>JBBGZY010002910.1:0-83673 GCA_037952925.1 Lithobates clamitans | reverse complement strand
ATAAGTTTACCTTGGTCTCATCAGACCACATAACATGGTTCCAGTAATCCATGTCCTTAGTCTGCTTGTCTTCAGTAAACTGTTTGCAGGCTTTCTTGTGCATCATCTTTAGAAGAGGCTTCCTTCTGGGACGACAGCTATACAGACCAATTTGATGCCGTGTGCGGCATATGGTCTGAGCGCTGACAGGCTGTCCCCCCACCCCTTCAACCTCTGCAGCAATGCTGGCAGCACTCATACGTCTCTTTCCCAAAGACAACCTCTGGATATGACGCGGAGCCCGTGCACTCAACTTCTTTGGTCGACCATGGTGAGGCCTGTTCTGAGTGGAACCTGTCCTGTTAAACCGTTGTATGGTCTTTGTCAAGACCCTGAAACTGAGCTGCAGTATGGTGGCCATCTTCTTATAGCCTAGGCCATCTTTATGTAGAGCAACAATTCTTTTTTTTTCAGATCTTCAGAGAGTTCTTTGCAATGAGGTGCCATGTTGAACTTCCAGTGACCAGTATATGAGAGAGAGCGGTAACACCAAATTTAACACACCTGCTCCGGATTAACACCTGAGACCTTGTAACACTAATGAGTCACATGACACTGGGGAGAGAAAAATGGTTAATTGGTCCCAATTTGGACATTTTCACTTAGCCCCGGTTCACACTGGGACGACTTGTTAGGCGACCTAGGTCACCTGACAAGTAGCGTCCCGTTCAGTACAATGGAACCGTTCTAAGGGGAGCGACGCAAGTTGCTCCGACTTAGAAAAAGGTTCCTGTACGACTTCGGGGGCGACTTGGGGTGACTTGCATAGACTTCTATACAGAAGTCGTTTTGCAAGTCGCCCCGGCAGTCGTGTGCAGGTCACCTCAGTGAGGCGACCTGCAACTCGTGCCGCCTCTGGTGTGAACCGAGGCTAAGGGGTGTACTAACTTGTGTTGCCAGCGGTTTAGACATTAATGGCTGTGTGTTGAGTTATTTTGAGGGGACAGTGAATTTACATTCTTGTAAAGTAGTGAGTGAACAGCTTGTATATTGTAGCAAAGTGTCATTTCTTTAGTGTTGTCACATGAAAAGATATACTAAAATATTTACAAAAATATTGGGGATGTACTCACTTTTGTGAGATACTGTATGTCATCCCACACTCTTTCCAGAAATACTAGTTGACACAGCTCCAACAAGATCATCCTGGTTGGCATTCATGCCACTAAGCGAAGGACATGTGAAACCATGTTTTGGCCAACTAGATACACTGACATTAAAAGAGAAGTTTTCCGATGTGCCCCACGCAATACTCTACAACTGCACCAGATGAGAGAACCTTTAACTCTTCACCAAATACTTGACAGACCATGGTCTAACACAGTAGATGAAATATTTGAGGGGTCAAACAATGATTAACTGGTTTTGGTAGATTCATACTCTGGCTGGAGGGAATTTGATGTTCTCCATACACTTACCGTAACACAGCGATCAGGACAAGTGGATATTTTCCACACAAGTGTAGCACCCTTCTAGGTAGGTACTAGAAGAGAGTATAGTTTTGGTCTTTCTGCTTACCGGGAAGCTGATCAGGTAAAACTTGATTGCTCTCTGCCTACCAGGAAGCAGGACCTATTGGTTCGGTCTGCTTATTGTGCTTAGGTGCAGCTCAGCTTGACCGACTGTCTGGTCCAATAGGGAGGCATATTGGACAGTGGGAGGGGACCTGGCAAGTGAGTGCACAGGCTTTGTTACAGTCCTGGCTATTGACAGAGGAAAAGTGCTGCATTGCATGTTGGGATACTGTATAGAAGCCCCAGGCACATTGCTCCCCGACTCAACTAACTTTGAGCATGAGTCTGGGAGAGAGAGGGGTAGTTGCCCTCTCCTCCATGAAGGTTGTCATGAAGCCTTGGGTGGTCGACCCAAGGGCCTAAAGAGTCAGAGAGGAGCTGAACCCAGAGGTCTTGCAGAGCTGACTGGAAGGGTGACACCAGCAAGGATTTGATTCTGCCTACTGTGAGTACAGATCTGCATCTTTGGGGTCTGTCTAGAGGGCCCGACCCCCCCCCCCTAGCTAGCAGAGTCAGAGGATGGGTATCAGTCAATGGGATGCTAGAGAGTATCCTGAAGATAATATAGCGCATCAAGTCTGCTGCTAGTGAGAGCAAGAGGACTTTGCTTTAACCATACTGCCACATGTATGGCGTCATTGTGTGACGGCCTCACCGGATTATTTGTGGAAGCAAAGTGAGAGTTGTCCTTATCCACTGTGAATAGTTAAAGTTGGAGTATCCCACTAATCCCTTAACCCTTTACCCAAATCTTTTAATACGTTAAAGAACAAAGAAGTGTTTCTAAACCCAATAAATTGATTAAAGGTGAACGTACACTGCAATCAGCACTTGCACTAAATCAATTTTTTTAAGATCTGTTTGACTTCCTATAATTTTAATTAATTGGTCAAGTGCGTCTTCCCATTACCTATTTTGCCGAAATAGGTAGTTGTACAGAGATGTCATAATGCATGACCATCCTGATTAGTCAATCTAAGTGCCAAATTTGGAATGTAGATGTGCCATGACCCACTTGTATTTTCCTAACGATATTTCTTGGGCATTATACAAGGCACATGAGAAACCACATTTTTTTCAAAACATGCTAGAGTGATCAGGAATATTCAAACTATGGCCCTCCAGCTATTTCAGAACTACACATCCCATGAGGCATTGTAAAACTCTGACATTCATAGACATGACTAGACATGATGGGAACTGTTGTTCCTGAACAACTGGAGGGCCGTAGTTTGAAGACCCCTGTGCTAGACCATTATTATGCCTCCACAATCGGGAGTGTGGCAACTTCTCTCTGCTGGTGGACACAAGAACCTACATCTAGAGATATATATTTGGGGAGCACAGTGGTTTAGTGGTTAGCACTTTCACCTAGCAGCAAAATGGGTTGCTGGTTTGAATCCCGCCCGCGACACCATCTGCCTGGAGTTTGCATGTTCTCCCTGTGCCTGCGTGGGTTTCCTCCCACACCTTAAAAACATGCTGATAGTTAAATAGGATCCTGTCTAAACTGGCCCTAATATGTACGGTATGAATGTGTGTTAGGGACCCACACAAACACCACCTCATGTCAAAAAACATAAATATTTGCAAATTAAGAAAATTAAGGATCATCTCTTCCTCGGAGAACAGTAAGCGGGACATGTAAATATGTGTCCAAAAATGTGTAGAGAAAAATGGGACTCTAATTGTGCCTCGGAGTATAAACAAAGTGAGATACAATATATTTATACAAGAGTAATCAAATTTTATTATTTAAAGAACAAAGTTTAAAATACATTACAATCTTGGTAATTCAATTTGAGTTCAGGGATGTGCTGGTTCCCAACAAATTATACAAGAAATGGCCTACGCGTTTCGCAGGTATTCCACTTCGTCAGTGCCTAGCGGATGGCACAGATAAAAGCGTCATATGAATTCTACAAATAGAGTCTTAATTAGTACCATACATCATATGATTAGTATGAATACATAATGATGCAAAAAACATACATGTGTTGATCTGTTTGACTTTACATGGATTCATATCTAGAAATAAATACATTGCAACGAATATTATTAAAAAAATGTTTTATTATAAAAAATATTGCACATATATACACAAGGATAATTTCTATATATACCCATGGGTGTGCAGTCATGTTTTGCCTATTGTGAATTTAGTATGGAAAATCAAGTAGATAGAATTACATATTTATGTGGCAATCTAATAAAATGCAAAATACGAAGTTTTAATGATATGCCCCTCAACTCACCGAAAAGGACCGCACATGGAGAACACCAGCTCATTGGGACAGAGAAGGCCTGGGCGCCTGTGGGAATACTCCTCCCCAACCTGGATGGACGAAAAAGGAGGGGCCCCTAAACATGCACATGGTTGACAGGAGGTAGAGGAAGATTTTGCAAAATAATGCAGCACAGACAATTGACAAAGTGAAACAACCTACAAACGACACAGCTTGACACATCAAAAATATTTCAGGGGACAATATCCCCCCCCCAAAAAAATACAATAAACCAAAGTAAAAAAAAAATGTTTTGCAAAGACATAAGAAACAAAATACAAAGAGAAAATACATGTTTTCCAAACTCTATAAGGACATCCAAATTTACTTTCTCGCCGGCCCCACACACACACAATCTTGCCTCTTTGCTGGGCAGGGTAAAGAATGCTTTCTGCAAGCTTTATATAACATAGGTTTGCGTGGTAATGAGGCAATTGAAAACACATGCACAGTCCATGAAACGCTCAAAATGCAAGTTCACCCAGTGTAGAGACAGGTGTACCCACTTTAAAGTTCTGTTAAGGATGTTCTTAAATTACTAACCCAAAAAACACACTCTCTGAGCATGCCCAAAAACATCCAAGTGCTGTTCACACACAAAAAGAAAAAAAAAAGTCCCTGAGCATGCCCAGACCATTCCAAATGCAGCTAGCACAAAATAAGCCACCCCCCCCATGTCCAAAATTAAGCACATCAGCATGCTACAAAATTACAGATGGGGCAAACAAAGAGCCTAACACGGGCAAAAGTCATACAACAAATACCATTGCAGTTTGTGGGAACTGACTTGTGAATTTTGCCAGTTCCCACTTGGCAAAAGTTACCCCATGGAAATCCAAGGGGTTAGAGGGGGAGACAAGAGCATTGGAGTGTGGATTTCCCCTTTAACCAGTTGCCGATCGCCGCACACTGGCACAATGGCACGGGCAGGCATAAGGGCTTACCTGTACGTCCCTGCCTGCCCGCGGGCGGGGGGTCCCCCCAGTGCCTGCGGCGGTCAGATTAGCTCCAGGAGCGATTTGTGCTGAGGGGGAGGACACTGATTCATGGCCCCCCCTCACGCTCCTGGCAAATGACAAGCTTCCTCTGCTTCTGAACTGTAAACAAGCGGAGGAAGTGATGTCATTGCTCCTCGTGAAGCCTTTTCGTTCCGGCTTCTGAGGAGAGAAGACATCAAGTAAGTTTGCACCAAACACTACACTAACAGTAGAACACGCAGGCACACTTTTCACCCCCTGATCACCCCCCTGCACTCCCTGTCACAGTGACACCAATAGCAGTTTGTTTTTTTTACTGATTTTTGCATTGGTGTCATTTTGTGACTGTTATAAGTGGTAGGGCAGTTAGTGGTAGGCTCCTTTAGGTCTAGGGTACCCCCTAACCCCTCTAATAAAGATTTAACCCCTTGATCACCCCCTGTCGCCAGTGTCACTAAGCGATCGTTTTTCTGATAGCTGTATTAGTGTCACAGGTAACGCTAGTTAGGCAGATAAGTATTTAGATTCGCTGTCAGCTTTTTATAGCTCCGGTGCCCCCATATACTACCTAGTAAAAGTTTTAACCCCCTGATTGCCCCCTAGTTAACCCTTTCACCAGTGATCACCGTATAACTGTTACGGGTGACGCTGGTTAGTTAGTTTGTTTTTTATAGTGTTATAAGTTAGGTTTTAGGGTCAGATAGGGTCTGCGTCTCCCCAGGCTGAGTCAGGTTAGTGCCAGTACCGCTAACACCCATGCACGCAGTATACACCTCCCTTAGTGGTATAGTATCTGACTGGATCAATATCTGATCTGATCAGATCTATACTAGCGTCCCCAGCAGTTTAGAGTTCCCAAAAACGAAATTAGCGGGATCAGCCCAGATACCTCCTAGCACCTGTGTTTTGCCCCTCCGCCCAGCTCAGCCCACCCAAGTGCAGTATTGATCGATCACTGTTACTTACAAAACACTAAACACATAACTGCAGCGTTCGCAGAGTCAGGCCTGATCCCTGCGATCGCTAACAGTTTTTTTGGTAGCGTTTTGATACAGTCGCTAACAGTCAGGAGCTTTTTTACCTGTGAGTCTCACTACTATACCACTAAATTTAGAGCCCAAAATGGCAAATCGAAGGTACAGTAGTGAAGAGGCCTACACGTTTCTGAGCATGACAGATAGTGAAGAGGAAGTCACTCATCTGTCAGATTCAGGCTCAGAATACGAACCTGTAGACAGCAGCGGCTCCATGACAGATAGCTCTGACGATGGAGTTGTGGTCCCTGCCAGGGTCAGGCGTACCAGACCCCAATCTTCTTCTGCTGTTGAGGTCCAAGAACCGCAGGGCTCTCGTATGGAGCAGAGAAGTACTGGCGCCGCTATTCCTTCTGGTGAACTGGCAAGCACCAGCGGCCTAGTACACCCTGGTCGTACATCCAGCACTGCAGTAACACTTGGTGACATGGCGAGTCCCATAAGTGCAGTTCAAGCTGGTGAAGTGGCAAGCACAAGTAGTGTCCCGCTGCCACCAAGAAGACAAACACAGGCCCATCGTGCCCATAGTGCCCTTCCTGCTGCATTCGCCAATCCTAATTGGGAACCCACCACTTCTACAGCACCCGTACTTCCTACATTCACTGGCCAACCTGGCATTCAGGTGGAAACAGTTGATTTTACGTCACTTGATTTTTATTCGCTGTTTTTCACCGAAGATCTGTTGTGGACCAAAGCAATTTGTACGCTGGTCAACACATCGCCACTATTCCCCAGTCCTCCCTTGCCAGAGATTGGAAACCAATTACGGTTTCTGAATTTAAGATCTTTCTGGGCCTATCCCTCCTCAGGGCCACAGGCTTTACATGTAGTTTTATGGTTTACGAGGGAAGAGATAGTCACGTAGACCAACAAACTACCCTGACTACATAGGAAGTGCTGGCAAGATTGTGTGGGACTTGGTGTCACCCTTATTCGGAAAGGGGTACCACTTGTATGTGGACAATTATTACACGAGCGTGCCACTTTTTAGTCACTTGTTTGATCATCAGTTTGGAGCATGTGGCACCGTGCAATCTAATCGCCGGAGCTTTCCCCAGTGGCTTGTAGATTCCCGTCTTAGGCTGGGGGAGAGAGCCTGCTTGAAGTGTAATAACTTATTCACTATGAAGTGGAGGGATAATAGGAATGTTTTCATTCTTACCTCCCTTCATGCAGACACGACTGTCAAAATTACTACGGCGACTGGTGTTTTGGAGAAACCCCTCTGTGTCCACGAATATAACCAAAATATGGGAGGGGTGGACCTCAACGACCAGTTGTTGGCACCATACCTAGTTGCCCATAAGGCCAGACGCTGGTAAAAAAAGTGTCTGTATACTTATTTTAATTGGCTTTGCTGAACGCTCATGTGCTATACAGAGCTTCAGGACGGATTGGATCCTTCCTTAAATTCCAGGAAGAGATCATCAGAATACCCCTATCCAACGAGCCCCCCAAAGAAAATGTTGTGTCTGTAGAAAGCGCGGATATAGGCATGACACCCGCTATTATTGTCCCTCCTGTCCTGACAATCCTGGTCTTTGCATTGGTGAATGTTTTGAGCGCTACCATACACTAGTTGAGTTTTAGCGTAGGGTACAGCATTGAACAGACTAGGCACACTTTCACAGGTTCTCCCAAGATGCCATCGCATTTTGAGAGACCCAAATCTGGAACCGGTTACAGTTACAAAAGTTACAGTTACAAAAAACGGAAAATTGTATACTCACCTTTATGTAATTTTCCTTTCCTGTCGCATCTTCATGGCAGCATACACTTTGGGTTGTGCCCCCACAACCTTATAGGACCACATAACTATAAGTTACAGAGAAGGCCCCCGCCCCAGTATTCTCTGTATATATACATCACCTCAGAAGGGTGGGCGATTGTATGCTACCATGAAGATGCGACAGGAAAGGAAAATTATGGAAAGGTGAGTATACAATTTTCCGGTTTCCTGTCGCATCATGGCAGCATACACTTTGGAGAATAACTCGCAGACTGGGTGGGAATGCAAAATACGTTTATTAACAAGGAATAGAAGAGTTGGCCTTCCTAAATCCACTGTTGATAAGCAAGCGGAATCCACCTTATAATGAGACATGAAGGTGTTTCTGGAAGACCAGGGGGCCGCTCTGCAAATGGTTTCTGCCGAGACTCTACAGTAGGCCGCCCAGGAAGTTGCCACTGCCCTTGTGGAATGCGCCTTTAAGCCCTCAGGTATCTGTTAAGTACTTAATGAGTAAGCCTTCTTGATGGCCTTCACTAGCCCTGAAGCGATAGTGCGAGGGGATGCCGCTTGACCTCTCTTAAAGCTGTGCGGGATGATTAAAAGGTTTTCCGTTTTCCTGATCGGTTTGGTTGCCGAAAGGTATTCCAAGATGTTGCCCTTGACGTCTAATGGATGAGGGTTGCCCTGATCCGTGACAAACGCTGGGAGGTTAATTTCCTGGTTGAAGTGGAAAGACAAGGATACCTTGGGGATGAAGCGATCTGAAGGCCTCAAGACTATTCTGTCTGGGTAAACGATCAGGTACGGCTCCCTAGCCAGCAAGGCCTGCATCCTTGAGACCCTTTTAGCCAATGTTATGGCAATTAAAAATGAGAATTTTAGCGTTAGGTCCCAGAGGGAGATGTTTTCGAGCGGGAAGAAAGGTTCCTTAGATAGGGCTTCCAGGACAACTGAAAGATCCCAGACCGGGAAGGAAGGCTTTGCGGGGGGGTCTTATTTTTAGGCAGGCCCTTTGAAACTGGATAACAAGGGGATTTTGTGCCCACTTGACTCTGGTCAAGGCAGATAGGGCTGACACTTGGACCTTCAGGGTGCTTAACACAAGGCATTTCTCTAGGCCTGACTGCAGAAACTCTAGAATCTGTGATACTGATGGAACAGATAAGTCCCAGCCTTGTTGCTGTGTGAAGGCAACACATTTTTCCCAGACCCTCCTGTAGGTGCTGTTGGTGGTAGGCCTTCTGGCCTGGAGTAAGGTATCTACCACTTTTTGGGAACAGCCCTGGTCTAGAAACCTAGCCCTTTCAGCTTCCAAACTGTCAGATGCAGCTTCTCCGGGTTCTGGTGAAATAGATGACCCTGAGAGAGCAGGCCGCTGATAACAGGAGAGGAAGCGGGTCTGCCGTGTTCAATTGCAGGAGGGTAGTGAACCATGGCCTCCTCGGCCAAAAGGGAATCACAGCTACTACCAATGCCACTGATCGCTTGAGTCTTAGAAGGAACTTTGCTATGAGGGGAGTCTGGGAAAAGATGTAGCCCAGATTGTTCCCTCCGCTGATGGAAAGGGAATCCTTGACAAGAACCTCTGGCACTTTGTGTTTGCTGTGCTTGAAGGCCAGCTGGAGATAGCTTTTCCTACTGCTGCAAGCGCCACGGCTGGTCTACAAGCGCCTCCTGCAGATAGGTAGGCTCTTTTGTGGTGTCAACCTTTCTGTCGAGCACGTCTCTGAATGTTACTGCGTCTTCGATAGGAAGCGTCACATGCCTAGCTAGACGCATCAAGGATGCGTCTACTACTGGGGGGGAAACCGAAGGGTTCACTGTAGGCTCCTTGAGTGGGTATAATTTGGCAAGTCTGTTAGTTAGACTGGTCTTTTTTTTGGGTTTCTGCCATTCCTCCTTAATTAGCTCATCCAACTCGTCGATGAACGGGAAAGCCTCTGGGTCCCTCTTGAGATTCGGAAAATACTTTCTCTGTTTCTGCTGGGTCTCCTTGGGTTCCTCCCAGTTTATCACTTCTTTGACCGATTTTACAAAAGGCTCTATCAACGAAAAGTCGAACCCAGCTGATGTTTCCAGTTCTTCGTTGTCAGACGGAGAATCTTGTACTGGGAGGAGCGGGTGAGGCACTTCGGGCTGTAAATTCTGTATCAGGAGTTGAGACTTGCGGAGTTGAGACTCCAGTGGATTCCCTGGTGTCCGGCTCTTTCCCTTTGGTGGCTTCATCGAAGCATCTGTGACAGGCCAGCTTATCTGGGAGGGTGGTGGCCCCGCATACCCAGCAAGAGTTCCCGGTGGGATGGGAGTGATGCACTGCGTGCAGGGGATCTTCTGCGATAGAAGTGGCTATGTCTTGAATAGGATTTAGATTGACTCCTTATGCGACTTCCACTGTGGCCTGAGCGACTTCTTCCAAAACTTGAGCGGCTTCGCCTGTGGCTGGAGCGGCTTCTCCTGTGCGAGGTCTCTGCGTCTTGAATTGGACGATCTTGAGGACCTGATAGGGCTGACCAGTTTAGGTAGCGTTAGTGGAATCCTGCTCTCTTTTTCAATCTTCACTACTTACCAAAAGAATTCCTCCCCCCTTACCTATTAGGCTGACGGTGATCTGCTGGGGCAGCGGCCTCCATAGGGATTAATTAGTGGATCACCTAGGAGAGACAGAAGTAAAGAACATGCAAAGTAAGGCAGGAAAAGGGCATGCGATAGGACAGCCACTTACCCAGAAGGGGGTACACCAGAATCGCAGGCAGAGTAAAAGGAGCAGACAAAATTTAGAGGAGCAGGCAGGAGCAGTGAAAAGAGTGTTATGGGCTTTTTAAAACTGCCTCCATTGCCGCTGTAATCACGTCCCGCTCGTGCATACGTAGTAGCGCCGCGCGATGCCCGGTGCCTTTTTGGAGCCTGGCAAAATAAAGAGGACGTGAGACCGCGCACTGCGCATGCGCGGAAGCGCTGAGATGCTCAGGAACCCCAGTAAATGAAAAAGAAAGGTCGGAGACTGCTGCAAAACAACTAAGCCTGTTTAAGGCTTATACTGAAGCCGCTGACACACCCCTGAGATCACCAGAGCGGGGTTCCTTCCATTTAGCTAATTTAGAGGCTGTACAGGCAAGGACTTCCTCCCAGAAGAGGCTGGAACCTGGCTGGAACGAAGTGGTAAGGGGGTGCTGATCCATTCGGTCCTGACAGGTGAGGAAAAATAAGAGAATACTGGGGCGGGGGCCTTCTCTGCAACTTATAGTTATGTGGTCCTATCAGGTTGTGGGGGCGGAGTCACAACCCAAAGTGTATGCTGCCATGATGCGACAGGAGAAAAGTGTAAAAAAAAATACACAAAAAAATATATAAAATAAAAAAACAAAAATAGTTGTCGTTTTATTGTTCTCTCTCTCTATTCCCTCTCTATTGTTCTGCTCTTTTTTACTGTATTCTATTCTGCAATGTTTTATTGTTATTATGTTTTATCATGTTTGCTTTTCAGGTATGTAATTTTTATATATACTTTACTGTTTACTGTGTTTTATTGTTAACCATTTTTTTGTTTTCAGAAAAAGAGAGCAAAAAAGAGCATATATGCCGAAGCATGGGGGCAGCAGGAGCGGAGGAGCGATTTGCTCCTACCTTTTGCGGGTGGATGCCCCCATGCTTCGGCATATATATATTTTAGGCACAGGTTGCGTTAAAAAATGTTTTATTTTTTACTTTTTTTTTGTATTTGCTTTGCAGGTATGGTATGTCTTCTGTTATACTGTAATGTAACGTTTGCTCCCACGATACATAAAGCCGTGACTCCAGCGCTGTAGGGGGTTGATTTCATCACCACAGTTAAAAAAAGAGCATATATGCCGAAGCATGGGGGCAGCAGGAGCGGAGGAGCGATTTGCTCCTAACTTTTGGGGCGGATGTCCCCATGGTTCGGCTTATATAAATAGTGCATGTATGCTCATCATTAGAAAGGGGTGGATGAAGAGAGGTATTCTAATGGTGGGCATACCCACCGATCAATCTCTTTTTTTTTCGTTCAGCCCACAGGCTGCATGAAAAAAAAGATTACAATATATACCCAACAAGGACCAGCAACATACTGGTATGTTACTGGTCTTTGAGTGGTTATACCAGAATGATGCCTGCAGGTTTAGGTATCATCTTGGTATCATTCTTTTCAGCCAGCGGTCAGCTTTCATGTAAAAGCAATCCTAGTGGCTAATTAGCCTCTAGACTGCTTTTACAAGCAGTGGGAGGGAATGTCCCCCCCCCACCCACCGTCTTCCATGTTTTTCTCTGGCTCTCCTGTCCCAACAGGGAACCCGAGAATGCAGCCGGTGATTCGGCCAGCTGACCATAGAGCTGATCAGAGACCAGAATGGCTCCAATCATCTCTATGGCCTAAGAAATCGGAAGCTACGAGCATTTCATGACTTCGATTTCGCCGGATGTAAACAGCGCCATTGGCAAATTGGGAAAGCATTTTATCACACCGATCTTGGTGTGGTCAGATGCTTTGAGGGCAGAGGAGAGATCCGGGGTCTAATAGACCCCAATTTTTTCAAAAAAGAGTACCTGTCACTACCTATTGCTATCATAGGGGATATTTACATTCCCTGAGATAACAATAAAAATGATTTAAAAAAAATGAAAGGAACAGTTTAAAAATAAGATAAAAAAGCAAAAGAAAAAAAAAAAGAAAAAAAAACTTTTTGGGAGCCTAGCCGCGTACAGGACCCCGAAAACCAAGCACCACCTTCAGGGTTTCTAAGGGTGTAAATTTTTTATTTCATTCCTCACTGCCTATCACAGTTTTGGAGGCCATGGAATGCCCAGATGGCACAAACCCTCCCCCCCAAATGACCCCATTTTGGAAAGTAGACACCCCAAGCTATTTGCTGAGAGGTATGGTGAGTATTTTGCAGACCTCGCTTTTTGTCACAAAGTTTTGAAAATTGAAAAAAGAAAAAAAAATACATTTTTCTTTTCTTTCTTCATTTTCAAAAACAAATAAGAGCTGCAAAATACTCACCATGCCTCTCAGCAATTTCCTTGGGGTGTCTACTTTCCAAAATGGGGTCATTTGGGGGGGTTGTACTGCCCTGCCATTTTAGCATCTCAAGAAATTAGATAGGCAGTCATAAACTAAAAGCTGTGTAAATTCCAGAAAATGTACCCTAGTTTTTAGACACTATAACTTTTGCGCAAACCAATAAATATATGCTTATTGACTTTTTTTTTACCAAAGACACGTGGCTGAATACATTTTGGCCTAAATGTATGACTAAAATTGAGTTTATTGGATTTTTTTTATAACAAAAAGTAGAAAATATCTTTTTTTTTTAATTTTCAGTCTTTTTCCGTTTATAGCACAAAAAATAAAAACCGCAGAGATGATCAAATACCATCAAAAGAAAACTCTATTTGTGGGGAAAAAAGGACGCAAATTTCGTTTGGGTACAGCATTGCATGACCGCGCAATTAGAAATTAAAGCGACACAGTGACAAATTGTAAAAAGTGGTCAGGAAGGGGGTGAAACCTTTCGGGGCTGAAGTGGTTAAATGCAAAAGCTAGCCCAAAGAAATCATGTGCATTAGAGGGGGAAGGTTAAATGCCCTTTTAGGTGGAGCTAGAGGAGTGAGAGTCTTTTTACATAATTTTAACAAGGTGCATGTCACATGTTGGCAACGTAACATGCTAACATGACCTGTGTGCAAATCTCCTTAAAAAAATACATAAAGGTGTATCAGCGTAAAGTAAAGTTTAGAGGTGCGCCTGTTCAACCCACGCAATTGCATTTATGTTGCTTGACATTTACTAAGATTTTGGCCGCGCAGTGAACAAACGCATTTGAACGAGTGCAAGAGCCGCTTGCGCATGCGCAGTGCTTACATTGAACTTGCGCACTTCTAAACATACAGCTGTTTTTTCGGGAGGATTTTAATAATGCTTAAAGTGAAACAATAAAAGTGAAATATTCCTTTAAATTTTGTACCTGGGGGGTGTCTATAGTATGCCTGTAAAGTAGCGCATGTTTCCCTTGTTTATAACAGTTTGAGAGCAAAATGCCATTTCTAAAGGAAAAAAAAAAGTCATTTAAAAGTACTAGCGCTAGTGCCGGCTATTAATGAGTTTTTGGTCCCGACAATACACATAAAAGTCATTGAAAGTCATTGAAAAATAAAAAAAATAAAAATGCGTGGGGGTCCCCCAAAATTCCATTACCAGGCCTTTCAGGTCTGGTATGGATATTAAGGGGAACTCCACGCCAAAATTAAAAAAAAATGGCGTGGAGTTCTCCCCAAAAATCCATACCAGACCTGAATTTTAAGGGGAACTCCGCGCCAAAATAAAAAAAAATGTTGTGGGGTTCCCCAAAAAATCCACACCAGACCCTTATCCGAGCACGCAACCTGGCAGGCCACAGGAAATGAGGGGGGACGAGAGAGCGTCCCCCCTCCTGAACCATACCAGGCCACATCCCTCAACATGGGAAGGATGTCCCTATGTTGATGGGGTCAAGGGCCTCTTCCCCACAACCCTTGCCCGGTGGTTGTGGGGGTCTGTGGGCGGGGGGGTCTATTGGATTCTGGAAGCCCCCTTTAACAAAGGGGGGCATCAGGATCTAAGTATCCCCTTTGTGAAAGGGGGCTTCCAGATTCCGATAAGCTCCCCGCCCGCAGACCCCCACAACCACCGGGCAAGGGTTGTGGGGATGAGGATCTTGTCCCCATCAACATTGGGACATCCTCCCCATGTTGAGGGATGTGGCCTGGTACGGTTCAGGAGGGGGCTCTCTCGTCCCCCCCTCTTTTCCTGCGGCCTGCCAGGTTGCGTGCTCGGATAAGGGTCTGGTGTGGATTTTTGGGGGAACCCCACGCCATTTTTTTTTATTTTGGCGCAGAGTTCCCCTTAAAATTCAGGTCTGGTATGGATTTTTGGGGGGAACTCCACGCCTTTTTTTTTTTAATTTTGGCGCGGAGTTCCCCTTAATATCCATACCAGACCTGAAGGGCCTGGTAATGGAATTTTGGGGGACCCCCCACGCATTTTTTTTTCAATGACTTTCAATGACTTTTATGTGTATTGTCGGGACCGACAATTTATTAATAGTCGGCACTAGCGCTAGAACTTTTAAATGACTTTTTTTCCTTTAGAAATGTCATTTGCTCTCGGACTGTTATAAACACGGGAAACATGCGCTACTTTACAGGCATACTATAGACACGGCCCAGGTACGAAAGTTAAAGGCTTAAAGTGAAACAATAAAAGTGAAATATTCATTATTAAAATCACTGCTCCCGAAAAAACGTCAGTTTTTAAAACTTTTTTTTGCATTGATACATGTCCCCTGGGGCAGGACCCAGGTCCCCAAACACTTTTTATGACAATAACTTGCATATTAACTTTTAAAATTAGCACTTTTGATTTTTCATGTTTGTGTCCCATAGACTTTAACGGTGTTCGCGTGTTCGATCAAATTTTTTGCCTGTTCGCATGTTCTGGATGCGAACCGAAAAGGGGGGTGTTCGGCCCATTCCTAATCACATGCACTCTCCCATCAGCACTGTGCTATAAGGATGCAGGACCCCTGTCTCTTTCTCTGAACATTCATGTGAGAATGAAAACTCCTATCAGTGTCTGGTTAAAGCTTGTAGGAGAAGTCACAAGACAACTCTGCTGATAAAGAAAAGGTATTTAGCAGTTTATATTTACTAAAATAATTGCATTTCCATGTTCTGTAGCTGGACAGAAATCAGTGAACCGTTCTTTTAACCAGAGATGAAATCGGGGACAACTTTTTTCCTGGGGCCAACCCCCTAAAATCAGGAACCATCCTCAGAAACCAGGGATACCTGGTCACCCTATTTTAGGCAGCCCATCATCTGACTGAGGAGCAGCAGAAAAGGTTTACAAATAATCACTGTGACTTGGCTTTGTAATTTTGGATGATGTCACTCCCAACTGCTATAGTGATGTATTTTCAGTGCATTTGAATGTATTTGTGTACACATACCCATACAAAATACTTAAGGTCAATCACGATTAGTGTTGAGCGAGCAATTTGGCCCGAGTATAACTTTGGCCCGAATATCGCCCATCCGGCGAACACCCAAATTTGCGTGCGCACTGCACAGTGCATTCTTGGGCCCTAATTGGGTGAAGCCATTCCATTCACTGGTCAGGTGCAAGGCTTTGTCCAATCAGGGCAGAGAGCACTCTCAGACAGCGCCCTACAATCCACTGCGTGATGCACAGTATGTCCATGTACAGTAAAGTATACACGCAATACTTTGTCAGAGCTCCTTTTGCATGAATTACTGCATCAATGCGCCATGGCATGGAGGTGGTCAGCTTGTGGCACTGCTGAGGCGTTATGGAAGCCCAGGTTGCTTTGATAGTGGCCTTCATCTCATCTGTATTATTGGGTGTGGTGTCTCTCATCTTCCTCTTAACGAAACCCCCCCAGATTCTTTATAGAGTTTAGGTCAGGCGAGTTTGCTGGCCAATCAAGCACAGTGATACCATGATCATTAAACCAGGTATTGGTAGTTTTGGCAGTGTGGGCAGGTGCCAAGTCCTGCTGGAAAATGAAATCAGCATATCCATAAAGCTGGTCAGCAGAGGCAGGGGCATAGCTATAGGGGTCTCAGTTGTGACCCGGCCCCATGCGGCTCCCCTGTGCCGAAATCCATGGTATCCAGCACCGTGTAAAGGAGCATCGAAAGGGGTGGGGCAGGAGGTGGAGAGTGAGATATGATGGTGTGGCAGTGCGGGAGAGGAGCAGACAGCATCCCCACTGGACAGTGAAACCAGTCTGGCTTTTGCGTGCTCCTGCCATTCTATGTTAAT
The DNA here is from genome assembly GCA_037952925.1 of Lithobates clamitans. Taxonomy (NCBI): domain Eukaryota; kingdom Metazoa; phylum Chordata; class Amphibia; order Anura; family Ranidae; genus Lithobates; species Lithobates clamitans. The sequence continues at coordinate 67,250 of JBBGZY010002910.1, read as the reverse complement.
TGTAACCCCGTGCCAATTCCCTGAGACAAGAGGATGTGTCACGGGGGACAGGATTAAGAGACTGGGTTCAGTGACAGGGGGCAGGGTTACCACTCTCTTTCCTGTCCCTGAGCCTTATACCAGTCAGTGGGAGAGGTAAAGAGGACCTGTCATGGGGGAGGGGATTAGAGACTGGTAACCACACCCGCTGTCACTGAGCCTGATCCACCCTTCTGTCCCTGAACATTTCACTGGCCAGTGGGAGTGGTAAAGAGGACCTGTCATTGGAGAAGGAATTGGAGATTGGTGTATGGCTCAGGAACAGGAAGACAGGGCTGGCTCAGTGATGGGGATGAAGTTACCAGTCAGTGGAAGGGGCAAAGGACCTGTCATACCGAAGGGAGTCCAGAGAAGGTTGAACTACAAGTCCCAGAAGAGTGAGGGGGGCAGAGTTACCCATGAGGGTCAACAAAGTGTCAATTACACCCGACCACCTACTATGACTGACCTAGGTCCTGCTGCCCCTAGTACACCCCTCTCATTTTTGTAAATATTTTATTATATCTTTTTAAATAACAACACTGAAGAAATGACACTTTGCTACAATGTAAAGTAGTGAGTGTACAGCTTGTATAACAGTGTAAATTTGCTGTCCCCTCAAGATAACTCAACACACAGCCATTAATGTCTAAACCGCGGGCAACAAAAGTGAGTACACCCTAAGTGAAAATGTCCAAATAGGGCCCAATTAGCCATTTTCCCTCCCCGGTGTCATGTGACTCGTTAGTGTTACAAGGTCTCAGGTGTGAATGGGGAGCAGGTGTGTTAAATTTGATGTTATCGCTCCCACTCTCTCATACTGGTCACTGGAAGTTCAACATGGCACCTCATGGCAAAGAACTCTCTGAGGATCTGAAAAAAAGAATTTTTGCTCTACATAAAGATGGCCTAGGCTATAAGAAGATTACCAAGATCCTGAAACTGAGCTGCAGCACGGTGACCAAAACCATACATCGGTTTAACAGGACAGGTTCCACTCAGAACAGGCTTTGCCATGGTCCACCAAAGAAGTTGAGTGCATGTGCTCAGTGTCATATCCAGAGTTTGTCTTTGGGAAATAGATGTATGAGTGCTGCCAGCATTGCTGCAGAGGTTGAAGGGGTTGGGGGTCAGCCTGTCAGTGCTCAGACCATACGCCGCACACTACATCAAATTGGTCTGCATGGCTGTCGTCCCAGAAGGAAGCCTCTTCTAAAGATGATGCACAAGAAAACCCGCAAACAGCTTGCTGAAGACAAGCAGACTAAGGAATGGATTACTGGAACCATGTCCTGCGGTCTGCTCAGACCAAGATAAACTTATTTGGTTCAGATGGTGTCAAGCGTGTGTGGCAGCAACCAGGTGAGGAGTGAGTACAAAGACAAGTGTGTCTTGCCTAAAGTCAAGCATGGTGGTGTGAGTGTCATGGTCTGGGGCTGCATGAGTGCTGCCGGCACTGGGGAGCTACAGTTCATTAAGGGTACCATGAATGTCAGTATGTACTGTGACATACTGAACCAGAGCATGATTCCCTCCCTTTGGGGTCCTTATCAAGTGCCCTGTGGCCCAATCTCCAAACACACCTCCAAGACTATCCTCAGCTTCTTTAGCAAGGCAGTGTTAAAGGTGATAGACTGGTCAAGCATGTCTCCAGACCTAAACCCTATTGAGCATCTGTGGGGCATCCTCAAATGGAAAGTGGAGGAGCACAGGGTCTCTAACATCCACCAGCTCCATGATGTCGTCATGGAGGAGTGGAAGAGGACTCCAGTGGCAACCTGTGAAGCTCTGGGGAACTTTGTGCCCAAGAGGGTTAAAGCAGTGCTGGAAAATAATGGTGGCCACACAAAATATTGACACTTTGGGCCCAATTTGGACATATTCACTTAGGTGTGTACTCACTTTTGTTGCCAGCAGTTTAGACATTAATGACTGTGTGTTGAGTTATTTTGAGGGGACAGCTAATTTACACTGTTATACAAGCTGTACACTAACTACTTTACATTGTAGCAAAGTTTCATTTCGTCAGTGTTGTCACATGAAAAGATATAATAAAATATTTACAAAAATGTGAGGGGTGTACTCACTTCTGTGAGATACTGTAGGTCTGTGAATGTGGAATCAGAAAGTCATGTGTTCGATTCCCTAAGCAAATGTCTACTTAGAGCTGTTTGGGGCAGAACAGCAACTATGTGTAATGAGGGTTTAAGTAGCAGACCTTCTCACTGTGGAACCATGATGTGGGTGACCTTGGCACCGTGGGAGTGAAGCTTCAATGAAATGAGTTCCATCCATGTAACCATCAAGGAGGTGTCCTTGAAGCCATGTAAGTGAAAGCCACAAGCACTGGATACTGTGCCAAAATGGAACAAAGAGCATCTTGAACATAGAAAGCACGGAGAGTTGGTACAATAGGTGCTGAAGGCTTAGCAACAAACACACAACCTCAAAAGTCATTAATGAGTTGTAAGCATCTTTAGCAATTCTTGCTTTTTTTTTTTAATTATTTTACCAATGAACCTCACATTTTTCTTTAGCATGCTCTTCTCCTTCACCATATTCCTGTCCCAGTTCCACTCAATCCAACAAGTGGTGGTCTGCACCACCAACTTAGTCCTGACCACTTAATCGCAGTCTTTACAATTTCATCTACCCTTCAAAGTAGCAGTAAGACTTTGGGGGAGATTTACTAAAACTGGAGAATGCAAAATCTGGTGCAACTCTGCAAAGAAACCAATCAGCTTCCAGGCTTTATCATTAAAGCTTAATTGAAGGGGGGCGTGACCGGAAGCCGAGCTAGATGGCAGCCTAATTCACTAGCTCCACAAGCCCACAGCAAAAACGGCAATAATAGGGGCAATAATCGCAACATTTATGGGAAAATCCAGGACCACCCGCTCCTCCAAACCCAGGGGATCATCCCTACCCCCTCCGGGGACGAACACGGACCTCCGCTCGTTCTTTCAGCGGCCCGGAATGTCTCAGGACGAGGAGGCCAACATGGCGCCGGATGCCTGCGCGCCTGCACAACAGTGCACCGATCGTTCTCCACAGCCGACTTCACCTTGGCAGCAGAACCAAGAGGGGCCAGGACAAGGAGCGATCCCCCAAGATGACATCTTACACACACCAGCGGTGAGTCCTCCACAGCGGCCAGACGCCCAGGCTGAACAGCGGCATGGATCTCCGTCCGCCATGCGGCCCGCCTCCCCCTCTCACTATACACAATGCTCGGCGGCTTTCCCGAGACTCCTCAGAACAGCCCCAGACACTGACACACAGAGTCTGGAGCCGGCCTCCCCAGGCTCATCTGAGCTCTCCCAGGACTTTCCACCCCTGCCAGACCCTGCAGATCCCCTTCCCAGAGCATACCGTCCCCCTGAAGGGGGAGGGGGGGGTCCATGGGCAATGAATACCACCTCTCCCCCTCCTAAGGCACAGAGACTGTCTCGCTCCAGGGAGCCCAGCACCTCTGGACAACACAAAGCCTCAGAGCCCTCTTATGCACAGAAAGTAGGCACCCCACTCCCACACCCAGCAAAGCACTTTCCTGTAGGGACTACCCAGCAACCGCATATGGGGGCATGGTCGGACTCATGGGATCCCCCAGCTCCAGGAGGCCAATTACATCAAGAGGAAGACGCATCCACTCCAAGCACCTCGACGCGTGGCCCATCCTCACCTCACTACCATAACAGCCCTATGCAAGACCCACTCATGCCACCGCAATGGTTCTCCTATCTGCAAGCTATACCCACAAAAGAAGATTTTAAACAACTAATCGCAGATGTTAAATCCACATGTCGCACAGAAATCCAAGTACTACAGACCGGACTTAAACACTTGGCAGACAGAATGGAGATGGCAGAGGAGGAGATCCAGGAAACTAAACTGGCGGTCCATAGAACGCAACTTCAGGGCGCAGACCACAAAGTAATGTTGAAAGATATGCAAAGGCATATCGAAGACCTGGACAACAGGGGGCGCCGTAACAACATCAGAGTGAGAGGTATCCCAGAGTCAGAGGGCGCCGAAGACCTGCAAAAGACCCTGCAAATCGTCTTTAACAACCTTACCGGGGAGCCACCAACAAAACACATAGAAATGGACAGAGCCCACAGGGCACTTCGCCCTAAAGGAGCTACCCCTAAACCCAGGGACATCATTTGCAGAATCAGCTCCTACCCACTTAAAGAAGAAATTATGAGGCAGGCACGCCTAGCACGCAGGGTGATGTTCGAAGACGTCCAGATCCAACTATATCCGGACTTATCCTGGCTCACCCTACAAAAACGCAGACTCCTCCAACCCCTACTACAAACCCTACAGAAAGAAGCTATCACCTACCGATGGGGCTTCCCATTTAGCCTCACGGCAAAGCACCAGGGCAAATCCGCAATTTTGAGATACCCAGAGGATCTCCGCACATTTTGCGAAGTTTTGGAAATCCCGGCTCCTCAACTACCAGATTGGGACATAGTGGCTACCCCCCCACCACCGCCCACCACATGGCAGAAAGTACCCCCGTCTAACCGACCCAGGAACTCGGACACGCAACGCAAGCCTACTAAGCATAAGGCCCGCTGAACTGCAAACGCAATGATATCAAGCAAATACGGGACTTGAGCACTTAGGCTCAGTATTCAGAATAATCCAGACAGCAATATACCCACTGCTACCCTAGATTAGCATCCCTCAATATGCCCCTATGCCACTTTAAAGCTCGCTGTTACGGGCATTACTCAGGAGCTTGGAGAAGATAGGCCTTAGATCCATCTCCTATCACCCCCTCGCCCCCCCCTATTTGTGTTTTTTTTTACTAGTTATAAACGTGTGCACAGTGATAGACTGTGTACGGTTCACAAGATATGGTTGATAGTACACGGGCTCCCGGGGGTGCCTCTCCGCTCGTCCCATCTGGGGCGGGGGGGGAGGCCCACACGGGAATCCGTTCTGACCTTGGCCCGTTGGCCATTTTGAGTTTGAATGCAAGGTTTATATTATGTTACTATTATGTATTAACTGTACCCTTCTCTTTCCCCCAGTCCCTTCTTCTTCTCTCTTCTTCCAGCCACCATCCGGCAAGCACAGATATATGCACGAAACTCCCTGGTCTCCTCCCGGAGGGTGCCCACTCTGAATCTGGGATCTCGACCCCTAACAAATCTCAACTAGGTAAGAACTTACCCCCATATCTTCACCCATCACCACTATGGCCAAGGTATTATCGTTAAATGTACATGGACTAAACTCCAATAGGAAAAGACATCTGGCGTTGAGGGAGTTCAGACAGTCGGGAGCTGATATTATAATGATCCAAGAGACCCATTATAACAAAGAGGGCTCATTCGCATTTGCGTCCAGATATTACTCCCAAATCTATATAGCATCAGGTACTTATAAAAGGGCTGGAGTGGCAATACTCATTAAGCGAGGGGCCCCCTTTACATGCGTAACTCAATACTGTGATCCCCATGGCCACTTCATTATCTTACAGGGGCAGTGGCAAACACAAGACGTGACACTATGTGCATTATATGCTCCGAATATTAGACAACATAGCTTCCTATCCAAAGTTTATGCGCGTATTTTTAGATCTACTCCCAGGGTCCTCATAGTGGGAGGTGATTTCAACCTCATTCAATCAGCTGCTGCGGATCGCCAGACTGTGACCCCCCAGGCTCCCTCGTCCAGGGTCCATAGAGACTCGAGACTATTCAGACAAATCACTAGACGATATGCGCTCTTTGACGCATGGAGGGCTCTTAGTCCAGGCGATCGGCAGTATACATTTTACTCGGCCCCCCACCGGACCCACACACGCATCGACTATTTTTTTGTCAACAACCACACTCTCAAACTGACACGCAAGGCACAAATACTTCCGATCTCGTGGTCGGACCATGCCCCCATCCTGCTCACACTAGACTTAGGCACCCCGGTCCGCAGACCATATAACTGGAGGATGAATACTTTCCTCCTCCAACATCAACCGGCTCTAGTGGAATTAAATTCCACGCTAAAATACTATTTTCTAGAAAATGCCAACCAGGAAGTTACACTCCCCACACTTTGGGAGGCCCACAAGGCGGTCCTTCGGGGCAAATGTATAGCAATTTCATCAGCACTAAAAAAAGATGCCACAGCAGCAAAACTAAATGCAGAGCAGGAACTTAGAGCTAACGAACACAAATTTCAACTTAAACCCACAATACCTGTCCTAAGGAAAATAATTAAGCTCCGCACAACACTCCGAGATCTAGCCTTGGGACAGGTGGAAAAAGCTTTAACAAGATTGAAACAAATGTTCTATGATAAGGGAAATAAAGCCCATTCCCTTCTAGCCAATAAATTACGTGAGCGATCCCACATGAACTCTCCTCATCAGATAAAAGACAAAGGGGGACAACTACTATCCCACCCGGTAGACATCGCCCGTACTTTTGCGGACTTTTACAAGGAACTTTACAACAATCCTGAGATACCCAACAACCCACCCTCTATGGACCTAACCCACAAAATGCAACATTACTTGGAACAGAGTGGCGTTCCCCATCTCCAACCCTCAGATCTGATGACACTCAACGCACAGATTACAGATGAGGAAATAGAACTTACCATAAAGTCCCTACCACCCCACAAGGCCCCGGGTCCGGACGGCTTCCCGTACGAATACTACAAAACATTTCTCCCCCTTTTACTTCCCCATCTCCGCAGACTGTTTACTGCTTTCCTTAATGACACACCCATTCCCTCAGAGATGCAGAAATCTTTTATCACCATGATCCCTAAACCAGATAAGGACCCCTCCCTTTGCGCGAATTATAGACCCATTGCATTACTAAATTCGGACTTAAAAATTTACACTAAACTCCTATCCAACCGCCTGAACACGATACTCCCATCACTGATCCACAAAGACCAAGTAGGGTTTGTCCCTTTACGGCAGGCTAGTGATAATACTAGAAAGGTGGTTGATTTGGTGGAAGTGGCGAACAGGGAGGGCGCCCCTTCATTACTACTTAGTTTAGATGCAGAGAAAGCTTTTGATCGACTGGGGTGGCCGTTCCTGTTCGCCACACTGGGTCATATGGGCTTCCGGGGACCCTTCCTACGGGCAATCAAACATCTATACTCCAGTCCTTCTTCACAGGTCAGGACCCCTTTTGCAACTTCAACGTCATTTACAGTTTCAAACGGAACCAGACAGGGATGCCCGTTGTCACCTCTCTTGTTCGCGCTATGTGTGGAACCCCTAGCGGCATCCATTAGGAATAACCGAGATATATGAGGGATTACGGTTAGAGACAGAGAATTCAAAATCTCCCTCTTTGCCGATGATATCATCCTCACCCTGACCCAACCCCATGTTACCCTCCCGAACCTACATGCAGAACTAGACAGATTTCGCACTCTATCTGGGTATAAAATTAACGCCTCTAAATCAGAAGCACTACCCATTAATATCCCAGAGGCTGAGATCACGCTTCTACAATCTAACTTCCAGTATAACTGGAAAACAACTGCCTTAAAGTACTTGGGCACTTACATTACCCCACAATTTAACACACTATACCAAGAAAACTTCCCTCCCCTTTTCAACACAATTAGATCCTTATTACTTCAATGGAAAAAACATCGTATCTCCCTCTTAGGCCGAATCGCCTCTGTTAAGATGACCATCCTCCCGAAACTATTATACCTCTTCCAGACACTTCCCATACCTATACCAACTAAACAACTGAAAAAGCTGCAGTCAGACCTGCTAGACTTCACGTGGAACTACAAAAGACACAGGATCCCGGGTTCAGTTCTGATGGCGTCGCGCAGTGAGGGGGGTCTAGCTTTCCCAAATATCATTAAATACTATCAGGCAGCGCAACTAAGAGCGGTGGCCTCATGGTTTACTCAAAAATCGTACAATAAGTGGACAGAGATTGAGAAATTATGGCTAGCCCCCATACACCCGAACAACCTATTATGGAACGCAAATGCGGATGTGGCTCCCGACCGCTTACTGGGTCCTATGGCCCTTCTACGGCAGCTGTGGCGGAAGATAGCACAACCCAATAAATTGACCTCAGAGAGATCGACCCTAACTTCCTTTGTCTGCAATCCCAGGGTGCTGGATAGTCTCACGCACCAGATGTCACATCCCTGGTCCTCTAGAAACTTATTCCACTTCGGAAGTATAGTAGACCCCAGATCCCGTAGATTGTTGCCTTTCTCAGACTTGCAGACCAAATATGACCTACCGAGACAAGCATTTTATGGGTACCTACAAATACGACACTACGCATTAACCATGGCCCCAAACCTACAATTCTCACCTCCATCCCCCTTTGAGAATATAATTCTAGCAGGCACCACACAGAAGGGACTAATTTCAGGAATCTATAAGATACTGAATGCTTTCCACATAGAAGAGAAAGGAAAACATCGCTACATGCTCAAGTGGGAGAAGATTCTCAATGAGGAGCTCCCACTGGAGCTGTGGCAGATAATATGGAACCAAGCAGCGAAGAGTTCACTATGCACGCTCTATAAGGAAAATTCATATAAAATTCTTTGTTTCTGGTACATGACACCAGATGTAGTTCATTCAATCTTCCCTACAAGCTCAGACAAATGCTGGCGATGCCAAGGAGTAAGAGGCACTTTTATACATATATACTGGACATGCCCAATAATCACCCCATACTGGGAGATGGTTCGGGATCTCCTCTCTCGTGTACTGGACACGGAGGTTCGGGAGTCTCCAAAATTTTTCCTACTGGGTCTATCACCACTAAAACTTAGCAAACCTTACAAGAAATTAGTGAGACATATTCTCACAGCGGCACGCTGCTTGGTGGCTCTACACTGGAAACGTAGTACCCCGCCCTCTCCTGAAGATCTTTACTCTAGAATTAAAGATGTTGAACTAATGGAGAAAATGACAGCTAGAATACAAGACAAGCTGGAGGCCCACAACAGAGTTTGGGAACCATGGCACCTCCGGGAGGACACAACATGACCAGGTAACAACTCTAGGCGGATGGTTTACTACTTTTCTCTACTTCTTTCTCTTTTCCCCCTTCCCCCCCCCCTTTTTTCTTTTTTTTTAATTATCCTTATATTCTTATCCCCCCTAAACCTGCACTAATATTGGTATCCAGGACCCTCACTCTCTGGGGGAATCCACCCCTTAATCTTTCCCCATATCATTATGGAAGAATGTGCTACACTTTAACACCAGAAATAAGCTTCCATTTATTTCTTTGTTTCCCAGGGGAATTATTAACAGCTACACTGTACTGAATGTTAGTCTAACACTGTAAGAGGTTATACTGGATATTTCATGTGATTTTTTTCATGCTTCTTTATTTTGTATTGATAATACACTTAATAAAATGTTATTTGCGAAAAAAAAAGCTTAATTGAAGAACCTGAAGTTAGAAGCTGATTGGCTACCATGCATGGCTGCACCAGATTCTGAGTGCTCCATGTTTAGTAAATCAACCCCTTTGATTCAATGAGTGAACAAAGATAGGAATTACATCTACAGCCCTCTGGGGGTTGTGTGAAGAACTAACTTCAGGAGCTTACATGCTGTGCTACAGAACAGGAAGACATCAGAAGTAGTTGCTAGTGCACCTATATCATGGATCTAGACTCTCTAAGCCTTTGAAATATAAAACTATTACCACATCAGAGATTTGAGCTAAGAAATCCAGGGCTTTCTACATTCAACAGGAACACACCAACAATGCATACCGCAAGCTCTAGCCGGCCATGTTATTTTCTGTAGAATTATATACTGTAGATGAAATGATGGGAACAATTGAAAAACATTTAGTGGCCCACGAAACACTTTTTTACCGTGTCAGATTCAAACGATTTAGAAATCCAAGGCTTTACAGCATTCAACATCAGCACACCAACGGCTCTAGCCTCTTCTTTGTAGAACTATATACCAAATACTACATGGTGAGAACAATTGAAAAACAATTGGTGGCTCATGAAACACAAAACTGGATTTTTTAGCATGCAGGTTTAAACACTGAACATTTGAGCCACAAGACAGACACTCTATGCCTTGAGCTACATCAATGTGCACCTTGAAGGTAAAGTTTTGCCAGATGGGAATTTCCTCTAGGCCGAGGGGGAGCTTTTTTCAGGTCTGATGGTAGCAGTTTAATAAACTATGTGTATATTTATCCACCCCTCATATGGTATTCCATTGAATTAAAGGTCTAGTTTTGAGCTCCACACACACCATCTGAGGCTGTGGCCTTGTATGCAAGACACTTACTAGCCCAAAGGTTTGTGAGTTCAATTCACCAGGTGACCACCTTTTTAGATTGCTTTAGCTTTTTGCAATTTTAATAAATTATTCAATCAACTTTCAGAGGACTTATCCTTTCTTATTAATTTCTATGGATTACTGCACTTTGTAGGCAGTAGTTGAGATGGTGCCCTGTGGTTCATGGCAATGGACTCTTGAAAGTACAGTTTTACCAAAAAGGAATTTCCTCTAGGCCAAGTGGCAGGCTAATCTAGCCTCTGATGGTAGCAGTTTAGTGGATTAATATTAACATAATTTACTAGTCATATGGTATTCCATAAAAGTATAGGTCTAGTTTTGACCTCTTACTTGCAATATGAGACAGTGGCCTTTTATGTAAGAAACTGGGCTAGTAAGTAAAAGGGTTGCAAGTTCAAATCCCCAGATGACCACCTTTTCAGATTGCTTTAGGTTTTTGCAATTTTAATAAAATAATCTAGAATGGTTGCAAGTTCAAATCCCCAGGTGACCCTCTTTTCACTTGCCCAGTGTCTTACATACAAGGCCACCAACTCAGATGGTTGGTGTTTAATGCTAGATCTTTAATTTAGTGGATTAATATTCACATAATTTGCTAGTCATATGGTATTCTATCAAATTAAAGGTCTAGTTTTGAGCCCATCTACCATCTGAGGTGGTGGCCTGGTATGTAAGATGCTGAGATAGTAAGTAAAATGGTTGCAAGTTTGAATCCCCAGGTGATTGGTTTAGTTTATTAAAATTGCAAAAACCTAAAGAAATCAATCGACTTTCAGAGGACTTATCCTTTCTTTGGATTACTGCACTTTGTAGGCAGTAGTTGAGATAGTGCCCTGTGGTTCATGGCAATGGACTCTTGAAGGTACAGTTCTGCCAGATGGGAATTTCCTCTAGGTCGAGGGTCTGATGGTAGCAATTTAGTAAAATATTCAAATATTATTACACTAGTCATATGGTATTCTATTAAATGAAAGGTCTAATTTTGAACCACACCCACTATGTGAGGTGGTGGCCTTGTATGTAAGACCCTGGGTTAGGAAATGAAATGGTTGCAAGTTCGAATCCCCAAGTGACTCATTTATTAATTGCAAGGGCTTATCCTTTCTTATTAATTGTTATGTGTTCTTGCACTTTGTAGGCATCAGTTCAGATAGTGTCCTGTGGTTCATAGCAATGGACAATGGAAAGTACTGTATTACTAAATGGGAATTTCCTCTAGGCCAAGTGGTGGAGTAGTCTAAGTTCTGATGATAGCAACTTATTTATTTATCAAATGTTAAGCCCCTAGTCATGTGTTATTTCATAATATTAAAACTCTAATTTTAAGCACCACCCACCATCCAAGACAGTGGCCCTGCATATATGCTGCTGATCTCACAAAAAATAAGTTTGCAAGTACAAATCCTCAAGCGACCACCTTTTCATGATTTATTTATTAAAGTCACATAAACTGAAGAAGCCCATAATAACCAATCAACTTTCAGACTAAGTATTATTTCATTATGGTTGCTTAGGGTTATTGTACTTTGTAAGCAGCAATTAAGATTATCCTTTGGAAGGTCAACTGGGACACTAGTTTTTGTTAGATGATGGCAATTTAGTACATTAATCCACTGATCATATGGTATGGCATGATATTTCAAATGTGGTTTTGAGGCACACTCCCACCCCCCCCATCTAAGACTCTAGCCTTGGTGGTATGTGGGTGATCTCACACTCAGATGGTTGTGAGTTCAAATTCTCAGGCGTTCGATTGCCTTTGCAAATTTATTTATTGTATTTATTTATGGTATATAATGATATTACAACTCTGGTTTGGGGCAAACTTACTATCTGAGACTATAGCTTTGTGGGTAGGTAGGTGAGCCCACAGTCTAATGGTCATGAGTTCGAATCCTCAGGTGATTGCCTTTGCAGAGTAATTTATTACCATTGTACAAATCGCTCAAACCAATAGCAACTGATCCTCTTTTGAATCCTCTTCATATCGGTTGGTACAGGTTACTAAACTTTGCAGCTTGAATCTTGGTTGAATTTAGTATGTATAGGCACTGCTGCCAGGTTTCAGTGTCTTGGTCTGTGGTGCAGCATGCAGGGCGGTTAATGAGCACTCTGGGGACCGTGAGTTTGATTCCCAAAGCATACCAGGACAGGTGTCTACTCAGAGCTGTGTGGGGCAGACCAGCTACTATGTGTTTGGTGGTAAAGGAGCTGCTCTGTGTATTTAGGGGTTAAGGAGCAGACCAGTCTAGGTCAGATGGTAGCAGTTTAGTAAATTATGTGAAAATAATCCACTAGTCATATGGTTTTCTATGAAATTAAAGGTCTAGTTTTGAACCCCACCCACTATCTGAAGCAGGCTTTGTATGTAAGACATTGGGCCAGTAATTAAAATAGGTTGCAAGTTCAAATTCCCAGGAGTACACCTTTTCAGATTCATTAATTAAAATTGCAAAAACCTAAAGCAATCAATCAACTTTCAGAGGACTTCTCCTTTCTTATTTAATTTCTATGGATTGCTGCGCTTTGTAGGCAGCAGTTGAGATAGTGCCCTGTGGTTCATGGCAATTGACTCTTAAAAGTACAGTTTTTCCAAAAGGGAATTTCCTCTAGGTCAAGTGGCAGACCAGTCTAGGGTCTGATGGTAGCAATTTAGTAAAATATTCAAATATTAATGCAGTAGTCATATGGTATTCCATTAAATGAAAGGTCTAGTTTTGAAACTCCCTGTTACATCTGAGGCAGTGGACTTGTATGTAAGACTCTGGGCTAGCAACGGAAATTGTTGCAAGTTTGAATCCCCAAATTACTCATTTATTAAATTACAAAGGTTTATCCTTTCTTATTATTAATCAATTGCTATGTGTTGCACATTGTAGGCAGCAGTTGAGATATGTGATAAATGGCAGTGGACAATGGAAAGTACAGTTTTACTAAATGGAAACTTCTTCTAGGCCAAAAGGCAGACTAGTCTAAGATCTGATAGTAGCAACTTATTTAATATTCAAATATTAAGCCCCGAGTCATGTGTTATTTCATTATATTAAAGGTCTAGTTTTGAAGCCCACCCTCCATCTGAGACAGTGGCCTTGTATGTAAGACACTGGGCTAGCAAGTGAAATGGTTGCAAGTTCAAATCCCCAAGTGACTCATTTATTAAAATGACAAAAGTTTATCCTTTCTTATTTATTTGCTATGTGTTATTGCACTTTGTGGGCAGCAGATGCGATAGTGCCCCCTGGCTTATGGCAATGGACAATGGAAAGTACAGTTTTACGGAAATTTCCTCTAGGCCAAAAGGCGGATTAGTCTAAGGTCTGATGGTAGCAACTTATTTAATATTCAAATATTAAGCCCATAGTAATGTCTTATTTCATGATATAAAAGCTCTAGTTTTAAGCTCCGCCCACCATCCAAGACAGTGGCCTTGCATGTATGCCGCTGATCTCACAAATGACATCTTTGAAAGTTCAAATCCTCAAGCGATCACCTTTTCATGATTCATTTCTTAAAGTTACATAAACTGAAGAAGCCCATAATAACCAATCAGCCTTCAGAAAGTATTATTTCATTATGGTTGCTTAGGGTTATTATACTTTGCAAGCAGCAATTAGGATTATCCTTTGAAAGATCAACTGGGAGACTAGTTTTTGTTAGATGATGGCAATTTAGTACATTAATCCACTGATCGTATGGTATATCATGATATTATAACTCTGGTTTGGGGCAAATTCCCTATCTGAGACTATAGCCTTGTGGGTAGGTGGGTGAGCCTACAGTCTAATGGTCGTGGGTTTGAATCCTCAGGTGATTGCCTTTGCAGATTAATTTATTAACATTGTACAAATCGCTGAAACCAATAGCAACCAATCTCTTTTTAAGCCTCTTCATATTGGTTGCTATGGGTTACTACACTTTGCAGCTTGCATCTTGGTTGAATTTAGTATGTATAGACACTGCTGACAAACATGAGCATCCTGCTTTGTGGCGCAGCATGCAGAGCGGTGAATGTGGAATATGATGGCTACGAGTTCGATTCCCAAAGCATACCAGAACAGATGTCTACTGAGAGCTGTTTGGGTCACCAACCATATGACAAGCAAGTGGATAACGTTGGCACCATGTGAATAAACCCTCGATGAAGCGATGTCCAGCCATATAACCATCAGGTAAGTAACCATCAGGTGAGTAATCTTGACACCATGTGAATAAACTCTCAATGAAGTGAGCACCAACCTTAGGACAAGCAAGTGGATAACCATGGCACCGTGTGAATGAAGCGAGGTCCAGCCATGTAACCATCAGGTGAGTAACCTTGGTCCTATGTGAATGAACCCTCATTGAAGAGAACACCACCCTTTGGACAAAGAAGTGGACAACCTTGGCACCGTGTGAATAAACCCTCAATGAAGCAAGATCCAGCCATGTAACCATCAAGAGAGGAGCCTTGGCACCATGTGAATGAACTGAGCACCAACAATGTGACAAGCAAGTGGCATCGTGTGAATGAAAACCACAAGCAGTAGATAACTGTGCAACAAAGAGAACTTGAACAGAGAAAGCACAGTAAAGATGGATGCTGAAAGAGAAGGAATGAAGTCAATAAATGCCTCTCCAAGCGTAAGAACAGATTGTTATGTTTTTTTGCATTTTACCACTAAATCTCATATATTTCATCAACATGCCCTTCTCCGTCACTGTATTCCTGTCCCCATCTCTGGGGTCACAGGTTCACTCATGCCCCACTGCGGGTGGCACGCACCACCAACTGAGACAAGTCTTGACCACTTCATCATAGTCGTTCCAATTTCAGCCGCCCTTTACCAAAGTCATGGTGCTACCTTGAGTAAGCAACGTTGCTCATATGGGAATCGAACCTACAACCCTCTGATTCACACTTCAGGAGCTTACAAACTGCGCCACAGAACCAGAAGACAGAAGAAGTTGTTGCTAGTGCACCCATATCATGAATCTAGACTCTCTAAGCCTTTGAAACATAAAACTATTACCACATCAGAGATTCAAACCTAGACCTTTAAGCATTCACCAACAGCACACCAACACCATGCACCATAGGCACTAGCCAGCAACACTACTTCTCTGTAGAACTATATACTGAAGATGACATGATGGGAATAATTTGCCTACAAAACACTTTACCAGTAACACATCAGATTTGAATTAAGAAATCAAGGTCTTCCAGCATTCAACAACAGCACACCAACATCATGCAACACAGGCTCTAGCCAGAAAGCAAATATCTCTGTAGAATTATATACCCAATAGGACATGATGAGAACAATTGAAAAACATTTGGTGGCACATGAATCACAAAACTGAAAATCACATGCAATGTCTGTGCGATGCGATTTCAGCCATGCAGATAGTATGAATGAATTTGCATCGCATTAGGACCAAACTCGCACAGGACCCTTTTTTTGGTCTGCATCAGAATCAGATCACATGGGTGTACACACCCATGCGATCTGATTCATGTCCGAACTGACAGTTCGCACTGCGATATGCAAACTGATTTGGGGGTGTCATTAACTTTCTATTGACACTCTCCACAGTTTGCATAGTGCAATGTGAACTGCCTTGCGAGTCTGGTGTGATGTGGGAGCCTGCAGTGGATTCGCAGGTTTTCCACATCTCACTAATAAGAACCCAGCATCAAGCTACAAGACAAGCACTCTACACATTGGGCTACATCAAGAGCACAAAATCTTCAACTTTGCAGACCTTTCTATTTTTTGGGACTTCAAAAATGAATTGCTCATTTTATTTGCTGCAAATCAGTGCTGGGTTAGAGATTCATTAAACAGTAAAGGAAAAGGTAAGGGTTACAGCTTCCAAAATTAGATGCCAGTGGTGGCTACCATTTTTTTTTTATCCTGGCAGGTGATGATGACATTGGATGCAAAGCACACCCAGAAGCTGAGTTTATTTTGGCCAACAACCAGACTGAGTTGCTATTGCTCCTCTGGCAGAAAGATATTGGCATGAGTGCCTAGCCCACGCCAATACATGCATATGGCGTTCAGATTAACACAGCACTCTGCATTGCCAGATGAACATATAGGCTTTCCAATCTGAAGGACTGTGCTTTGCAAACGCTGAAAACTTGAGCAACTTGGGATCCCCTGATCCCAGATTGCACAATATGGAAATATCAAATTTAGCACAGATTTGGAGAATGTGCAGTGAAGCTCTCACTCTGGAGCCAGACGCAGACACTATATACTGAGTACAGGGACCCCATGGAGCGCTTTAGAACTAAGAGTACTGTTTGTGTTTAAGGGGGAAAGGGACCTAAAAGTACAATCATCCAAGTGACAGGCTTGCTTTTAAAAACACTTTGTTAAAAAAAATACCTTTGTGGGAAGGCACAGGTGGAAGCTGTCATTCTTGCCCTCTCAGCCTGCATGTCACCCCCAAAAGGGCCTGCTGATTTGTCCCAGGTTCCTTTCCCAGAGATTGTTGCTGTGTGCCTGGCTGCAATTGCACTAATCACTCTTCTGGCTCTAAGAACAGTCTAGGGCAGGGGGTTCCAAACTTTTTAAAGAAAGGACCAGTTTACTGTCCTTCAGACTTTAGGAGGGCAGATGGTGCCCAGTAAACAATGCCCCATCTTTGGTATTAGGGAGAGAAATAGTATCAGTGGGAGGACTAATGCTCCATCAGTGTCGGTGGAAGGAATAGTGCCCCACTGTTGGGGTTGGTGGAAGGAATAGCTCCCTACTGTTGGTGTCAGTGGGAGGAATAGTGCCCCAAGGGTGAGATAAAGGCAAGCAAAGGGCCACGTCCAGCCCCTGGGCCACCATTTGGAGACCACTGTCCTATTGGAAGCAAGCTGGCAAAAAACCTGGAGTTGGGCTTCAGAACTGTGCAGTCTGTTTGATTGGGATATAGGGATTGAGCACTTCTCTTGTTTAATGTGCTGCAATCAAATGCAACCAGTCAAAAATCATTATTACTCTGACTGGCGCCAAGAAATTATTTGGTATAGGCTACAGAACTTTGCACCTCATCGGTACCCTTCACAACAAGCCCGATAATGATTTATAGAAATGAATCATACCTCGCTCATCTGATCTGATTTAGGAGGAGGCGGTTAATGCACAACATTTCTACAGGGCCCTTGTTATTAAGTTAACAATAATTGACTAACCGACAATTCTCTAGGTATTTGCAAATTGGGCATGCCTTGGCGGTACAATTTAGTGGGAAGGAGCCAGAGTGGAGTGAAATGCCTTCTCTTGGGAAACTGGTGAATGCTAGAACAACTAAAGGATTAATCTCTGATATGTATGGATGTATTAGCATGGCGGGTCAGGAGGAAGCGGTAGAACATAAAAATAGGATTAAATGGGAGGGAGATGTTGGGCAAATAACGGAGGAACAATGGAAATATGTTTTGGCATTTTGGCATTGGGGCCCAGGATCTCTCTCTCTTTCCTTTACAGATTGTATCCCATTTGTATTTGATACATAGGTCATATTACACGCCTTTGAAGCTGCATATGTTTGGGAGAAGGTCTGATGCGGAATGTCAAAGGTGTGGGGACAGGAAGGGTGATCTGGTACACATTCTCTGGCGATGTCCCAGGTTGCACAGGTATTGGGAAGGTATAATTGATAAAATAAACTCTGTGTTTGGGACATCGCTGGGCATGGAGGCCAGAACCTGCCTTATGGGTCTGATGAAGGTGAATGGCATATCAAGAGATACGCAGACCGCAATAATTAGATGCTTGTTTCAAGGTAAAAAACTAATTGCACGGAAGTGGCAAGCAAAAGAGCCCCCGATGATGGTAGAATGGCTGAAAGAGGTCAAGGACGTGATTGAGAAGAAGTATGTTTTTAAAAAGAGAATAATCTGAATAATCTGAGTAGGAGAGGATGGAAGATGGCTGGTGTGTGGGGGGTGGGGGGGAGGAGTGAGAAGATGGTGAGAGGGGGGTGAAACAGGGAAGGGATGAGGAAGGGGGGGAAAGAAAAATGAAATGAGGAGGTTTTCATGCTGTAATTTCGCTATGTTACAATATATGTAAACATGATTGTCTTGTGAACAAATGTATTTTATTATTGAATTTTTCTAATAAAGTATTTAATCAAAAAAAAAAAAAAAAAAAAACAATAATTGAGGCGAACCCAAATAGTAAACTGTCCTGCTGTACTTTTATACATAACATAACCGCAGGCCAAACGAGCTCCATAAATAACTGATTGTGAGACTATTGCCCCGTACACACGGTCGGACATTGATCGGACATTCCAACAACAAAATCCATGGATTTTTTCCGACGGATGTTGGCTCAAACTTGTCTTGCATACATACGGTCACACAAAGTTGTCTAAAAATACGATCATTCTCAACGTGGTGACGTAAAACACATACGTCGGGACTATAAACGGGGCAGTAGCCAATAGCTTTCATCTCTTAATTTATTCTGAGCATGCGTGGCACTTTGTGCGTCGGATTTGTGTACACACGATCGGAATTTCTGACAACGGATTTTGTTGTCGGAAAATTTTATAGCAAGCTCTCAAACTTTGTGTGTTGGAAATTCCTATGGAAAATCTGTGATGGAGCCTACACACGGTTGGAATTTTCGACAACAAGGTCCTATCGTGTGTACGGGTCATTAGCCCCTGGACAGGCTGACCACCAACATCCTGTGACGCATGTTGCTACTTGCTAGTTTAAACTATATGCCCAAAATGTCATACTATATACATATATATGATTGAAGTTTTGTTCCTCCCCCTTATGCTACGTGATGCCTTTTGTTCTGAGTTTTTATAAAAACTCAAATCAAGCTACCATTATCCCTGAGCATACTTTGAATCCATTTTGTGTCTTCTTCATTGTGTGCTCCCAGAGCTCTGTAAGGAATCCACTGGTCGTTCATAGAAACCGGGCAGAATGAACCCTTTCAGTTACTAATCCCACAACAGTAAAATCAGTCTATATATGCAGTAAGGTTAGTCCTGTGCATTGTGTTAAAAGACTGTTTGATCCTGTCTTCTCTGATCCTCCCCTTCTTCCACTGTCCCCTAACCATCTCCTGATAGTACAGAGCCTTGGAGGCGCTCTGCACAGTGTGTATTGCTAGAGTTTGCGGCTGGTATATTTTTGGGGTGGGCAACCAGTGCACCCAAAGCCACCCACCCCAGTTTGTCGGGTCACACGCATGACCCGCTTCCTGATTGGCCGGGGGCCCCTCCTGCAAAGAGACATGCCCCCTCCTGCAAAGAGACATGCCCCCTCCTGTAAAGAGACATGCCACCTCCTGCAAGGAGACATGCCCAATCCAGCAGAGAGACATGCCCCCTCCAGCAAAGAAACATGCCTAAAAATATCAGCTCACAGGTATATGAATTGTGCAGCACCACGAAAGCTACCCCCTTCCTCTTCACCGCCACCTGCCAACTAAGCTCCGGACCCAGCTCAGTGACGCAACATGCGGCGACAGCAGCACTGCGGTGGTGGCTAGGGTGACCACATTTCCAAAACTGAAATTCAGGGACACCCCCCTTCCCAAAAAAAGATGGGGGGTTGAAGTAATCCCGGGGTTTATGGGGAATTCAGTTAACGTGCACTGCCGAAAAATTTGTTTGTTTCATTTGTTTTGTTTTTTTTCGCTTTTCGGGTCATTCGTTATGATCACAATTCGTAAATTTGAAAATTCAAAAGAATAACTAATAATAACTAGCTATTAAATTACAGGTATTGGAATTTCCTTTCAAGTTTGGTTTGTTAGTGAAAGTAACAAATACAAATTTATCCGAAGTTCCGAATTATCCGAAATAACGAATTCCACATCTAAACAAATGGAACAGAACGGATTAATAATAAATAATAATAAAACGTTTTTAATATTATTATTGTTAGTTATTATTATTAATTAGTTACGTTCCATTCGTTTAGATACAGCATTCAATATTTTAGATAATTTGTAACTTTGGATAAATTCGTATTCATTATGTTCACTAACAGTCAAATTTGAAAGGAAATTCCAATATTTATAATTTAATAGTCAGTAATAGTTTTTGCACAATTTTTGCACGAATTGCACATGTCTAGAATTTGATGGCAGGCGATTTTTTTTGGGCGAATGGCTGGTGTTGGCACATAAATCATCCCAGCTCTATGCTTGATATGGTGTCAGGATGGTCAAATCACATTATTTCTATTACTACATCATAATATATAATGAAATAGTTCAACTCACCATAATGCAGAATCAGTTGGAACCCTGAGCTTGTCACTTGCCACCAGATGCAGCGTGCCACCATTGCCTGCCACCAGATGCAGCTTGTTACTTGCCATCATTGCCTGCCTCCAGATGTAGCTTGTTACTTGCCACCATTGCCTGCCCGCAGATTCAGTGTGTCACTTGCCACCCATAGCCTACCACCAGATGCAGTGCCACCCATAGCCTGCCACCAGATACAGTGCCATTTGCCACAAGCTGCCACCAGATTCAGTGCCACCCATAGCCTGCCACCAGATACAGTGCCATTTGCCACAAGCTGCCACCAGATTCAGTGTGCCACTTGCCACCCACAGCTTTGTCACTTGCCACCCATAGCCTACCACCAGATGCAGTGTGCCACTTGCAATCCATAGCTGTGCCACTTGCCACCCATAGCCTGCCACCAGATGCAGTGTGCCACTTGCCACCCATAGCCTACCACAAGTTGCAGTGTGTCACTTGCTACCCATAGCCTGCCCCCAGATGAAGTGTGCCACTTGCCACCCGCAGCTGTGTCACTTGCCACTCATAGCCTGCCAATATATGCAATGCCACTTGCCACCCATAGCCTGCACCTAGATGCAGTGTGCCACTTGCCACTCATAGCCTGGCACCAGATGCGGTGATATTTGCCACCCACAGCTGTGTCACTTACCACCCGCAGTTGTGTCACTTGCTATCCGCAGCCGCGTCACTTGCCACCCATAGCCTGCCACCAGATGCAGTGTCACTTGCCAACCGCAGTCTGCCACCAGTCCGACATACTGGAGCCTCGAGAAGGTGAATGCCCCTTCACTAGTTGGGGGGGCAACATCCTTAGATATCAGGAGTTCATTCTGGGACTTGTACTCCTTCAATTTTGGGGGGGTCACATCCCTCAAAAGGGAAGGACTACAATTTCCAGCATGAACCCCTGATATCTAAGGATGTGTCCTCCTACCATCCCTCCGAGGGCATCATCCCATCTGTCCTCTCCTCTTCTGCCAGCATACTCATCTGCGGATCGCCCTCTCTGCAATCTGCACTGAGAGGCTTGCTAGTGGCTCCAGGCTGAAACACACACCCCTGAGCTCTGATGTGAGGTGCTCACAGTTAAGCACAGAATGCTGTCTGCTGGGGGAGACCTGACTGATGATCTTAAGCCTGATATCATAGAGAACATGCAACTAGTACATTAGGAGCCGCCCTATATATATAAAAGGCAACTCTGTGCCACTTTTATTTAGATACAAAAAACGGTAGGTGTTGCCAACAGACAACAATCATTTAAAAGTATTATACAAAAAGTATACCAATAGCGTTCATAATACATGAATATACATATATAATCAAACCCAAGGCTAGTAATCAAGGCACTGCCAAAGTCACACTGAGGTCAGTCCATGGACATTTGTAGCATGCATCCCAACATGGTTCGGAAATTTTTATTGGTACATATTTTCCTTCATCAGGGGGCATTTACTTGGGGTGACTTTATCTTTGTCTGCAACATGAATATAATATATAATATGTATGCAGTAGCATGTGAAGACAATTAGTATCATAAAGTTAATTTATACAATGTTTTAAGTCAAAGGTACTTACATATGGATTTCATAGAAGAAACATAAAAGGAACATAAAAACAGTAGCATATAAACCACGTTGGCTGGAAGAGCTCAGACAAGGACCTGCAGGTGTGCGGCTGCGCAATCAGGGGGCGGCCAAATGCTTCACACATACAAGAGACTCCTTGGTATATACCCAGCAGAAAGCACTATCTGAAAAGTCATAAAAAAAGACCCTAGATTGAGTTTAAACAATTAAGTATAATATATAACATCAAATTTATAATGACACAGCAGAGCAGGCACAACATGAGATAAATTGCCTGGTCAAAAATAGAATACATTTTACCTTTCACTGGAGATGGAACATGTGCGGTGCAAACAGTCAAGCAGCAGTCCTCAGACTGAGAGAACACTGGATGTAAGTAAGCACCTTAAATAGTATAGAGCTGTGTGCAGGGCCAATCAAGGCGGCCTGTGGTGTGTTGCTGATTGTTCCATATAATCAGCTGCATAAGGAACAGCTGGGATGGGAACTCAGGGTGTCTTCCTGAGGCAAGGGCGTGTGGCGTAGCCACGCCCGAGGAATGTGATGACGTCACCGGCGGAAGAGGAAGTCTCCATCAGCGCAATGAATTGCACCTAATTGGGACATACAGAGGCTCTCCCCTGTACAAAGGCTTAGGTGGGGGTCACGCGGACCTCCACAGCCCATTGGTCATGCACAGGTGGAGCACACCAGCCAGGCATGCGCTTAGCATGGCACGGCCCAAGACACGCGTCATGCGCCACCTAATGGCCAAGTTGAGCAATGGCAGCCAACATGTTTACAAAAGAGATAAACGCAAACACAAACATAAACAAAAGGAGGGGAAAAAAGGAAAAAATTAATAATAAGTTGGATATGTACATGGCAGCAAGTAATCGTATATACATGGTTACTCAATAGCTAGATTATTCCTATTGTATTGAAATTGATAATCAAAACTTCATATATCAATAAAGATGTATGTTTTCATTGACAGACAATTCAAATGCATATAATTTGAATCATCAGCAAATAGAGGGGAAAAAACATTACAAGGATAATGATAAAGTATTAACAAGGATAATGATAAAAAATGCTTTGTAGAATTTAATTATATAGCCCACAAAATCTAATCAGATAAATTGTATCGTCATCTAGGATTGGACCGACATGTAATGAATGATGAAGACATTACTTGAGATGGTACATGAAAATGTTGATCTGGAGAGATCAAAAAACATACAGGGCAGAGGGCTAAAAGATTATCAATTCAACTCACAACCTCCTGAGACAAAGCCAGGAAGAAAGGATTTAAAGTTAAATGCCTCATTGAGGCCAGGGGGTAGAGTGGCCTGTACGTTAAATATCCTAATATTTAAGCCTGATATCTCATCTGTTTGTAAGTGCTTTGATTTGCTTTATTACCTAAACTCTTTAAAGGTTTTGTTCCAGCTCTCTCTCCCTCTGTGCACTAGCAACCAGTTTGGGCAGGGGACCAGGGGAAGCTGGTGAACTACTTGAAGCGGGTCTTGGCCAGCCAGGAGTCCACCATGACAATGAGTGACAGCGGCAGGGGCATTGCTAGGTCTACAAAAGATCTGGGGCTAGAGCCCATAGCAGCGTAGTAAAGAAAGTCATATGCTTGGGTGGGCATACACATGTTTATACAGTAGTATACGTGTGGGTGTGAGTATATATCCCCAGAGAGCCTCTCCCTTGCATCAGGGTCCCCAGAGAGCCTCTCCCTTGCATCAGGGTCCCCAGAGAGCCTCTCCCTTGCATCAGGGTCTCCAGAGAGCCTCTCCCTTGCATCAGGGTCCCCAGAGAGCCTCCCCCTTGCATCAGGGTCCCCAGAGAGCCTCCCCCTTGCATCGGGGTCCCCAGAGAGCCTCCCCCTTGCATCGGGCTATAGCCCCAAAAGCCACCTCCTAGCGACGCCACTGGACAGCGGCGATGCAGTACAAGGATGACATTACACGCTGGCAGGAGGGAGGCTCAGGTCCTCAAGCAGTGTGCCCCTGTTGTAGAAAAAATTATCCGCACTCCAGTCATTGCTCTTTATAAAAATCTTCATTTTTATTGATAAGCCTCAATGAACAAAGGCAGATAAAAACAGTTAATGCGTTTCAGCCTATAAGGCCTCATAGACTGAAACACGTCAATTGTTTTCATCTGCGTTTGTTCACTGTGGCTTGTCAATAAAAACAAAGATTTTTTTAAAGAACAACAACCGAAGTGTGGATCATTTTTCCTACATTACTTTACTTAGTCAGTGACTGTGGATCGAGCACATGGGAGCTCTGCTATCTATGTGTTGTATGGGTAGTAGCACTGACTTTTCTGTTTATATAGTGCGCCCTGTTGCCGCCCATCTTAAAGTGCCGCCTGGGTCCCATGGACCCACAGGGACCCATGGTAGGGCCGGCCCTGGGTGATGGACTGGCCAAGCTTGTCTCCAGACCTAAACCCTATTGAGCATCTGTGGGGCATCCTCAAAGAGGAAGGTGCAGGAGCGCAAGGTCTCCAACATCCACCAGCTCCGTGATGTCGTCATGGAGGAGTGGAGGAGTGGAAGAGGACTCCAGTGGCAACCTGTGAAGCTCTGGTGAACTCCATGCCCAAGAGGGTTAAGGCAGTGCTTGAAAATAATGGTGGCCACACAAAATATTGACACTTTGGGCCCAATTTTGACATTTTCACTTAGGGGTGTACTCACTTTTGTTGCCAGCAGTTTAGACATTAATGGCTGTGTGTTGAGTTATTTTGAGGGGGCAGCAAATTTACACTGTTATACAAGCTGTACACTCACTACTTTACATTTTAGCAACATGTTATTTCTTTAGTGTTGTCATATGAAAAGATATAATAAAATATTTACAAAAATGTAAGGGGTGTACTCACTTTTGTGAGACACTGTACATGCTCTGTGAAATGGTTTTGCACAGAGCAGCCCAGATGCTGCACTCTTCTCGGGTCCCTCTTCGGTGCTGCTGGCCCCTCCCTCCTGCTGAGTGCCCCCACAGCAAGCAACTTGCTATGGGGGGCACCTGAGTTGAGTCACAGCTCCATGTGCCCAGTCAGACACTGAGCCGCAGCCTGGCCTGCCCCCTTTCTCTTCTCATTGACTGACTAACTTATGTTGATTGACAGCAGCAGGAGCCAATGGCGCCACGCTGCTGTCTCAGCCAATGAGGAGGGGACTCCCAGGCAGCCGAGGCACTGCTGCAACATTGCTGGATCTAGAGGGGGCTCAGGTAAGTACTGGGAGGGCTGAGGGGAGCTGCTGCACACAGAAGGTTTTTTATCTTAATGCATAGAATGAAAAAAACCTTCTGCCTTTACAACTAAGGATGGTCTCGATGTTTGAGTCGAACATAAGTTCGACTAGAACACTGGGTGTTCATTTGTTTGCAAAACAAATGAACATATGGGGCAATTTTGCCCGCCGCGGTGCACCCATAATGCACTGTGAGATCGCAGTGCATTGACGGCTGCTGTTTGGTCAAAGCATGCACCTGACCTGCATGCTTTGGCCAATCACAGCGCAAAGTGCTGTGAGAGCTTTGATTGGCCAAAGGCATTGTGCCTTTGGCCAATCATGGCTCAGGGGCTAAGTCCACGCCCCATACTATATAAGGCTGCTTATACGGCGGCCGTATGTAGTGTGTTGTGGTGAACTTGAGATAGATTAGGCAGGTTAGTTAGTGGATAGAGCGTGTAGTCCGTGTAGTTTATGTGTGTGTATGTATGTATATATATATATATATATATATATATATACTGGAAATGGAGCGAGTACAAAGAAGGGCAACTGAGCTTATAAAGTGTCTGGAGGATATTAATTATGAGGAATTGTTGCAAGCACTAAACTTATTCTCTCTAGAGAAGAGACGCTTGAGAGGGGATATGATTTCAATCTATAAATACCATACTGGTGACCCCACAATAGGCATAAAATGTTTTCACAGGAAGTTTAACAAGACACGTGACCACTCATTAAAATTAGAAGAAAAGAGGTTTAACCTTAAACTACGTAGAGGGTTCTTTACTGTAATGCCCCGTAGACACGGTCGGACATTGATCGGACATTCCGACAACAAAATCCTAGGAATTTTTCCGACGCATGTTGGCTCAAACTTGTCTTGCATACACACGGCAACACAAAGTTGTCGGAAAATCCGATCATTCTGAACGCGGTGACGTAAAACACGTACGTCGGGACTATAAACGGGGCAGTAGCCAATAGCTTTCATCTCTTTATTTATTCTGAGCATGCGTGGCACTTTGTGCGTTGGATTTGTGTACACACGATCGGAAATTCTGACAACGGATTTTGTTGTCTGAAAATTTTATAGCCTGCTCTCAAACTTTGTGTGTCGGAAAATCCGATGGAAAATGTGTGATGGAGCCTACACACGGTCGGAATTTCCGACAACAAGGTCCTATCACACATTTTCCGTCGGAAAATCCGACCGTGTGTACGGGGCATAAGAGCGGCAAGGATGTGGAATTCCCTTCCACAGGCGGTGGTCTCAGCGGGGAGCATCGATAGTTTCAAGAAACTTTTAGATAAGCACATGAACGACCGCAACATACAGGGATATACAATGTAATACTGACATATAATTACACACATGGGTTGGACTTGATGGACTTGTGTCTTTTTTCAACCTCACCTACTATGTAACTACAGTGGGGCAAAAAAGTATTTAGTCAACCATAAATTGTGCAAGTTCTCCCACTTAAAAAGATGAGAGAGGCCTGTAATTGTCATCACAGGTATACCTAAACTATGAGAGACAGAATGTGGAAACAAATCCAGACAATCACATTGTCTGATTTTTGAAAGAATTTATTTGCAAATTATGGTGGAAAATAAGTGTTTGGTCACCTACAAACAAGCAAGATTTCTGGCTCTCACAGACCTGTATCTTCTTCTTTAAGAGGCTCTTCTGTCCTCCACTCATTACCTGTATTAATGGCTGGGAAGACTGAATCTGCAATAGGCAAGCAGCTTGGTGTGAAGAAATCAACTGTGGGAGCAATAATTAGAAAATGGAAGACATACAAGACCACTGATAATCTTCCTCGATCTGGGGCTCCACGCAAGATCTCACCCCGTGGGGTCAAAATGATCACAAGAATGGTGAGCAAAAATCCCAGAACGACACAGGGGGACCTAGTGAAAGACCTGCAGAGAGCTGGGACCAACATAACAAAGGCTACCATCAGTAATACACTACGTCACCAGGGACTCAGATCCTGCAGTGCCAGACGTGTCCCCCTGCTTAAGCCAGTACATGTCCAGGCCCGTCTGAGGTTTGCTAGAGAGCATTTGGATGATCCAGAAGAGGATTGGGAGAATGTCATATGGTCAGATGAAACCAAAGTAGAACTGTTTGGTAGAAACACAACTCGTCGTGTTTGGAGGAGAGAGAATGCTGAGTTGCAACCAAAGAACACCATACCTACTGTGAAGCATGGGGGTGGCAACATCATGCTTTGAGGCTGTTTCTCTGCAAAGGGAACAGGACGACTGATCCGTGTACATGAAAGAATGAATGAGGCCATGTATCGTGAGATTTTGAGTGCAAACCTCCTCCCATCAGCAAGGGCATAGAAGGTGAAACGTGGCTGGGTCTTTCAGCATGACAATGATCCCAAACACACCACCCGGGCAACGAAGGAGTGGCTTCGTAAGAAGCATTTCAAGTTACTGGAGTGGCCTAGACAGTCTTCAGATCTCAACTCCATAGAAAACCTTTGGAGGGAGATGAAAGTCCATGTTGCCCAGTGACAGCCCCAAAACATCACTGCTCAAGAGGAGATCTGCATGGAGGAATGGGCCAACATACCAGCAACAGTGTGTGACAACCTTGTGAAGACTTACAGAAAATGTTTGACCTCTCTCATTGCCAACAAAGGATATATAACAAAGTATTGAGATGAACTTTTGATATTGACCAAATACTTATTTTCCACCATAATTTGCAAATAAATTCTTTCAAAAATCAGACAGACAATGTGATGGTCTGGATTTGTTTCCACATTTTGTCTCTCATAGTTGAGGTATACCTATGATGACAATTACAGGCCTCTATCATCTTTTTAAGTGGGAGAACTTGCACAATTGGTGGCTGACTAAATACTTGTTTGCCCCACTGTATGTAACTATAGGCATATCTGTAATAAAAACGTCCTTCTCAAGGAGTGCCTGCTGTCCGGTGTATCCCGTGTTAGAAAGCTGAACAGGACGCTGAATTCCAAACAGGAAGTTCAGGGGATTCAAGCTGCCAGGCATGGAGGGAAGGACAGGAAACTAGGCTACGCGCTCGGAGCACACAGCTCCTTCTACTGGCCTAACAACAACAGTTTAAATAATGCTCAAAACCTAACTGCGGCCGTGGGACTAAAAGGGTCCAGGAACATGTTGAAAACATATTGGATTATGTCATGAATTTTGATCAAACTGTGCAGACTCATCACTGTTATGCGCTGGGTGGTTTTATCTTTTCAACACAGTATATATTACAGTGCAGGCAGGGTACAGTATATATTACAGAGCAGGCAGGGTACAGTATATATTACAGTGCAGTCTGTACAGTATATAATAGTGTGTACAGTATGTAATACATTGCAGTCAGTGTACAGTATATAATACGGTGCAGTCGGTGTACAGTATATAATACATTGCAGTCTGTGTACAGTATATAATACACTGCAGTCTGTGAACAGTATATAATACAGTGCAGTCTGTGTACAGTATATAATACAGTGTAGTCGGTGTACAGGATTATAATATAGTGCAGGCAGTGTACACAATATATAATACAGTGTGTACAGTAAATAATACATTGCAGTCTGTGTACAGTATATAATACATTGCAGTCCGTGTACTGTATATAATACAGTGCAGTCTGTGTACCATATATAATACAGTGTGTACAGTATGTAATACATTGCAGTCAGTGTACATTATATAATACAGTATATAATACAGTGCAGGCAGTGTACAGTATAAAATACATTGCAGTCGGTGTGCAGTATATAATACATTGCAGTCGGTGTACAGTATATAATACACTGCAGTCTGTGTACAGTAGACATGTGCATATGTTTTCGTCCGAATGCATTTTCGTCTGAAATTTGGGTATTTTCGTTATCGTTTGAACATGCAGAATCCGAAAACTGAAAGATCCGACATAAACAAATGCTTTATTTTCGACATGACGCTGACAATAGCGATCTGTGTCCATCGAACCTGTGGTCGAATGTGCCTAACCTTAGCACTATTAGTTCAAGTTTATTCGACATAGAGAGAAAAGATTCTGACATTATAGAGACAAAAGCAAAAAAGGTTGAATGTGCCTAACCTAACTCTATTAGTCCAAGATAATTTGACAGAGAGAGAAAAGATTCGACATGAAGATTAGACAAAGCAGTCGCCGCAAACGGACATTTATGGTGAAATGCTCCGCCCATAGGCTATAGAAGAATTCTAATGTTGGTTGACTAGTAATAATAATAAATAAATATATCTATTACTAGTGTCATACAACATTAGAATTCTACTATAGCTTGTAAGCGGAACGTTCAACCGGAAATGTATGATTGCGACGTCATAGAGTTTAGCTGCCCCCTTAAATTTTCTTAGAACATTCAACAGACACCATAAGCCTTCAATGACAGATTCAACCTTAATTATTTTGGATTTTTGGACGAATGCATTTTTTAACGAAACAAAATAAATAAAAACGAATTTCGGGAGTAACTAAATAAATGTATTTTGTGGACGAAAACAAAATTCCGAAATATAATATTTCAATGTGCACATAACTAGTGTACAGTATATAATACAGTGTGTACAGTATGTAATTCATTGCAGTCAGTGTACAGTATGTAATTCATTGCAGTCAGTGTACAGTATATAATACATTGCAGTCAGTGTACAGTATATAATACATTGCAGTCAGTGTACAGTATATAATACATTGCAGTCTGTGCACAGTATGTAATACTCTTTAGTCGGTGTACATTATATAATACAGTGCAGTCGGTGTACAGTATATAATAAACAACACAGCAAGTGCAGCGCTAATATTGATATTAAATATGATATCGTTATGATAATAAAAATTGTGAAATAATCAGTGATACATACAATGGTAAGTGAAATCAATAAATAACTACATAAAAAAAAATATATATATTTTTTTTAAAAGGAAAAAAAAAGAAAAAGAGGAAAACTAAAGCAATGTTTCATAATGATCAATGAGAATATCCATAAGCAATATACCTCCATAGGAAAAAAGGTGAATTGCAGGAAACAGAATCTGTGACACCAATCTTCCCAATGCAAAACCAACATGTGTTCAGGTCAACACCTTAAAGTGAGGTAGCTTGCTTACCAAAAAGCCGTGACTGCTGCTAGCAGGCTCGCCCAGGACAGGGAATTTAAATGTCTCCCCAAAACGTCACCATCAGAGGTTCCACCCTTTACGGTCAGAGGGTGGAGCCTCTGACGGTGACGTCATCACACTAGCCTTCCGCGACAGTGGTGAGACGAACGCAATAGGGAGAAGCGAATAGAGACACCGCAGCTTTTATGTGACACAACCGCTTATGATAACACGTCGTTCCTGTAAGTGCAAACTCTTTCTTTAATAAATGATATTGAACTGACATATTGCACTATGGAAGTTTCTATCTTTTATCTTTGAGCAACATTAGAAAGATCGTCTGGTCCGGATGATCTTAAGATTTAGGGAGACATTTAAATCCCCTGTCCTGGGCGAGCCTGCTAACAGCAGTCACGGCTTTTTGGTAAGCAAGCTACCTCACTTTTGGGTGTTGACCTGAACACATGTTGGTTTTGCATTGGGAAGATTGGTGTCACAGCTTCTTTTTCCTGCAATTCACCTTTTTTCCTGTGGAGGCATATTGCTTATGGATATTCTCATTGATCACTATGGGACATTGCTTTAGTTTTCCTCTTTTTCTTTTTTTTTTCTTTTTTAAAAAATATATATTTTTCTTTTTTTATGTAGTTATTATTTTTTTATTTCACTTACCATTGTATGTATCACTGATTATTTCACAATTTTTATTATCATAACGATATCATATTTAATATCAATATTAGCGCTGTACTCGCTGTGTTGTTTATTCTATTGGAAGTTTTTTGGTATTGAACTTTGGGTGCTGGCTGCTTTACACTTATAACACTCTTATCATTGATTTTTAATTGCTAATTTTTATCTAGCGCAGCGTTGACCTTAGGGTTTTTTTTCTTTTACAGTATATAATACAGTGCAGCCGGTGTACAGTATATAATACAGTACAGGCTGTGTACAGTATATAATACATTGCAGTCGGTGAACACAGTATACAAAACAGTGTTCACAGTATATTATACAGTGCAGGCAGTGTACAATATATAATACACTTCAGGCGGTGCACAGTATATAATACAGTGCAGTCGGTGTACAGTATATAATACAGTGCAGGCAGTCTACACAGTATATAACAGTGTTTACAGTATATACATTTTAGTCAGTGTACAGTATATAATACAGTGTACATTATATACAGTGCAGGCAGTGTACAGTATATAATACAGTGCAGGCAGTGTACTTAGTATATAATAGAGTGTGTACAGTATATAATACACTCCAGGCAGTGTACAGTATATAATGCAGTGCAGTTATGTTCGACTCAAACATATGGGGCGCTCGCAGCAAGTTCACCCACCGCGGAGCGGAACACAATGCACTGTGAAATCACAGTGCATTGACAGCTGCTGATTGGCCAAAGCATGCACCTGACCTGCATGCTTTGGCCAATCACAGCTCGATGTGCTGTGAGAGCTATGATTGGCCAATAGCAGGGTGCAGTCAGTGTACAGTATATATTACAGTGCAGACAGAGTACACAGTATATAATACAATGTGTACAGTGTATAATACAGTGCAGATGGAGTACACAGTATATAATACACTGTGTACAGTATATAATACACTTCAGGTGGTGTACATTATATAATAAAGTGCAGCCGGTATACAGTATATAATACAGTACATAATACATTTCAGGTGGAGTACAGCATATTATACACTCCAGGCAGTGTACAGTATATAATACAGTACAGGCGGTGTACAGTACATAATACTGTGCAGGCGGTGTACAGTATATAATACAGTGTATACAGTATATAATACAGTGCAGGCGGTGTACAGTATATAATACAGTGTGTACAGTATATAATACATTGCAGGCGGTGTACAGTATATAATACAGTGCAGGCAGTGTACATAGTATATAATACCGTGTGTACAGTATATAATACAGTGCAGTCATTGTACAATATATAATACAGTGAAGGCAGTGTACATAGTATATAATAGAGTGTGTACAGTATATAATACACTTCAGGCAGTGTACAGTATATATATATAGTGCAGTTATGTTCACCCACAGCGGACAGGAACATAATGCACTGCGAAATCACAGTGCATTGATAGCTGCTGATTGGCCAAAGCATGCACCTGACCTACATGCTTTGGCCAATCACAGCTCGATGTGCTGTGAGAGCTATGATTGGCCAATAGCAGGGTGCAGTCAGTGTACAGTATATAATACAGTGCAGGCAGAGTACACAGTATATAATACACTGTGTACAGTATATAATACACTTCAGGCGGTGTAGAGTATATAATAAAGTGCAGCCGGTATACAGTATATAATACAGTACAGGCGGAGTGAGGCAGAGGCAGTACAGGCGGAGTTTGCCCGCCGTGAGATCACCGCGCATTGACGGCTGCTGATTGGCCAAAGCATGCACCTGACCTGCATGCTTTGGCCAATCACAGCGCAATGTGCTGTGAGAGCTATGATTGGCCAATAGCAGGGTACAATATATAATACAGTGCAGACAGAGTACACAGTATATAATACAGTGTGTATAGTATATAATACATTGCAGTCAGTGTATAGTATATAATACAGTGCAGTTGGTGTACAGTATATAATACACTTCAGATGGTGTACACAGTATTTAATACAGTGTGTACAGTATATAATACAGTGCAGGCGGTGTACAGTATATAATACAGTGCAGGCAGTGTACAGTATATAATACACTTCAGATGGTGTGCAGTATATAATACAGTGCAGGCAGTGTACAGTATATGTTAGTGTATACAGTATATAATACAGCGCAGGCAGTGTACAGTATATGTTAGTGTATACAGTATATAATACAGTGCAATTGGTGTACAGTATATAATACACTTCAGATGGTGTACACAGTATTTAATACAGTGTGTACAGTATATAATACAGTGCAGGCGGTGTACAGTATATAATAGTGCAGGCAGTGTACAGTATATAATACACTTCAGATGGTGTGCAGTATATAATACAGTGCAGGCAGTGTACAGTATATGTTAGTGTATACAGTATATAATACAGCGCAGGCAGTGTACAGTATATGTTAGTGTATACAGTATATAATACAGTGCAGGCAGTGTACAGTATATGTTAGTGTATACAGTATATAATACAGCGCAGGCAGTGTACAGTATATGTTAGTGTATACAGTATATAATACAGCGCAGGCAGTGTACAGTATATGTTAGTGTATACAGTATATAATACAGTGCAGGCAGTGTACAGTATATGTTAGTGTATACAGTATATAATACAGTGCAGGCAGTGTACGGTATATGTTAGTGTATACAGTATATTAAACAGTGCAGGCGGTGTACAGTATATATATTACAGTGCAGGCAGTGTACAGTAGAATATAACACACTTCAGACTTAAGAATTAAGGAAAAAAATGGCGTGGGGTCCCCCCAAAATCCATACCAGACCCTTATCCAAGCCAGCAGCCTGGCAGGCCAGGAAAGGGGGGACGAGCGAGCGCCCCCTCCTAAACCATACCAGGCCGCTTGCCCTCAACATGGGGATGGTGCTTTGGAGTGCCGCCCAAACTGCCCAAACTACATTGTACCCCTACCCATTCACCAAAAAAAGTGTTAAAATGTAAAATCCACAACAGAAAGTTTTTGACAATTCCGTTATAAAAAAGAAAAAAGTGTCCCGCGATGTGCCTTCATCTTCAATCATGTTGCCCAACGGAAAATAGAATTTTTTTTTAAAAGCTCCGCCTCGACGGGAGGCCTCATGGCAACTGCTGTCTTTTTGCTTTGAGGCAAGGGCGGGCCACCCGGTGATGTAACTGAATGACCCTGCCCCCTTCTGACATCATGTGACATTAGAGGGGGTCAGGATCATCTGATTATGTCAGCATGTGGCCCCGCCCTTGCCTATATAGGAGCTGTCAAAGCAAAAAAACAGCAGTCGACAGGAGGCCTCCCATGGAGGCTGAGTTTTTTTTTCTTCTATTTTTTGGGTCCGTTGGGCTACGTGATTGATGATTGATGTACATCGCGGGACACTTTTTTCTTTTTAATAAAGGAAGTGTTAAAAAGTGTCTGTTGTGGTTTTTACCCTTTTTTTAGTGCATGGGTAGGGGTAAAATGTACCCAATAACCATTCACATGGGTGGGCTTCCAAATTCTGATAAGTAATAATTAGTATAATTATTATATAAATTGAATACCTAGTAATAGTTAAGTTGTTATTAGTTCGTTACTATTTCAGATTTTCTAATTTTTGCGTTTTCGGATTTCCGATTTTTTTTTTTAGAATTTCCGATTTTTTTTTTTTTCAAATTTTCGATTTCTTTCTAATTTCTGAATTTCCATTTTTTTCCCGAATTTCACGATTTTTTTCTAATTGTTGAAAGAAAGCCATAAGAAGTCCTCTTTCTAATTTGCGAGAAGCCATGTGGGGGACACAGCAAACATGTGGAAGAAGGTGCTCTGGTCAGATGAGACCAAAATTTAACTTTTTGGCCTAAAAGCAAAACGCTATGTTTGGTGAAAAACTAATGCCACCTACACACGAGTGGAATGTCCGTCAGAAAATGTCCGATGGGAGCTTTTCATCGTATATTCCGACCGTGTGTATGCCCCATCGGACTTTTTCCGTCAAAATTTCAGACGGACATAGATGGAGAACAAGTTATATATATTTCTGACGGAACAAATTCCTATCAGGAAAACAGCTTGTCTATATGCTGTTCCGACGTACCAAAAATGATGCATACGCTGAAGCAAGTACGAGACAACGTACGCGTTGTCCCGTCGTACGTGCTGTACGTCACCGAGTTCTTGAGGGTCAGAATTTGGTGTGACTGTGTGTATGCAAGACAGCTTGAGCGGAATTCCATCGGAGAAACCTTCAGAGTTTATTCCGATGACAAAACCGCTCGTGTGTACGCGGCATAACACTGCACATCACCCTGAACACACCATCCCCACTGTGAAAATTGGTGGTGGCAGCATCATGTTGTGGGGATGCTTTTCTTCAGGGAAGCTGGTCAGAGTTGATGGGAAGATAATGGAGTCAAATACAGGGCAGTCTTATGCTGCGTACACACAATCGGAAATTCGGCCAGCAAAAGACTAATGAGAGCTTTTAGTCGGGAAATGTGACCGTGTGTATGCTCCATCGGACTTTTGCTGGCCGAATTCCAGCCAGCAAAAGATTGAGAGCATGTTCTCAATTTTTTGGTCGGAAAAAGTTCCTATCCGAAAATGTGATCATCTGTAGCAATTCCGCCACGCAAAATTCCTATGCATCCTTGGAATCATTGAACTTCATTTTCTCGGCTTGTCGTAATGTTGTATGTCACCGCATTCTTGACGGTCGAAAGTTCAGCAAACTTTTGTGTGACCGTGTGTATGCATGGCAAGCTTGAGCGGAGTCCCGTCAGAAAAGCCATCATATCTTTTTCCGACGAGAAGTCTGATCGTGTGTACGAAGCATTATGCCCCGTACACACGGTCGGATTTTCCGATGGAAAATGTCCGATCGGAGCGTGTTGTCGGAAATTCCGACCGTGTGTGGACTCCATCGGACATTTTCCATCTGATTTTCCGACAAACAAAGTTTAGGAGCAGGATATAAAATTTTCTGACAACAAAATCCGTTGTCGGAAATTCCGATCGTGTGTACACAAATCCGACGGACAAAGTGCCACGCATGCTCAGAATAAATGCTTTACAGTGAGCAGCCTCAGTGACTAATTCAACATTGATCTAGGTCGTTTTCTTCTTTGTTTTATTGCTTTAGATTTTGTTTCCTTGGCAGAGCACAACTTGAATCCAGTATAATCAAATACCAAGTTAGTCCAGCCTTGCATGCGCTTTTTCATACCTGAGCTGGACATCTCCCCTATGTCCAAACCTGTGCTGGATTAATTTTTGGATTCAGCAGGATACTCTCTTTTGACATCAGCGGCCTATATTTGTCTCTATTTTCCAACAATCTCTTCATTTTCCCTTCTCCAGGGACACATAAATTCTTTTCCTCCTGCGAACACTTGGAATAGGACACTCAGGTGGGGTGCTCTGAACCTCTATGGGACGTATAATTTTTCTATTTTCAAATCAAGTTTATACTTAGCTTTTTGGCAGCCCAGGTAAGATTAGTCTCCCTCCCACACCTATATTTCTGTGTTTTCATTCATGATTATGTATATATGTATTGGTAACTTTGCCAATTTACCAACCTTAATTCATTTTTAAAATATAGGGTTATTTTAAATAGCCCTGCAGGAGGTAAATGTCTTTTTTGCATGTGTGCACTGTAATATTTTGTTCTGTTGTATGGTCTTATGGCTGCACCATCTTTAATGCATCTTTTAGGGTGTGCCCCCCAAAAATATTGTTTGAGGATAGAATTAGCCCCATCATTGGTGTGAGTGAGGATAGAATAAGCCCCATCATTGGTGTGAGTGGGGAGAGAATAAGCCCCATCATTGGTGTGAGTGGGGAGAGAATAAGCCCCATCATTGGTGTGAGTGGGGAGAGAATAAGCCCCATCATTGGTGTGAGTGGGGAGAGAATAAGCCCCATCATTGGTGTGAGTGGGGAGAGAATAAGCCCCATCATTGGTGTGAGTGGGGATAGAATAAGCCCCATCATTGGTGTAAGTGGGGATAGAATAAGCCCCATCATTGGTGTAAGTGGGGATAGAATAAGCCCCATCATTGGTGTGAGTGAGGAGAGAATAAGCCCCATCATTGGTGTGAGTGAGGAGAGAATAGGCCCCATCATTGTGTAAGTGGGGATAGAATAAGCTCCATCGCTGGAATCAATGGGAGGAAAATAAACTGTATTGATGGTGTCAACAGAAGCAAAATAAGTCCCATATCATCAGTGTTGAGAGGAAAATAACACCCTGCAGGACACGGACCTTTTCATACTATGTATCAGATGTGAACCTGTGGGCTGTCCTTTTGAAAAGTCCTGTGTGCTGCATCTTTAGTGCATTTTGTGAAAAAATGCATTGAAAATACACCGATCATTATAGACAATGTTAACGCATGAAAAAGCAACACACTTTTTTTAGTGTGTTTTTTGAGTCACATGTCCATTTTTCCCAGGGGACCATGGAGGAAAACACATGAAAAAATGCATCATGCACATTAAAAATAGCAACAAAAACGCAACGTGCATTTCACAACACACACATGTGAACGGGCCCTTAATATAATATTGAATAAACCTCTTTGTGTAATTTGATTGCTGAATTTGACCAAAAAAAAGTGACAAACCTTTTTTTTCTTCTGTAAACCATCAAACAACAACCTTAGGCAAGTTGTGCTGTGCAATGCAAAAGCAACACTGAATCTGGGCAATAAGAGGTTAATATTGAAGAGGTCTGGATGTGTCAGCTGACCTTTACCTTTCTAATCCACTATGCAGTTTGTTTGTTTTTAATTTTCACTTTATTTTATTTCCCCTTCTGTGCAGCTGTCCAGGAACAGCACACATCCCAACCCTGATTGTAAAAGAAAAAGAGTTATTTTAAACTTTTTTTGAGAGTTTGTTAGCTTTGTCAGTTTGGTACTGTCACAAATTAAAGTTGGGTGAAAATTTTTTTGCTGCTTTACATATAAATATGCCCACTTGTGGCGCAGTCTTCCCTTTGGCCTTCAGATGTGAGTACTTGGCTTGCTGCCGCCATGTTGGTTTGGTAAGTTGTGCTTTATTATGTTTGCAATGTTAGTGTAAAAGTTAGTTTGTTTAAATGTGACAAATATGTGTTACAATGCAAATGTATAATCTCAGATTTGTGTTATGCTCGGGACTGATTTATTGGTTTGTGTTCAAACAGACAAGCTCTTGCACTATATAGACTCATCTTTTAACTCCAGGGAACCCTGCTAAAACCAATCCACTGGTGATGAATGGGAAGCTTGAATCCCTTTGCCATTGCTGGAGAGTGGGAAGCATTAACAACTCTCCCCTTTGCCATTGGGGGTGGATGGCAGGCATTACTTCCCTGCCCCCATTTGCCATTGGGGGTGGATGGCAGGCTTGGCCCCCCTTTGCCATTGGGGGTGGATGGCAGGCTTGGCCCCCCTTTGCCATTGGGGGTGGATGGCAGGCTTGGCCCCCCTTTGCCAATGGGGGTGGATGACAGGCTTGGCCCCCCTTTGCCATTGGGGGTGGATGGCAGGCTTGCCCCCCCTTTGCCATTGGGGGTGGATGGCAGGCTTGGCCCCCCTTTGCCATTGGGGGTGGATGGCAGGCTTGGCCCCCCTTTGCCATTGGGGGTGGATGGCAGGCTTGGCCCCCCTTTGC
The DNA here is from genome assembly GCA_037952925.1 of Lithobates clamitans. NCBI lineage: Eukaryota > Metazoa > Chordata > Amphibia > Anura > Ranidae > Lithobates > Lithobates clamitans. Next base: position 28,370 of record JBBGZY010002910.1, on the reverse strand, counting down.
CATTGGGGGTGAATGGCAGGCTTGGCCCCCCTTTGCCATTGGGGGTGAATGGCAGGCTTGGCCCCCCTTTGCCAATGGGGGTGGATGGCAGGCTTGGCTCCCCCTTTGCCAATGGGGGTGGATGGCAGGCTTGGCTCCCCCTTTGCCAATGGGGGTGGATGGCAGGCTTGGCTCCCCCTTTGCCAATGGGGGTGGATGGCAGGCTTGGGCCCCCCTTTGCCAATGGGGGTGGATGGCAGGCTTGGGCCCCCCTTTGCCAATGGGGGTGGATGGCAGGCTTGGGCCCCCCTTTGCCAATGGGGGTGGATGGCAGGCTTGGGCCCCCCTTTGCCAATGGGGGTGGATGGCAGGCTTGGCCCCCCTTTGCCAATGGGGGTGGATGGCAGGCTTGGCCCCCCTTTGCCAATGGGGGTGGATGGCAGGCTTGACCCCCCTTTGCCATTGGGTTGGTTTAAATTTTCTAGTGGGGGATTGTTACATTAATAGTAAAGTGATAATTGGGGCTTATTTAAAGGAGTTGTAAAGGTAAAAATTTTTTCACCTTAATGCATTCTATGCATTAAGGTGAAAAAACTTCTGACAATACCGCCGCCCCCAGCCCCCCGTTTTACTTACCTGACGCCTCGAAAGTCAGCTTCGCGTTCCCGACATCTATTCCTCCACTCACCCTGGCCGCTGATTGGCTACAGTGGATGGATTGGAAGCAGCGCAGCCATTGGCTCGCGCTGCTGTCAATCACATCCAATGACGCGGCGCGCTGGGGGGCAGGGCCGAGTGATACAGTGAGCGGCTATAGCCGTCGCTGTATCACGGGAGCGTGCCCACAAGCACTAACCACCATGCGAGGGAGCTCGCATTAAGGTGGTTAATGCTTGCGGGGAGGAGCTGAAACAGCCGCCGAGGGACCCCAGAAGACCAGGTTCGGGGCCACTCTGTGCAGAACGAGCTGCACAGTGAAGGTAAGTATAACATGTTTGTTATTTTAAAAAAAAAATTTTACCTTTACAACCCCTTTAATAAACAGTACAATGTGTAATACCCTTATAGCAAACAATCACATGACTGCTGTAAAACCACATGGGTCAGTTGCTGATTGGCTACTATGGTTATTGCACTTTCCTACATGCCCTGTGTTGGTTTCCAAGCCCAGATGCATACTGAGCAGTCAGCCGTACTATAAACCATTATTTAGGTTGTTTTTCTAGAACTTTTTATCTTGACTAAAACTGGTTTTAGAAATAAAAACCTACATTACCAGGAAACAGTGGCCTGCTGCTGTGGATCTCTCCTGCAGAAAATGCTAGTTGTCTGGCTCTTTGGCTGCTGAGCTCCAGTGTAGACTTCATTTATTGTCAATTGTTCACCCATTTGGAAGATGTGCTTTGCAGGAAATGTTGCTTGATGAATTTCTCAATCCATTGTAACACTTGTGTGAATGCACCCTAGGAGTCATTAACCCTCGGTTCACACCTATGTGTTTTTAGTGCGTTTTGTAGTTTGTAGAAAATGTTCCTTTAAAGGAGCACTGATCAGTGTATTCTGACAGCAGAGGGGGTCCGCTGTCAGAATACAATAACACAGCGGGAAAGATTTCTCTATCCACCTCGCTTAAGTGGACGGAGAATAGGTTCAGTTTGACTGTAACTGTATGGCTAGCCTTAAAGTAACTAAACCATGACAAGTAGGGATGAGCTTTGTGTTCGAGTCGAACATCGGCTGTTAGATCGTTCGTCGAATTGCGAACGATATGGGCCGTTCGCGCCAAATTCGTGTGGCGCGTCACCGCCCATAATTCACTGCGGCATCGCAGTGCATTGCTGGCTGATGATTGGCCAAGTATGCACTATGACCCGCATGCTTGGCCAATCACAGCGCCGCCAGTAGAGAGAGCTGTAATTGGCCAAAGCCAGGGTGGCTTTGGCCAATTATGGCTCAGGAGGTTTAGAACACGCCCTACACTATATAAGGCTGCCTGCACGGCGGCCCTGTGTAGTGTGTGTTCCGGCGTTGAGATACATAGACAGAGAGACAGTGTCATTTCATTTGAGTTAGCTAGATTAGGTAGGACAATCAGTGAGTTAGCTGCAGGTATATGCATCCCAGGTGTTGCGTATATATATATATATATATATATATATATATATATACACACACTGTATTCAGTTTAGCTAGATCCGTTTCTGTTATCTTCTTACTGACAGGCAGGCTTGTCTTGTTGCAGTATTTACAGCTACCTGAAGAAAATTGCTGGTGTTCTTTTGATCCTATTAGTACCACAGTCAGGCAGCTGGACTATTTACAGTTAGTGTAGTGCGTCCTGCTCAGTGTTCAGCTAAAACTACAAGTTAGTGTAGTGAGACCTCTGCATAGTGTTCATCTAAAGCTACAAGTTAGTGCGGTGCGTCCTGCTCAGTGTTAAGCTAAAACTACAAGTTAGTGTAGTGAGACCTCTGCACAGTGTTCATCTAAAACTACAAGTTAGTGCGGTGCGTCCTGCTCAGTGTTCAGCTAAAACTACAAGTTAGTGCGGTGCATCCTGCTGAGTGTTCAGCTAAAACTACAAGTTAGTGCGGTGCGTCCTGCTCACAGCGTTCAGCTAAAACTACAAGTTAGTGGGGTGAGACCTCTGCACAGTGTTCAGCTAAAACTACAAGTTAGTGCGGTGCGTCCTGCATACAATTTTCAGCTAAACCTCCAAGTTATTTTTTTCCTTGTCAAAAGAAGTTTATTGAGTATACAATGTTATAAAGATACATAAAGTAAGTTTACAAGGATCTATAAAGTAAGCTCATTGTTTTACAGTAGGGTTTATATAGGTAAATATCAACAAGTTATTTTTTTGTGAGCTCTGCACAGTGTTCAGCTAAAGCTTCCTGTAGAAGGTTGGTGGTGTTTTCCTGATCCTATCACTACCGCAGGCAGCTAAAAAAGCTACAAGTTAGTTTTTTGCAAGCTCTGCACAGTGTTCAGCTAAAGCTACCTGTAGAAGGTTGGTGGTGTTCTCATACTACAGGCAGGCAGTTGATTTTTCTAGCTGCAGTATCAGTGTATGTGTGTATATATATATATATATATATATCTATATATATATATCCCAGCTTAGTGGAGCTACAGGCCATTAGTATGTCTGGAAGGCCAAGAAGGAGAGGCAGACAGTCACAAGCCAATAAGAGAGGGCAAGCAGGCTCTGTGTCTAGTGCTGGTCCTGGAGACAGTGCATCCTCATCAGCACGTGGCCGTGGGACATGCTTGGCCTTTTTTTCGGCAGCTGGCCGTGTTGAGCCGCAACATGCGGAAGACTTGGTCGGGTGGATGACCAAGCCGTCCTCATCCTCCTCATCCTCTCTCACCCATGCCCAGGGAACTTTGGCAAAGCAGCGGCCTCTTCCCTCGGCTCAATGTCATCAGTGACTCCTTCCCTAGCCACACCATGTCCTCCTGAGGATTCCCTCGAACTGTTTGACCACAGTGTTGGGTACATGCTCCAGGAGGATGCCCAGCATTTGGAAGGCTCTGATGATGATACTGAGCTCGATGAAGGCAGTAATATGAGCACTGACAGAGGGGGTGCCAAGAAGGATAGCAATCTGGCAGTCATGCTCCCCCTGCTGCAGCATACTGCCAGGTTTGCTCCAGTGATGAGGAGGGAGGGGATGATGAGGTCACTGACTCAACGTGGGTGCCTGATAGGAGGGAGGAGGAGGCGGAACATCACCAACGAGGCAGGGTGCCCTCTAGGGGCCAGCCTAAGGGCAGCACATCGACTGCATCACACCCCAAAGCTCCACATGTGCAGGGCGCTGCAGTCTCTGCGTGTTATTCAAAAAGTTCTTTGGTGTGGGCCTTTTTTGAGACGAGTGCATCAGATCGCACCGCTGCTATTTGCAACATATGTCTCAAGCGTATCTCGCGTGGCCAAAACATCTCCCACTTGGGTACCACATGCTTGATCAGACATATGTTTACCTGCCATGCAGTTAGTTGGCAAGCGTATCTAAAAGACCCACAACAAAGAGGACCTCTCCTTGTTCCTCATCAGCTGAGATCTCCAACCCCACTATACCTTCAGTCCTCTCTGAGACCTGCACTGAGAGGAATGAAGGTGTAGAATTAGGTGTGTCACAGCCAAGTACTTGTGGGCAATCTGCTTTTGATACACCGACGTCAGATTGTACCAGTGAAATTTCCCTGCCCCAGCTGCTGCACCGCCGAAAGAAGTTTGCTCCCAGCCATCCACATGCCTAGCGGTTGAATGCTAGCTTGGCAAAATTGCTGGCACTTCAACTGCTGCCTTTTCAGTTGGTAGACTCTGCCCCCTTTCGTGAGTTTGTGGAATGTGCGGTTCCTCAGTGGCAGGTACCCAAACACCACTTTTTCTCACGGAAGGCGATTCCGGCTCTCTACCGGCATGTGGAAGGCAATGTCCATGCCTCGCTGGACAGGGCGGTAAGGTGCATATTACCGCTGACTCATGGTCCAGCAGGCATGGACAGGGACGTTACCTAAGTTTCTCAGCGCATTGGGTGACTCTGCTGGCAGCTGGGAAGGATGCAGGATAAGGTGCAGTAGTGTTGGAGGTTGTTCCGCCACCACGCCTCCAAAATGCTAATGATTGTGACACACCTCTCTCCTCCACCCCCTCCTCTTCTTCTTCGTCCATGACCTCTTCCTGTGCTTTGTCCTCGAAACCAGCGGTGCTCTGTAGCCGTTCAAGGGGCTACGCAAGTACGCAGGTCAAAAGATGCCATGCGGTGCTTGAGCTGGTGTGCTTGGGGGACAGGAGCCACACTGGGGCAGAGGTTCTGTCAGCTCTGCAGGGACAGGTTCAGAGGTGGTTGATGCCACGCCAACTTAAGGCAGGAATGGTGGTTTGCGACAATGGCACAAACCTCCTCTCTGCCCTCTGACATGACCCATGTGCCCTGTTTGGCTCACGTCCTTAACTTGGTGGTGAAGCGGTTCTTGGGCAGGTACCCGGGCTTACAGGATGTCCCGAGGCAGGCCAGGAAAGTCTGTGTGCATTTCCGCCGGTCATATAATGCCAGTGCTCGGCTGACGGACCTCCAAAAGGAGTTTAACTTGCCCAAGAACCGCCTAATCTGTGACATGCCCACCAGGTGGAACTCAACGTTGGCCATGCTGCAGCGGCTTCACACACAGCAGAGGGCCATCAATGAGTACCTGTGCGACTATGGCACCAGGACAGGGTCAGGGGAGCTTGTTTTTTTTTCCCCACGCCAGTGGGCCATGATCAGGGATGCATGCACTGTTCTGTCACCATTTGAGGAGGCCACGAGGATGGTGAGCAGTGACAGTGCATGCATCAGTGACACTGTCCCCCTTGTCCACCTGTTGGAACACACGCTGCGTGGAATAATGGACAGGGCACTTGAGGCTGAACAGAGGCAGGAAGAGGAGGACTTCCTTAGCTCTCAAGGCCCCCTTTATCCAGACAGTGTTCCTGCGTGCCCGCCGATCACACAGGAAGAGGACGAGGAGGAGGAGCCTGGCACTCAGCATCAGCAGCAGTCTTTAAGGGATCAGTCCCAAGAAACACATGGACTTGTACATGGCTGGGAGGAGGTGGCTGTGGACCATGTCATCCTTAGTGACCCAGAGGACTCCGGACCGAATGCCTCAGCAAACCTACGCTTCATGGCCTCCCTGATCCTGCAAAGCCTGCGTAAGGATCCTCGTATTCGTGGTATCAAGGAGAAGGACCAATACTGGCTGGCAACCCTCCTTGATCCACGTTACAAGGGTAAGGTTGTGGACCTTATCTTGCCATCGCAGAGGGAGCAGAGGATGAAACCTCTTCGGGAGGCCTTGCAGAAAGGTCTGTGCAATGCGTTCCCAGAGACTGGGAGGTTACAAACTCCTGTTTCTGGACAACGTGTTGCTGAGGCTTCGGTCAGTCAAAGAAGGAGCGGTGGAGAAGGTGGCCGTCTGACCGATGCGTTCAGACAATTTTTTGGTCCGCAGCCCCAAGGTATGATCGGTTCCAGCAACCATCGCCAGCATCTGTTTTACATGGTGCAGGAATACCTAGGGGCAAGATCTGACTTGGACACCTTTCCCACCGAAAATCCTCTGGGTTACTGGGTCTTGAGGATGGATCACTGGCCAGAGCTTGCACAGTATGCAATTGAGCTACTGGCCTGTCCTGCATCCAGCGTTCTTTCGGAACGCACATTCAGTGCTGCTGGAGGCTTTGTAACCGATCACAGGGTGCGTCTGTCCACCGACTCGGTCAATCGACTGACCTTCATAAAAATGAATCAGTCTTGGATCACCACCAGCTACCAAGCACCTGATGCTGATTCAACCAAATAATTTTTTTTGAAATCTCAGATCCCTTCAAAGACTGCCTATGCTGATGCTGAGTGACTATCCCTGAGTAATTATCCTCTTCCTCAATCATCACGCTGATAGCTTGTAAGAACATTTTTGGTTCTGGGCGCCACCACCAGTGCCTAAGGCCCAATTTTTCAGCCCCTGTTTAACAGGGGCGTGTAATTACAATTTTTAAAGCAATACTTTGCAGCAGGGCTCATTTCTGCGTTCCAACTAGAGTATCTGTGAGGGGTTGCAGTGTTGTGGCACCAGCACCACCACCAAAGGCCCAATTTTTCTGCCCTTGTTCAACAGGGGCATGTAATTACAATTCTTGATCTAATATTTCACAGCAGGGCCCTGTGAGGGCTTACAGCGTTGTGGCCACAACACCTAAGGCCCAAATTTCTGCTGAGTATATAGGGCAGGCCCCTACTTTCAAACATCTAACTTACAAACGACTCCTACTTGCAAACGGTAGGAGACAACAGGAAGTGAGATGAAATCTACCCCTAGGAAGGGAAATTCTCTCCTGTAAGAGTTAATATGGAAAAACATTTCTCCTTTCCACTGATGCTTTCCAATCCTTGTTCCACAAAAAACCCCAAATTTTCAAAAAACATTTGTCATTGGGACAAAAAGTGAGGTGAAATCTTCTGAAGAGGAGGACAGACAGCAAAACAAATGTCACAGGGGTGATAACCCTTCCCTATGTTTTCCAAAAAGCTTAAAACATTTTTTGGCTGGAGCTAAACACGTTAAAAATGTACCCGTTCAAAATTACAAACAGATTCTACTTAACAAACCTACAGTCCCTGTCTTGTTTGCACCGCCTGTATACTGCTGTTCAGAGTATATAGGGCCTGGTGGCCCCACACCTTTCCTTATTTTAATTTGGGTGCGGGGTTCCCCTTAATATCCATACAAGACCCAAAGGGCCTGGTAATGGACTGGGGGGTACCCATGCCGGTTGTCTCACTGATTTTCATCCATATTGCCAGGACCCGACATTACATTAAGCCCGCAAGCAGTTTTAAATGAGATTTTTCCTTTAAAAATGACATTTTGTGCAGGGACTGTTCTAAATACGGGAAACTATAGACACTCCAAAGGTACGATATTTAAAGAAATATTTCACTTTTTTTTTTACTTTAAGCATCATTAAAATCACTGCTTCTGAAAAAACGGCCGTTTTTAAAAGTTCTTTTTGCATTGATACATGTCCCCTGGGGCAGGACCCGGGTCCCCAAACCCTTTTTAGGACAATACCATGCAAATTAGCCTTTAAAATGAGCACTTTTGATTTCGAACGTTCGAGTCCCATAGACGTCAATGGGGTTCTAACGTTTGTTCAAATTTTCGGTCCATTCGCAGGTTCTGGTGCGAACTGAACCGGGGGGTGTTCGGCTCATCCCTAATGACAAGTATGCAGAGACACTTGTTACTTAAGCTGTCCATACAAGGATTGAAATTTGGGCGATTCAGCGGGGTCCAGCTGAATTTTGATCCATGTTTGACCACTGTGTTAGAACAGAAATCAGTTTATCCCAGGACGATCAGTCCTGCAGGCAGATTGCTGATCTGTATATTTTGCAGCTAGGTTCCCACTATTGTGATGTCAGACATCGTATGTGATTCGCACCACATTGTAATCAAATGCGATGTCTATGTGATGCATATTCAGCCATACAGATTGTGGCTGAATTTGCATCGCATTCGTACCAAAATGGGGCAGGGACCCTCTTTTGGTATCCACTGGAATTGGATCTCATGGGCGTTCACACCAATGCGATCCAATTCCTGCACCATTTCAATTTCCACTGCGATCCGATCTCGGGGTGTCATTAACTTTGTATTGACACCCACAGTGGTCTGCATAGGGCAGTGTGACCTGCCTGCCAGAGATATGCGATGCAGCAACCTGCACAGGAATCACATTGGTTCCCGTATCGCATATGTGTGAAAAAGAGCTGCACGGTTAATCGTTAAGAATCGAGATTGTGATTCTTCCCCCCTTTCTATCTTAAAGGCATTTTCCTGATTCTATGCAGAGCTCTCTGCTCAAGCCGATAGCTGTCAAAAAACAGGGTGGGGTCCCCCTAAAATTCATACCGGACTCTTTAGGTCTGGCATCAATTTTTAAGGGGAACTCCATGCCAAAATCTAAAAAAATTTAAAAAATTGGTGTGGGTCCCCCCTAAATCCATACCAGACCTTTATCTGAACAAGCACCCTGGCAGGCCCGGAAAGGGGGACGAGCGAGTGCCTGAACCATACCAGGCCGCTTACCTCCCAAAGCACACCTTCCCCATGTTGATGGGGACAAGAGCCTCTTCCTCACAACCCTGGCCATTGGTTGTCAAGGTCTGTGGGTGGGGGCTTTACAGAATCTGGAAGCCCCCTTAAACAAGGGGACTCCCAGATCCCAGCACCCCAATGTGCATGGGTATCGGGTACATTGTACCCCTACCCATTCACCAAAAAAGTCTCAAAGTAAAAACCACAACACAGTTTTTGACAATTCCTTTTATTAAAAAAAGAAAGTGTCCAATGATGTCCATCCATCTTCAATCACGCCGCCCGACAGACCCAAAAAATAGGGAAAAAACTCCTCAATTGACAGCTGTTATATAGGAGGGGAGAGGGCCACCCGGTGATGTAACTGAGACCCTGCATCTTCTGACATGTGACATCAGAGGAGGGTGGGGTCAGATATGTAAGAGCTGTCACTACAAAAATTTCACTGGGAGACCTCTCGTGGAGGCGGAGTATTCTATTTTCTGAGTCTGGCGGTTGGTGTGATTGATGTATATCGCGGGACACGTATTCACATAGGGGTGGGGTCAGGGGGTGCCTTTGTTAAAGGGGGGCTACCAAAATCTGATATTAAATAGTATAATTACTATTTAATTTAATACCTAGTAATAGTTGGTTATAAATTCAGATTTTTAAATTTTCGGGTTTTAGAATATTTTTTTCAAGCTTCGCTATCTCTCCCCGGCTTCGCTATCTTGCATTTTACATCAACATGTCCTTCACTATATTCCTGCCCACAGTTCTAGGGTCCCATGGGAATTGAACCTTCAACCCTCTGATTCAAACTTCAAGAGCTTACAGACTGCACCACAGAACCAGAAGACCTAAGAAGTGGAAGGAATAATGCTCCATCGTTTGTGTCGGTGGAAGGAATAGTGTCCCAAGGGTGAGATAACGGCAAGCAAAGGGCTGCATCCGGCCCCTGGGCCACCATTTGGAGACCACTGTCCTATTGGAAGCAAGCTGGCAAAAAACCTTCCAGGCAAGTGGAAACTGAGTCTGAGGAGGAAAGGGAAAGTGTTCCCCCCTCAACCATTGATTCTGAGGATGAGGGGGCGGCAGAGGAAACTAGATCATCTAGGTATAAGCTTTCGCTTGACAAGGTGAACGACTTACTCAAAGCTATTTATAGCACTTTGGAGATTCAGGATAGTCTTCCCTGTTCATAAAGTTCTAACAGACGCCATTAAAAAGGAATGGAAGGATTCATAAATAGAACAATTTCATTTTCCAAAGCCCTCAAAAGGTTTCCTTTTGAGGAAAATGAAGAATTGGCTTGGAATAAAAAAATAAAAAATAAAAATAGATGCCGCCTTTTCACAAGTATCTAGAAAGACAGATCTGGCTTTCGAGGATATGGGCATTCTTCTCCCTACTACTACCCCTACTACTCCCTACTACTGTCTTCTCCCTACTACTGCTCCTACCAACTCTCGCTCATTCTACATCCATACACTGATAAAACCTCCAGTACTCTGAGACATGCCCCTTCACATAAATCACAGTCCCACATTACCTCCCTCACCCTCCTGCTTCTCCTAATCTCTGGTGACATATCCCCAAACCCTGGGCCACCATCATCTGTCTTTGCCCAACGCTCCCATCCCCCTACACCCTCTGGCAGGAGCCGTAACCCACAGAACTTGGTCTCTATTCCTCTTTCCAAAACCAGCCCCCCCTTTTCCTGTGCCCTGTGGAATGCATGTTCTGTCTGCAACAAACTCACCGCCCTTCACGACCTCTTTATCACAAATTCCTTTAACCTACTTGCCATTACTGAAATCTGACTTCATGAATCGGATGCTATTTCTCCTGCTTCCCTCTCCCATGGGGGCCTTCTCTGGACTCACTCCCCCAGACCAAGTGGATGTAAGGGAGGTGGAGTGGGAATCCTAATAGCCCCATGCAGCACCTATCAGGTTCTTCACCCACCTCCCTCTCTGACTCTCTCCTCTTTTGAGGCACATTGCATTCGTCTTTTCTCTCCCATTTCTCTAAGAATTGCTGTCATCTACCGGCCCCCTGGACCAGTATCAGCCTTTCTCGATGACTTCTCTGCCTGGCTACCATATTTTTTTTTTTTTTATTCTTGGGGACTTCAACATCCCTGTCAACACTAACACTACTATTACTTCTAAACTTCTCAGTCTAACCTCATCGCTTGACCTGAAGCAATGGATACAGGCTCCTACCCACTCCAACGGCAACACCCTTGACCTTGCCTTCTCCTATCTGTGCACTCCGTCCAACCTTTCCAACAGTCCACTCCCACTCTCTGATCACCACCTTTATTAGTTTTGCTCTCTCCTTGTCTTCCACCTCTTCTCCCTCCAACGGCCTAACAATTACACGTAGAAACCTTCGCCACCTCAACCCTTCTCTTCTCTACTCTGCTACTGATCACCTCTATGACAAAATCTCACCTCTGTCCTGCCCCAACCTAGCTACTTTCATCTACAACAGCTCACTGTCTTCCTCCCTAGACAAGCTTGCCCCCCTCACTACACGCAGCATTAGGCCCCGACTGCTACAACCCTGGCAAACGGATGACACCAGAAGTCTCAGAAAACGTAGCCACGCTCTTGAGCGCCTGTGGCATAAGACTAAGACCCAGGAAGACTTTACACAATATAAATCTGCCCTCCTAAAATACTACTCCTGCCTTCACACTGCCAAACAGACCTACTTTATCACACTCATTAACACCTTCTCATCCAGTCCACGTCAACTCTTCTCTACCTTCAACACTCTACTCTGTCCTCCACTGCCTCCACCCACCAACTCACTCACTGCCCAGGAGATTGCCAATCACTTCAAAACTAAGATTGATACAATTCATGAGGAGATCACCAATGCGCAAAAACCTCCCCCATGCAACACCCCATGTCCACAGACACAATCATTACTTCCCTCATTCAACCCTGCTACTATTACTGAGGTTGCTAAACTTTTATCTAGCACTCATCTAACCACTTGCCCCCTGGATCCTGTTCCCTCGCAAATGCTACGCTCACCCTCTGACTTGATTCTACGCTCTCTAACTCACATTTTCAACCTCTCCCTCTCTTGTGGCATCTTCCCAAACTCTCTAAAACATGCGCTAGTCACCCCCATACTAAAAAAGCCCTCACTGGATCCCACCAATCTCAACTTACCTCCCATCTCCTTACTCTCCTTCTCCTCCAAACTTCTTGAAAGACTGGTCTACAACCGACTAAGCGACCATCTGACCATGAATAAACTTCTTGATCCCCTTCAGTCCGGTTTTTGCCCTCAACACTCCACGGAAACTGCTCTCCTTAAACTCTCGAATGACCTACTAATGGCTAAAGCCAATGGACACTATTCTGTACTACTTCTCCTGGATCTCTCTGCTGCCTTTGACACAGTGGACCACCCCCTCCTCCTCAAAAAACTCCACTCCTTTGGTCTCCGTGACTGTACTCTTCGCTGGTTCTCATCCTACCTATCCCACCGCTCCCTCAGTGTCACTTACAACTCTACTTCCTCCTCTCCTCTTCCTTTTTCCGTTGGGGTTCCCCAAGGTTCTGTTCTTGGACCTCTCCTTTTCTCATTCTACACCACCTCCTTGGGTCAGTTGATTGCCTTCCACGGCTTTAAATATCATCTCTACGCTGATGACACCCAAATCTATCTCTCCACCCCCCAGCTCTCTCCATCTGTCTCCTCAGGCATTACCAACTTACTAGCAGACATATCAGCCTGGATGTCACATCACTTTCTCAAACTCAACCTATCCAAAACCGAGCTCATGATATTTCCTCCCTCAGGTGCCACTTCCCCTGATTTCCCTGTCAAGATCAACGGCTCAACTATCAACCCATCTCCCCACGCCAAGGTCCTAGGTGTAATCCTGGACTCTGAACTAACCTTTCGACCCCACATTCTATCACTATCCAAAGCTTGCCGCCTCAGTCTTCGCAACATCTCCAAGATACGCCCCTTCCTAATCAATGACACCACAAAGCTTCTAATCCACTCCCTGGTCATCTCCCGCCTCGACTACTGCAACTCCCTCCTCATTGGTTTACCTCTAAATAGGCTATCCCCACTTCAGTCCATCATGAACGCTGCTGCCAGGCTCATCCACCACACAAACCGCTCAGCGTCTGCCACACCCCTCTGCCAATCCCTCCATTGGCTGCCACTCAGTCACCGAATTAAATTCAAGATACTAACTATAACTTACAAAGCCATCCACAACCTGGCCCCCAGCTACATCTCTAACCTAGTCACAAAATACCAACCTATTCGTTCTCTTCGCTCCTCCCAAGACCTCCTGCTCTCAAACTCCCTTGTCACCTCATCCCATGCTCGCCTTCAGGACTTCTCCAGAGCCTCCCCCATCCTCTGGAATGCTCTACCCCAATCCGTCCGACTTTCTCCTACTTTATCCACTTTCAGACGATCCCTGAAAACTCATCTCTTCAGAGAAGCCTATCTGGCCCCCACCTAACAACTGTACATTTATCTTCTCAATCAGCACATCACCCACAGTTATTACCTTTTGTATCTCTTGACCTTCCCTCCTAGATTGTAAGCTCTAAGGAGCAGGGCCCTCTGATTCCTACTGTATCAAATTGCATTGTATTTGTACTGTCTACCCTCAAGTTGTAAAGCGATACATAAACTGTTGGCGCTATATAAACTGTTGGCGCTATATAAATACTGTATAATAATAATAATTCTTAAGGACGCTATGGACAAGAAGGTAGATGGGCTACTGAAGAAAGCCTGGGATTCATCCCTAGCCAATCTTAAACCTGCAATGGCAGCTACAGTTGGGGCTAGGAACATGGAATGCTGGCTAGATCAACTTAAAAACCATGTGGTTGCAGGAACCTCCAGTAAACTTCTATTGGAGTCCTTCCCTACTCTACTGAAAGCAGTCAAATATATGGCAGATGCTACAGCAGAATCTATCAGGATGTCGGCCAGGTCCTCCGTTAGTTAAATCAGCCAGAAGAGCCCTCTGGCTAAAGACCTGGTCAGGGGATTCTGCTTCGAAAGTAAAACTGTGCAGAATTCCCCTTTCAGGAGATCTGATGTTAGGGCCAGAACTGGAGACTGTCATTAACAGGGCAGCAGATAAAAAGAAGGCTTTCCATCAGAAAAAGAAAGTGGTGCAGCAAAGAAAACATTTTCATCCTTTTCCACAAACCAATAAGGAAAAAGACCAGACACAGAAAAGACCCTGGAATCCTCAGAGGAAGAGGCAGAGGGTTGCTCTTTAGACTCCCCGAGCAAACCCCTAAAAAGACAATGACCATCTCCTAGTAGGCGGGAGACTACAGGACTTCTTACCAGCTTGGGAAAAAACAAGAAGTCCATTCGTTCTGGGTTCGATCAAACAGAGTTATCAGCTAGAATTTTCACAAAGTCCCCCAAATTGGTTTTACATCACAAACCTACCAAGGGATTGGGAGAAGGCTCTGGACATGAAGTCTCTTCTACAAGAACTGATGCAACAGAAGGTCATTTCCCAGGTCCTGAAAAATCAGGAGGGGAACTCCCATATTTTTCTGCTCAAAAAACCAATCCATAAAATACAAAAAATTCAGGATGGATACAATTTTGAGGAATTTACTAACCCCCCCATGCTTCATGGCTTCCATCGATTTGAGAGATGCCTATCTCCATATTCCAATAGCTCCCCCATCACAAAGTTTCCTGCGTCTTGCAGTCAATTTGGGGGGGAGGTTTGGCATCTGCAGTTCTGGGCTCTGCCCTTCGGCTTTTCCTCCTCCCCTAGAGTATTCACGAAAGTGATGGCAGAAGCCTTGGAGTCCCTGAGACTGAAGTATTGGTCATCCCAATACTTGGATGACCTGCTGCTGTTTGCCAACTCAAGGAATCAAGTAGAGGTCAATCTACAAACAACTCACGCACATCTAAAGAGGTTGGGTTGGCTTCTTGAGAACAGAGAATGTTTCTGCCCCAGGAGAAAATAGAGAAGATGCAGTCGACCCTGAGAGCACTTCAAACCAACTCGGAGATTTCTGTAAGACAAGCCATGGCCGCTCTGGGCTTGTTGACGGCGGCAATTTCCTCGGTACAGTGGGACAGGTTTCATGCCCGTCTGCTGCAGGCCGATATTCTGATGAATTGGTCTTACCATGAACCTCTGGAGAAGAAGTTCAGCATAGGGTCAAGAGCAAAAATCGCTTTGGTGGTGGAGAGACCAAAGAAACATCTCAAAAGGACTAATTTGGACCTTTCTGGTAACCCGGAGGTTGACCACAGATGCCAGCGCTTGGGGGTGGGAAGCTCACCTAAAATAACAAACAATTCAGTGGGTTTGGTCCGAGCCAGAGGCAAGAAGATCATCGAATTGGAGAGAGTTGAAGGTTAGTCACTAAGGATGAGCTCCGGCGTGTTTGCATGCTGCACGCTTCGAGCCCGCCAGGAAGTCGGCACTGCGTAGCGCTAATCACAGGCAGTAAGACATTTCTCGATCTCTGTAGCTGCGCATCGGGACAATGCCTCACTGCTTGTGATTAGCGCTGGGTGCGTGCAGCATGCAAACACACCGGAGCTCATCCTTACTAGTCACCTAAGCCTTCTATCCTTCCAGGGAGTTCTAGTGAAACAACATGTCCATATACTGTCGGACAACATGACAGCTGTATTATATTTAAAAAAGCAAGGGGGTACAAAAAGCAGAACCTTGAGGGAGCTAGCTAGCGCATCAAATCCTAAGATGGGCAGAGTACAATTTGGCCTTTCCACAGTTCATCTAAAGGGTTTGGGGAACACCCTGGCAGACCTCAGCAGGAGGGAGATAAGAGAAGCCGAGTGGTCTCTAAACCAGGAGTTATTCGAAACAATCCCCAAAAGTTGGGGTTGCCCTCAGTTGGACCTCTTTGCAAAACAAGACAATGCCAAAACACTGGCTTTCTTCTCTCTTCAGAGGCAGGATCAAGCTCTCGATGTAGATGCATTTTGACTTCCATTTGTCTTACACATTTCTCCCGTTTCAACTGATACCAAGGGTATTGGCAAAATTCAGAGTGGAGTCCACAGAACTAATCTTAATAACTCCCTACTGGCTGAAAAGACCCTGGTTTTCCACCTTGATGAACCTCAGTGAAACCCCCCTGGAGATTGCCGATCAGGACAGATCTATTGAGTCAGGGTCCAATTCTCCATCCAGATCCAGCCTATCTCAATCTAACAGCCTGGTTTCTGAAGAACAAATCTTAAGGCAGAAGGGGTTATCAGAAAAGCTTATTACTACCCTTCTTGCAAGTAGGAAAAAAGTCACCAGAGACATCTACTTTAAAGTCTGGAAAATTTATATTACCTGGTGTTCCAGCAAAAACTTGAATTTTCTTAGCACTATTTCGGTTTTGGAATTTCTTCAAGAGGGATTGGAGAAAGGTTTAGCAGCGAGTATGCTCAAGATGCAGGTAGCTGCTTTATCAGTTTTTTGGGAAAAAAAGGGAACCTTTAGGTTTTTTTAGGGCTGTGGCAAAAGTAAAGCTGAGACCCATTGGGCGTGGCCTGGAGTGGCGTGGAATAGGACGCTGAGAAGCTGAGCTCCGCCAGTCACATATCCTTTTATGCACATCCTGCCATTGTTCTCACCGCTAGACACTTCAAAAGAGCCATGCTACATTGGGCAATCACCGGCACCATGTCGCCACCAAAAAAGCCGGCCAATACGTCCTCCAAGCTAGACTAGTATCGCCGCCAGGAGAGGGACTCTCCGGACAAAGATGGTGGCGTGATGAGGAGAGAGGAGACGGCCGTGACTACAGACACCGCTAAGGTACTAGAAGCGATTACTTCTTGTCAAGAAGCTATCGCTGCATGTCGATCCACCCTCACAGCCAGAATAGAAGAGGTTAAAGTGGATATTTCACTAGTGCGGCAGGACTTTCAAAAGCTGAGGGAGTGAGTTACTGAAACTAGAATCAGCATGGTGGAAGACTCCCTCCCCCCTCCAACATTCCACTGAGGCCATACAGACGCAGGTGAACCAGCTCCTACAAAAGCAGGATGACCTGGAAAATAGAATTCGGAGGTGCAACCTCAGATTCATAAGCCTCCCGGAGGAAGTGGAAGGAAGAGACCCCCCCTACATTCCTAGAAACATTACTGTGTGACACGTATGGCAGAGAGGCATTCTCCCCCACATTTACTGTGGAGCGCGCACACCGCATGTCGGGCAGACCCCCACCGGTAGGTGCACCCCCCGCACCTTTATTGCCAAATTTCTCAATTACAGAGATAGGGATGCCATACTTCGTCTCAGCCAAGAAAAAGGCAATATCCCCTTTGGTAATCAAATGGTAGCTGTTTTCCCGGATTTTTCCGCAGAGGTACAAAGAAAACGTAAAACCTTCATGGAAGCGAAGCGACGTCTACGCATTAAAAACATCAAATATGCAATGCTTTTCCCAGCCCGCCTTCGAGTGGAAGGAGAGGACAGAGCACACTTGTTTGAAGATCCAGAGGCGGCCATTGCGTGGCTGGAGCAGAAAGATGCCCATAGATAAGTGATCCAATTTCTAATACCAAGCTCTTTTCCCTTTTTCTTTGTCTGCTACACTTTTTTTTTTTCATCCTTGTTTTGCCGATGACTTTGGCTAGCCCCTTGCAATGCGACTGGGACAATGGACTGCATATGGACATAGCTCTCTGTTATGCTTGCCCCCGAGCTGCAAAATTCTCCATATCCAACCTATGAGTGCATGAAGCAGATATCGCCCACATTTGCGTGGCCCTTGGATAGATGACTGTGAGGTCTGAGGAAGCTAAATCTATCTACTTGTCTTCTCTTTATGGCGGCATATTTGGGAGGAAAATATACCGTTACTATGGCCCACATAGAGTACGTTCAGATGGAAAGTTTGCTCTTTTATATAACTCAGCCATCCTTTCCCGGCGGAGGAAGGTGATTGGCTAATGGGCTCACTGCAGAAAGTGGGCTCAGTTCTACACTATGCTATGTTATGCAGCGAAGTTTCGCCCTACCACACAAAGCACCCAACCCAAGATGGACTATGTTACCTGCTGATATGCAGCCCGCAGTTATTGCCACCGTCGAGATGAGGTTTGCTCTCTCTGGGGTGGCAATGCTAGTAACTTTTTTTATTTTATGTTCTTCACATTTCTCTTGCAGGTTGGACAATGTTCATGCCATGTTGGCAGGTTTGGGGAAAAGCCCGCACCAGTTGGGGATAGTGCAGGGCAGGGAGGGGGGATGTAATATGTATTATATTGTAAGACGGAATCTCTCAATTCGCTTGAGTTTGTTATTTTCTACCTGGTACCATGATGATAGCGATGCAACGCAACAGTAAATTTTATACCTAAACAAGTTGATCCCCATAAAGTATTCAGTGGTTGGTAGAAGTCATGGAGTTCCACACCCCAAATACCTCACACCATGGCCGCATTGACATTTCTCACGTGGAATGTGCGTGGAGTGAGGGACCCAATTAAACGGTCGGCGGTATTTGGTCTACTTAAACGGCAAAGAGCTGACGTAGTGGTTCTGGTGGAAACACGTGCTGAGGGCTCAGTTCAAAGAGCACTCAAACTCCCCTGGCTGGGATGGGCATATCATTCTATGTTCACCTCACACTCTAGATGGGTTTCGATATTTATTGCCAAGCATACCCAATTTGAACTCCATGACTCCGTATCAGATCCACAGGGTCGCTATGTTTTTTTAAAGCAAAACTGCATGGTGAAATGATTCTATTACTGGCATTTTATGTGCCTCCACAATTTCAGTCCTCTATTCTATCAGAGGGGTTCAACTTTATGGCCTTACACCCTAATGTGCCAGCAATGTGGTTAGGTGATTTCAATAGTGTATTAGACCCGACACTAGATAGACTGACTAACTCCTTCACCTAGCGCTCCCCATCACCAAACGAGATTTGCAAGACTACTCTCGGACTTCAACTTGGTTGACACGTGGAGATACAGAAACCCCTCAATCCGGGCATATTCTTGCTTCTCCACGTCTCATCAATCTATGTCCCGCATAGACCTTATATTAATTTCCAAACCACTACCGCCTAGACTAATTGACGCAGGATTCTCTCCTAGATCACTCTCTGACCACTGACCATATTGGGTTAAACTCTCCCTACGTCATAACAGACCGCCAACCTCATGGCGACTAAATCCTTTTTGGCTGACCCTTTTTCCGGAAGAGGATGACCTCTCCTCAAACTGGACACAATTTTTTGAGACTAATGAGGGCTCTGCATCTCCACAGATAGTCTGGGAAACGTTCAAGAAACATGCCCGCATGTCACTCACAGCACATATTAATAAACTAAAACGCACCTCTGAAGCAGCTATCGCTGCTGCTAATGAGAGCCTGCTTTCAGCAGAAAAGGCATTTACGGAAGACCCCAGACAAGGCAAACAACCTCAAACTGTGCTCTAGGGCTACAGATCAACTCCTATATGAAAAATCCAAGAGAAAACTCTTTTTTCAAAGACAAAGGTCATTTGAACAAGGGGAAAGAGCTGGGAAACTACTGGCTTATCTTGTGCATTGCGAAGATAGACCCCCGGTTGTGATTTCACTTCACTCCCCTGACGGTACTTTGGTGACAGAACCTACCCAAGTCACATTATTTCGAGACTTTTTCACAGAACTGTACGCCTCCAAAGCCCCGACCGATAACACTTTAATGGAGGCATTTTTAAATGATCTTTCTATTCCCCGCCTAACAGAAGCCCAGACTGAGATCCTAGAAGCCCCATTAACGACAGATGAAATTCTCAAAGCCATTGCGGAATTCCCCAAAGCTAAGGCCCCTGGGTCAGACGGGCTACCAGTGGAATTTTACTCCACCTATTCGGAAATATTAATTCCCAGACTGCTAAAACTCCATATTTGCCCAATCTGAGCTCCCAGCTTCCATGAGAGAGGCTACAATAGTGCTAATTCCCAAAACTGGTAAAGATCCACACCTCCCGGAATCCTATCGCCCCATCTCTTTACTCCAGGTGGATGTAAAAATAATAGCAAAAATCCTCACCATACGACTAAATACAGTCATCTTGCCCCTATTGCATGAAGACCAGGCTGGATTTATGCCAGGGCGGAACACATCTTTTAATCTCCGTAGATTGTTTATCAACTTACAGGCAACACATGACAGCCCAGGGTCCAGGGTTATCGTGGCTTTGGACACAGCCAAGGCATTTGACTCAGTCGAATGGAGATACCTCTGGACCTGCGTAGATAGATTTGGACTTGGTCCCCGGTTTATAAAGTGGGTCCAACTCCTTTATCAAAACCCAGTGGCAAGAGTGGTGGCAAACGGATGGCCATCCGAACAATTTCCCCTATCTAGAGGCACGAGACAGGGGTGCCCTCTGTCGCCGCTGCTATATGCACTGGCGGCAGAGCCACTCGCGATCGCTATCCGTGCACACCCGGGTATAGTGGGATTGCGTAGAGGTGAGGTGACGGAGAAAATTAGCGGACGACACTCTACTATATCTGGACGACTCAGAGGAATCTCTGCCATTAGCCTTGGCCCTGATAAAACGATTTGGTATATTCTCTGGCCTAAGGATTAATTGGGACAAATCCCAGATACTCCCATTAGATAGCTTCCCACCAAACAGAGACAGGGCCCTCCTTGCTTTGCAGAGAGTTGACAAAATAAAATACCTAGGAGTGCAAACCACCCGGGACTCAACAGACTACATCGCACTTAATATAACACCGTTAATTGAAATGATTAAGCAGAAAATCCAGATATGGGCGCGCCTTCCACTCAGAGTAGTGGGCCGCATAAACCTAATAAAAATGGTCCTACTCCCAAAAATTTTATATATGATTTGGCACTCACCAGTATACTTGATACTTAGACACTTTGAAATAATGGAAACCTTACTCAAACCATTTGTCTGGGGCAACAATAGGCACAAACTCCCGTGGCATAAGTTAATAAACCCCACTGATCTCGCTGGATTGGCACTCCCTGACCTTAATATGTACTACCTTGCATCTCAACTTTCACAAATCTTTCACAGTGATAAAACAGATGGGAAAAGATTTGTATTCTTTTTATGCCCAAAGTGGATACAGCAGACCTTAGACCCATTGCTGGCTATAACAGGAGGGGGAGGAATAGAGAGACCAAAGACAGATCGCAGGTCTTTACTTTACCAATATAAGAACATTTGGGATATTGCCTCAAATAAACTGCACATTGAATCACCAAATGCTTATTCTCCCCTATGGCATAATGAGTCCCTCCCTGAGTTTGGACTCATACAGGATAGTGGAATATGGAGCTCTAGAGGAATAATATAATTATTTCACATAAACAATGGGAAATTGAAAACATTTAAAATGTGAATTTGCACTACCCAATCAAATGTTCTTTAGGTATATACAACTAAGGCATGCTTTTCATGCACTATACCCCGCAGATGATCTCGCCTTAAAGGATAACCCCTTAATGGCTGCCATAAAATTCCCAGACCCTAAAAAACTGATCTCCCAATTTTATGCCATGTTAACAATCCCACGGGCAACTGTTCTAGCATACGCTTTGAAATCCAGATGGGAGGGAGAAATGGGTACTCTTGAGGATGATGAATGGAGTGATGCTCTAGATACATGCAAATTAGTATCCATTAAAATATCAGACCGACTCACCCAGATTTTCATTACACACAAAGCCTACCTCACGCCACTTAGGGTCTCAACATACAAAAGCAGCCAATCTGCCAATTGCCCAATGTGTAACCAAGCAATAGGCACCTTCTTTCATCTACTCTGGCAATGCCCCAAAATCCAAGAGTTTTGGACTCGGGTGGTAAAGTTCTTGCATGATACCATGGGCTCGCCCATCACGCTACAACCAAAACCGTGTCTATTAGGAATTTTTCCTGATGCAGAACTCAATAAATTTACGAAAATATTCTTACACGAATCACACTTCTCTGCACGCAAAGTAATAGCCAGAGTATGGATGAGACCCACTCCACCAGAGTTCTCACAATGGGTGATAGAAGTAAATAATGTTCTGCCATATAAGAAGCTAATATACTCCCATAGAGGATGCCCCACTAAATATGAAAAAATATGGGAGAGGTGGCTCAAATCCTCTGAAACCTGCATCAATAGTGCCTAATTTACCCTGACTTACAGATCTTGTATTGGTAGTCTTCTTATCCCTGCTTGGGGCTCCTTTTTTTTTTTTTTTACCTTACAAAATGTGCTTATATGGGGAAGATGGAGCCAGATTTACTATAAACCGCATGTTATTCAGAAGGAGTAGACTATACATGGTGCCAATGTGAATGTCTTACATGAAAATATATTAAAATGAGGGATATAGTTATATGTTTTGTACCAAATACTGTACATTGAATACGATACATGTCATGATTCTCTACTGTATGTAATTCCCCTTATTTGTTCAATAAACAGACTTTATAAGTGAAAGCTGAGACCCATTGTTAGTTTTCCCAAATGGGATTTATCTTTAGTTCTTCAGGCTCTCACTAAGTCTCCGTTTGAACCTATAGAAGAATCTTCATTAAAATTTTAGAAGCTCAAAACTATTCTGCTGGTTGCAGTAACATCTGCCTGAATTAGTGAGATACAAGCACTTTCAATGAAAGAACCTTTTGAGATGTCTACCGGATAGGGTAGTCTTAAGGACAGATCCAGCCTTCCTGACGAAGGTAGCCTCAGTCTTTCACCGTACACAGGAGATCATTCTCCCTACCTTTAGCTTCGGGACCAGGAGAAGCCTTCCATACTCTTGATGTCAGAAGGTGCCTTCTAAAATATCTGGAGATAATAAAGGAAGTTAGGAAATAGTCTTCACTCTTCGTCTTAATGAAAGGTACTCACAAAAGGTGTAAGGCTTCCAAAAGTACCCTTGGAATATGGCTAAAACAAGCCATAAAAGAGGCGTACATCTCTTTAGGTCTGGAACCTCCGGAAGGAATCTTACCTCATTCGTCCTGAGCAGTGGCAGCATCATGGGCAGAAAGGGCCGGGGCATCTCCTGAGAAAATCTGCAAGGCTGCCATATGGTCCAGTTGTTCGACCTTCATAAGGCACTACCGGTTGGCGCTACTATCTGCCTCAGACCAATCCTTTGGTAGGAAGGTTTTACAGGCAGTTGTCCCACCATGAAGGAAGGTTATCCTCTGCAAGGTGCTGTCCTGAAAGGCGAAGGGAGAAAACCTTAGTTAGACTTACTGGTGACGGTATTTCTACGAACCTTTCAGGACAGCAGCCTACTTCCCTCCCTAGGTTATCAAATAAAAAATATAATCGTGGTTTGGTAATTATCTGCTTATATCTTCCAGCATGTCAGAGAATTTCTCGGTAACAGCTGAGGGCATGGTGGAAGCAGCCACTTTTAAAAGGGGGAGTTGTCATGTAGTGTTTCCTGTGAAGGGGTGGAGCTACACTCTCTCCAAGGTGCTGTCCTGAAAGGCTTATAGAAATACCATCACCGGTAAGTTTAAGGTATACAAAAATTGTAATTACATGCCCTTGTTAAACAGGGGCAGAAAAATTGAGTCTTTGGTGACCAAAATGACCAAAATCGCACCCCCTGCCCATTAAGCCTGGAAATGGTCCAAAATGAATAAAATCGCACCCCGGCCCTTTTAGCCCAAAATCGGTCCAAAATGGCCAAAATCGCACCCCCGGCCCTTTTAGCCTGAAATCGGTGCAAAATGGCCAAAATCGCACCCCCGGCCCTTTTAACCCGAAATTGGTCCAAAATGCCTAAAATCGCACCCCGGCCCTTTTAGCCCAAAATCGGTCCAAAATGACAAAAATCGCACCCCCGGCCCTTTTAACCCGAAATTGGTCCAAAATGCCTAAAATCGCATCCCCGACACTTTTAGCCTGAAATCGGTACAAAATGGCAAAAATCGCACCCCCGGGCCTTTTAGCCTGAAATTGGTCCAAAATTACAAAAATCGCACCCCTGGCCCTTTTAGCTTGAAATAGGTCCAAAATGGCTAAAATCGCACCCCCCAGCCCTTTTAGCCTGAAATTGGTCCAAAATAACAAATCGCACCCCTGGCCCTTTTAGCCTGATTCGGTCCAAAATGACCAAAATCGCACCCCCGGCCCTTTTAGCCTGAAATCGGTCCAAAATTACAAAATCCATGCTGTTTGACCATACATGAGGATTGGATTATCTATGGACTTCTCTGTGCTTTTATGAACTTTGAGATATTTGATCAATATAGTGGTCCGTTTTACACTGATTATATGTCTATATTCTATTTATGTGTCTCTAATTAGCGCTGCACCATCTGTTTAGATTATTACTTTAGGGATTTGATTTTTGACCCTGGTGTTCAGCTGCTGAATATCATATATCATTATCGTGCTGATTTTACTCTTACGTATAGCCAGCCACAGAGGATGCGGGAGCCAGCCAGCCACAGAGGATGCGGGAGCCAGCCAGCCACAGAGGATGCGGGAGCCAGCCAGCCACAGAGGATGCGGGAGCCAGCCAGCCACAGAGGATGCGGGAGCCAGCCAGCCACAGAGGATGCGGGAGCCAGCCAGCCACAGAGGATGCGGGAGCCAGCCAGCCACAGAGGATGCGGGAGCCAGCCAGCCACAGAGGATGCGGGAACCAGCCACAGCTACAGTACACATAGTTAAGGTAAGAAGAGCTCTACACATTGCCAATTGTATTTCTAGTATGTGAGAGGTTGGGGCAGGGGTGAGAGTCATGGCACAAGGAGGGGGTCCTATGAGGACCAGAGTGAATGAAGGTGTTCACTGTACACTCTGTTAGAAAGAGGCCCCCCTCCAGGTCCCATTATACTTCTTTGTAGTCTCCAATAGGTCCTGGAGGGGGGTCTCTCTCTCTCTAACAGAGACTCTCTAATGGACACTGTTAGAGAGAGACCCCCCTCCAGGTCCCATAAAAAAAGGCAGAAGTTGTACTTTGTGCAAAATGTAGGGGCGAGGTCAGGGTCTGGCCATGGGCGGGGTTAGGGTGAGTCATGGGTGGGGCCTGACAGGGGGCCCTTGCTTTATTTGGTCCGGGGGCCCTGAGTGTAATCAGTCCGCCCCTGGTGGGGCCCAAAGCAGCTGCCTCATACTTGTCAACTTTCCCAGTTTAAATTCCCTCATCCCTTGAGGTTTTAGTCTCATGCTGATATCTCAGTGTGAAGTTCTGTTATTAATGCTGCCCAGCTCTGTCTTGTGGTGTACAGATGACTCACCTGCAGACCCTGTGTTTACATGTAAATAACGGCATTGATATGTAAATAGCAGCGGCATTCATATGTAAATAGTGGCAGACCGGCAGCATTCTATGTAAACAGAGGTGGTATTCATATGTATATCATGCCCCCCTGAGGTCGTATCCACCATCACCTATACTGAATGCTACCCACTGGAGAGATAAAGGGGCAGGGCCCAGGGCAGCTGCCCCTTTTGGCCTGCCTTAAAGATGGCCCTGGGTGGGTAGGAAAATGCCAAGAAATAGTTTGGGGAGAAGAGCAGTGCGGTGGGTGGGGGAACCCTGAAATAGGGTTCAGCAAGAGTGGGGGGAGAAGAGGAGGTAGTTGGGGACACAGATAAGAGGTTCAGAAAGGGGGGGAGGTGAAGCCTGGGTGGGTACGGCAACACCAAAAAGGGGTTGGGGGTGAGTAGGGATGTGTCCCTTTTCATCTCATAGGACCTACTAGTCTAAATTTTCCCTAGACCATCTGGCAGCACTTCTACATGCAGACTTGACCAATGAAGGGGCAGCAACTTAGAAGCTGCCATAACGAGGTCTCTGGGGCCAAACCTGGGACGGTGCCAATGACCGGGCAGGGGTCAAAGGAGGGTTCAGGAGAGGAGGGGGCAGAAGAGGAGGTTGGTGTTGGACCATGGGTACGGGGGAGAAGTGTATAGGGGAACACCAAAACAGGGCTCACTAGATGGGGGGGTCAGAAGTGAGGGTCGGTGTTGCACCACAGGAAGGGTAGGGTAAAGAAGTGTATAGGGGAACACCAAAACAGGGTTCAGAAGAGGAGGTCGGTGTTGGTTACTGGGTTCAGAAAAAGTGACTGGTGAGTAAGGGTTTAGTAGGCTTATTATTTAGTAGTACCCCTTTTCACCAAAACCCCTTTTTATTTTCCCCCGATAGCTTTCCCTTCTCTCATTGCCACACCCACTGCCACCTACCACACTTCTATGCACCTCTGTTCAGCAGCTCCATGCTACTATGCTATGGGGGACCCCAACCTTGCCTGCACCAATCCCTCCATGCTTGCTGAACTGTGTTTCCTATTCAACCCCCCTCCACACAAGCCCTCCCCCACTAATTCTTTTTCCTCCAGCTCTACACACCTGGTGCAACAACCCGCTCCACCCCTTAAGGGATACCGTGAATACTTTACTCCCTCAGGGTCTCCTTTGATCGCCACATGTACCAGCCAGCTCCCTTGCTCATTTTTTGAGCCTGCACTATAGGAAATTCGAATTACATTCTCTCACATTCTTAGCACACACCGGTCCATGGATTTGAACTAGTGACTTCTCGCTTACAAGCCCGGTGCTCAACCACTTGCGCCACCGTCTGAGGTTCTTGTGATGCTTTTGAAAATGCTGGGGCCATATCATGTGTTTTTGAGGCAGCCTATCTAACCTTAACCACATGCTGAATTTGAAGTTGGGGAAAGGTATTGAATTGCTTTGGCTCAGCAAGAGGGCCTTTAATAAAAAAAAGATATGGTGTTTGGCGGTTCTAAGTAATTTTTACAAATTCAGCAGGTGGTTAAGGTTAGATAGGCTGCCTCAAAAACACATGATAAGGCCCCAGCATTTTCAGAAGCATCACGTGTGTACGTGTGGCGATGAAAGGAGACCTCGAGGGGTGGAGCGGGTTGTCGGGGCCAAGAGGTGTGTAGAGCTGGAGGAAAAAGAATTGGTGGGGAGGGCTTGTGTGGAGGGGGGTTGTCTAGGAAACACTGTTCAGCAAGCATGGAGGGATTGGTGCAGACATGGTTGGGGTGCCCCATAGAAAAAGGGAGGAGCTTGGCATGTGGTGCATAGTAGCATGGAGCTGCTGAACAGGGGTGCATGCCTAAGGTTGGTTCCATAAAAGTGAGTGAAGGGAAAGCTATCAGGGGAAGAATAAAAGGGGGGTTTTGGTGAAAAGCGGTACTACTAAATAAGCCTACTCACCAGATGCCTTTTCTGAACCCAGTAACCAACACCGACCTCCTCTGAATCCTGTTTTGGTGTTCCCCTATACACTTCTTCCCCCTAACCTTCCTGTGGTGCAACACTGACCTCTTCTGCCCCTCCTCGCCTGAACCCTCTTTTGACCCCTGCCCAGTCATTGGCACCGTCCCAGGTTTGCCCCCATAGACCTCGGTATGGCAGCGTCTAAGTTCCTGCCTCTTCGTTGGTCAAGTCTGGATGTAAAAGTGCTGCCAGATGGTCTAGGGGAAATTTAGAAGACTAGTAGGTCCTATGAGATGAAAAGGGACACATCCCTACTCCCCCCCAACCCCTTTTTGTTGTTGCCGTACCCACCCAGGCTTCACCTCCCCCCCTTTCTGAACCCCTTATCTGTGTTCCCCCAACTACCTCCTCTTCTCCCCCCACTCTTGCTGAACCCTATTTCAGTGTTCCCCCACCCACCGCACTGCTCTTCTCCCCAAACCCATTCTTGGTGTTTTCCTACCCACGCCACCACACACTGTCTCTCTGCAGGACAACCTCTCTAAAGGTCACTGACAGCAGTGGTATATTACCCCAGTATCTTAGTTATACATGGCACCTTTTACTGGCCAATTTGCTATTTGCAGTGCTTTTGTAGTACTCCTTTGGGAAAAGTGCTGTCAGCAAGCATGTAAACGAGTTTTCACTATTGGTGAACCAGTGGAATGTAGTTGTTGATAGATTCCTACCTTTTGTTATTCTGAAGGAATAACTGTGTGTTTGTCTGTGTCCATGTGAATCTGTATGGGAGTGGTTTCATAACTATCAATCAGCTGCTGCAGTTTCAGGGCCCCAATGAAGTAAACTGCAGGGTCTCCATCCCTTTAGAAGTGATTTCCTATTGGGAGTATCTCTCCAAAAATGACATTTTTGTTGCACGGGATATCTGATATCTGACTTGTCTTAGTGCAGACTTCAGGGACAATCACACAAGCAGGAAATGAAGGTTCTGGGGGGGGATTCTGTACACATTCTGTGTACAGAACACCTCCAGGTAGCCATATTGCATTTTCAGAAAATTACAGAGCCGTAGATTGAAAAATGAAAGGTAATTTTTTAATAACATTAAATTACAATATGACGCAATTGTATATACTATATTATTATGTTTTCCTACAAAAGTGCAGTTACCCTTTAAACAGGCCAAAGTGGTACTGTCCACCGATCATGATGGGCCATTTTTGCTAGACCGCAAAGTATCTTTGCAGCTTAAGGGGGGCAGTAAAAACATGGCTCGACTAGCTATTTTTACCACCCCAACCACAAGTGTAAACAAAGCCTTGGGCCTCGTTCACACGGATGTAGTTAGGCCTTAGAGGTGTCCTCTTGATGTAACCTCCAAAACACTTCATAGACAAGGTTGAAGAGGAAAAGAGCCCAATCAGTAACCCAAGTAATCTTTTAGAGCTTCGACAGTCTCATTAGCCAGAAGAAATATGAACACTTGTATTACATTATGATTAAACATTTTACATGAAAATTGAGCAGCAGG
>JBBGZY010002909.1:0-384228 GCA_037952925.1 Lithobates clamitans | reverse complement strand
AATAGGGGATTTTTTTTTGATGGAGTCAGAATGCAGGGGAAGCTGTACCTAACCATAATGCTCAATTACAAATTGAGCAAGGAAAAAAAAAACTGTCATAAAAAATATGTATACAGTCATGGCCAAAAATATTGAGCACAGTAGACACAGGAACGTTAGCTCTGGAGATGGACTTGTAACCTTGAGATTGTCCATGCTTTTCCACAATTTTTGTTCTCAAATCCTCAAACAATTCTTTGCTGTCCTTTCTCTTCTCTATGCTCCCTGTTGCACACAGACACATAACAAAGAGTTTTGCATGGGATGTGTCAGATTTGGCTTTTTGTTTCTCAACTTTTTTGTGTCATACAATACAAACAAAAGAATTTAATAAAAATGAAACTTGAGAATGCCTAAACATTTGTAATTGCAACAATTTTCTGGGCACAGTGGTGCATTACCTGACAGAAACGCAAGGGTGCCAATATTTTTGGCCATGACTGTATAAATCTCTCTCTCGATCTTGCTACATACTCCTTTGTGACTGGTTACTATAGATTCTTAAGCTGGCCATAAACAGATTGAAGTTCAGCAGGGGCCAGCTGAATTTCGATCCGTGTGTGGCCGCCCCCGTTCGACAGAAGTCAATCACTAGATCAACTTCTGTCAAACAGACAAGCTGGAAAACTTTTGTCAATCAGCAGCTGCAGCCGCTCATCAGTGCATTCCGATAGTGGAGAGTCCCGCTGTCAGAATAATTTGGGGGAGATTTACTAAAACTTGAGCGCTCAGTGGAGGGGCTTCTCCATACACTTGTGTGGATGGAGGAATGTGTTTGTTTTTTCCATTTAGCCTGCTGGCTGAATGTAATAGAAAAGCAATTTATGGCCAGCTTCACACTGCACAACTTTAATAAAAGTAGGCCAGTAGTTCTTGTAAGTAGACACTTACACAAACAAAGCTACAATTGAAAATGAGAAGTGAACAACTGTATATAAAACAAAAAGAAAAAAAAAAAACTGTTCTTGCTTTGATTAGGCAACAAAAGTTTTTATTTTTAACTTTGGCATACAAGTGAAATCCTTATAAGCGTTTAGCAAGTTCAGTTGGTTTTCACAATAGTTCACATTGCGGTGCATACATTTTTATTCTAAAAACAATTTTACTTGATCACAAAAATAGATCTTGCATTTTATGTTAACTGCAGCATGTCATGTGTAATGCTGGCCATACACTATATGAAAAATCGGCCGAAAAATCGTTCGTATAGACACTTCGTTTGTTTTTCGGCAAGTTAATGGGCACAAATCGATAAACGTTTGTGATGTTTTTGTGGGAAAAAAACGAATGGGAAGTTTGGAAAATTTCTGCCGAACGTACGATAAATTGCAAGGTTAATGTGTTTCCCGTCCGAACTGTCTGCACTAGGTATATGTAAAAAAAACGAACAAAAAATTATTTATTCATGTCCACTGAACAATTTATCGGTCATTACATGATGGCACGATCGTTTGCGGTCACGGTCGAACGTTCGTTTTTCGAAAATGTGTTCGGCCGATTTTCTGTATAGTGTATGGCCAGCATAAGTATCAAGAAAAAAAAGCCCTTTGGCCATTCTATATTTTGTTGCAACATGCACTGTCTTACACATGCCAGTATATTATTATGGTAATCAGTTTTCTCCCAATGCCTCCTTATTTCAAAATAATCACACAACAATGCAATAAAAGGTCATCAGGTCTCAGTCACGTACAAGCTACAGAAAAAATGCTACATCTAGAACCATCAAATAATTTTGACAGAAGAGTGGACCAGCACGTTAGTGATTTAAAATTTCCAAATGATGCGTTTGTAGGTGAAAAAACTGCAAATGGCTGTATATAATGCTTCAATAACTGTAGTTTCTAACCCCCAAAATCAGTAGCATAACAACATAAAATACAATAGTACAATTAAATAACCTCTCATGGTAGTCACTACTCAGAAGTCAGCTTCCAGTTTTCTACATGCTCAAGGATATGAAAGTTGATGACCTTTCCTTCCTTCTGTCATCATTTTAACTCTATTACCCCCCCCCCCCCCCTTTGTTTATGATGAAGTTAACTCTTATATCCCAAAAGCAAAACCAAGAGGTAGGAGCAATCAGAACCATAAAGTTTAGATTATATACTAGTCTTCCCTAGCTGCAATTTCAGTTGTACAAACTGCTAACCATGACTACTAGATGCTTCCAACTTATTAGCTATTTGTACACCACAATAAAAAATTGCTTAATGCTCTTTTTCATATTCTCAGTTATAAGGCTGTAAATGTTGGAGCCATCTTATAATCACCTAAATGTATGTTTTTATGTGACCCACTTGTATATTTCTAAATCTCCTTTGGCTTGTAATGTATTAAGCACCACTTGTATTTGAACTATTTCTACAAAAAAAAAAAAAAAAATCTATTGAAACTAAAATTGGATTTTTCACTTATTTGCTAAAGTTCCTTTCAGGTCAATAATGATAAAATGCACCACTGAACTTCTGAAATCCCCAAAGATTGCTTTCTCTCCTTCAGTAATATGGTGTAATCTTATCCGTCACTTTAGCAGAATTCAATTTTGTGCCCGAGACACAAGGTCCTTCAGCCAGTGACCTGTAATGGAATATGTTTTTATGCAATACAGAATTAGTAAATTATAGAAACCAAATCAGTAATCATTGTTCTTTGTTCCAGCTTCTTAAAATTCTGAAATTAGATTTGTAGTTGCACTTTGCTAATGAGCAATGACTTTGCATAAAATTATTAAAAAGGTACCTGTAGATAGCTACCCAGTCCTTGCTCCCCTATATTGCTTAGGTGGAACAAAGCATCAGTGTAAGAACACATCCTATTCAGAAAACAGAGGCAACAGCCCAATGTAGGCAGGGCTCAAGTGACATCTTTAATAGCTATCTGCAAATGCCTTAAATATGCCTTTTTATCTTCTCTTTTTTACATCATTTTAATATTCATTAATAAATCGTGTTCAAATTGAGCCTGTGCTTTCCCCATGAGACAAAGTAACAGGTTTTTCTTGTATGCCTTTAAATTGCTCCCCTGAGTCACCACAAGCAAGAAAAAGAAGCCCTGTGTAAGCTTCACACCACTCCTGTCAGAGCTTACTCGGAGTGTGAGGAAGGGGTGCGAGCCACATGCTTCTCCATACTTGGAAGTACTAGGTAATTGCTTTAAGTGGCTAGATGGCATGGCAGTGGAGCAAACGAGAGTGAGCTTGTGCTGCCAGGTAGAGCAGCATTAAATACAGCTTTACTCTAAGTTTGAGTGAATATTACAATAAGTGTCTCACCACAAACTATAGCTGTGCCAAATACTTAATCTCACTTCAAGGCAGATTTGGGATAAAAAGTTTAACCGATTATGGTTTAAACATAGGACATAAATTTTCTCTTTATGTGCCCAAGTGGAAAATATGTTACAAAATGGAAGACCACTTAAAAATAGTAGTAGTAGTAGTAGTAGTAGTAGTAGTAGTAGTAGTAGTAGTAGTAGTAGTAGTAGTAGTAGAAGAAGAAAGTAAAAAATACTTGACACTCAGGTCAGATAAACACAAATGGTATCCCCATTTGCCCAATTAGTGCCTGTAATGCAATATCTTATTTCAAAGAGATTTGCAAGGGCTTCCAGTAAACTGCTACCCTACCTAAATTTTTCACAGTGAATATAAATGTTAACTAGAACAGGTCTTTTGAAAACATGACTATTCCAACTTTAAGGCAAACAAAAGCAGAGACATATACAAAAAGAAAAAAAATATAAAATGTTTCCAACAATAATTTATTTTGTTCCTGTTAAAATATGAAAAGATATCAGTGTATCAAACATGCTAACTGAAGAAAGTTTTATAGTGGCACTTTATAGGCTCAAAAGCTTGCAAAACGAAGAAGACTGTGTTACCACTTATGTAGTGCAGAAGATTTGAGGTAAATTACAAAGAAAAGTATTAAACTCGAGGTGCTGATGAAAGGCGTGTACAAAAGAATGATAAGGTAGAATAGTAGAACAGAAAGTCACTCCGAGCAGCAAAGAAAAAAAACAAACAAAAAAACACTATATTGCAAGTCCAAAGGCACTGACTATACAGTACATAGTCTTGTTCTCCCATCTTACAGTGCAGCTTCCTGAAGAGAGAAAACAGGAAAAATATGAAGTTACAGGAGTATCTCATACTGTTAGTATACTTAGTACATATACTACACTATAACATAGCAATGTCCACAGAGATGCTGATACAAAAAAAAAAAAAAAAAAAAAAAAAAAGAAAAAGAAAGGAAAGAAATCAGCGTTTTAAATATAGCCCTCAAATCAATGATTAAAAGCATTCTGGGAGATACTGAATGAACTTCCAGAATACTAGAATATTTCCGCTGTTTAAATGTAGAATCACTGAAGCATAATAAAAGAGAATGTCTGTACCAGTATTCTAAGGTATCACTGAAAGTATAATGAAAAGAAAAATGACTTTTTATTACAAACGTCTCAAATATTGAAAATGCTGTAACACGGTAACTAGTACATATTTGTTGTAGTGCAAACTTTCAGACCATTCCAGATGATAGGATGTGGCTCCCTAAATCCTATTTAATTCACCAAAGCCTAGTTATTTTTACTCAGTTTGTTACTTTTCGTTATAATAATAATTCTCTCACTTGCTCTTTAATGAAATGGGCATTTACCTGTTACAAGCCTTATTTTGGGTTAAAAATCTTTTTTAATCAAAGTTTTAAGTATTTCAATACAAAGGCATAAAACAAACAATTGAAAACAAACAGTGAGCAAAAACATGTCATGGGTGACCACCCCCAAGCAGATAAATGCCACACCTATGAAAAAACAGATGTAACAACATGTAATGAGTAGAATAGGTTGCCAACCATCTATATGACTAAAAGACTTATTTTAACACAAATCATTAGTTTACCAACACATCAAATGGCAAACATCCTCCTGGACACGGTAGACAGAACTGAGGCAGTATGGGAACCCTGGGCCAAATAAGTTTCCGGGCCACTGAACCAATCCTCTACCCCTGCTTAAACGTGGAGGAGCAAGCACCACTCCATCTTTTGTCGCTCTATCTACACCTCTCTTTCTTATTCTCTTTTTCCTCTCTATACTCTTTTCTGTTTTCGCTATCCCTTTATTATCTTGGTTTGATTAATAGGTACAGCATGGTTCAATACGAGGTCACTGATTTACAAGTGCAGCAATGCCATATGCGACAATCTGTGGATGTACCCAAACATACTCCTACAGGCTCTGACAGGTCCTCTCCAAAAGAGCGGCTCTTGCTAGACAGCCTGGAAGTGAACAATAAATGAGCGAACGGCTCTCGGGGTGGGGTGACACTCCTCGGACCCCAACACAGTTAGTTCCCATTAGGGGTGTTGGGACTGAGTTATCCCTTTGCACGGATATTGATGTAGACTGCTCAATGTTTTTACTCTATATGTAGAACCTTGTGTGTTATGGCTTTGCAGCACCTCTGCAACATAAAACTTATTTCTTATCTGATTGATGTTTCTTTTTGCTGTACCATGTTATTTTTCCATTGCTGAAACCTCAATAAAAATCTATTGAAAGAAAAAGTTATTGGTGGCAGTTGTAAACACAGCATGTACACATTGGGGTTTATTTACTAAAGCGGGAGAGAGCAAAAATAAAGCTCACTTAAGCATAGAAACCAATCCGCTTATAACCTTGGCTTGTTCAATTAAACTTTGGCAATAAAACCTGGAAGCTGATTGGTTTCTATGCGAAAGTGAGCCTGATGTTGCACTCTCCAGCTTTAGTAAATAAACCCCAGTGTGTGTGTGTGTGTTTGTGTGTGACTAGTGGCAGCTGTCAACACTTGTACTCTGCACAAATAAATGGGCAGAACTGCTGCTGTTTCCATGTAACCACTCATCCGAAGTTGCGCTAACGTGTTTTTATGCATTGCACCACAAACAATTCTGCATATATGCATTTTTCTTTGATGCACAGAAGGTGCACTAGTGTGGTGTAAACGAGGCACATAAACAGCAATTGTTTTTAGGGTGTCCTTGCGTTGATCTGCATTCATTATTGAATCCTCAACATTTGATGTAAAAGAACCCTCAACAAAAAAAGAAATCCTTACCATCTGTCGAGTTGTCCCAAAAACAAGAGCTTGCTGTGTGAAGTCCTGCACCATTCTTCTGCATGATTACACAGGTAACTGTCAAATAAATGTATTCAGTGGATCAATTATTTACATTAAAGCAGTAATTGTGGAAAAGGATACAACATAATGTTTCATTATAATTACAAGAGCTAATCACAATTTTTACTGTCAGAAAGTAAATACTGAGGCCGGCAGTTCTTCCTGTAAAACAGTAAATTATGCTCATGAAATTAGCCTGAGAACTCATATTCACCGGACACCGTCACATTTTTACAAGTGCTTACAACAGAATAGACTGACTGACTATTTAGGTATTATCTGAACATGTACCTGGATAAAATTCAAACAGAGCTATGCAAAAACATATTGATTAAGTGAGGAACTTAGAGCTTGGAATAAATAATTTAGATTGACATTTTGCCAATAATCTTTGCGTGTATATACATACATCACACACACACACACACACATATATATACATACATACATATGCACACCGAATACATTGCGAATATGAATTTACCAATTCATTCAGGGCCTTTATGACTATGCTTTTATAAGGTTTTCAATTATACTGACATTTTGCCTGTTTTATTTATCATCAACCTCAACTTGATGTTTCTCAGTGCAGGGGTCCATTAATGTAAACCCAAAAAAGGTGTTCAAAGTGGTTCTAAACCCAAAAATAACATGTTTTAGTTAGCTGCTCTGTGCAATGGTTTTGCGCAGAACAGCACCAATCCTCTTCTTTTTGGGTCCCCCGCTAGCGTTCCTAGCTCCTCTCCCCACAAGTGCCTTCAATAGCAAGCATCTTGCTAAGGGGGCTCCCCTTGTGTGTCCATTCCCACACGGAGCGTGGCTCAGCCCCGACCCCACTCTCTCATTGGCTCACTGCCTGTGATTGCCAGTGGCTTCTGCTGATGAGTGAGCCAATAAGGAAAGAGAGAGGCCCTGGAAAGCCACTGCTCTCATGCACATTGCTTGATCGAGATGGGGCTCAGGTAGATATAAGAACTTACACCCAGAAGGTTTTTTACCTCAATTCACAGAATGCATTAAAGCGTTTGTTACCCCAACACTTCATATTCCTGATATGTGCCTACTGTACCATGTACTTGTATGAGAAAGCATCCTGTTCTCTTTGTATTGCTTCCTTTATGTGAAATCCCTGGTGTTCCCGCCAGTCCCTCTGCTTTCCTATGACAAACTGACTACACTAAGCAGGGGAGCACACTGTGGTCAGTTCTCTAGCTGTGCTGGGAACTCATGTGTACTCTCCTCCAACGATCAGACTTGTCCTAACATGCCCCCCCGCACAGCCATTCCCTGGGAAGCTCAGTGTGCTGCTGCTTCTCCTCCCCCAGCTCTTAAGCAGTGGAGAACAGAGGGAATGTGATCACTTAGAAAAGGGGTATTGATAATGTTTTATATCTATACAAATATGTTTTGCCTTTGATTTCTATTTTAAACTGAATGGGTTCTTTTACAAGGTGATTGTTTACAATCACTTTAAAAGTAAAAAGCCTTGAGCCTTCAGAACCACTTTAACCGCTTCCTGACCAACCTCCGCAGTTATACTGTGGCAGGTTGGCTCTCCTGCGCGAGCCGTCGTAGCTATACGTCGGCTCGCAGGGACGGGATAGCAGGCGCGCGCGCCAGCTGCATGGCGGGGGTGCCGATGCTCGTGGCCGGCGGTCGCGATGGCCATCGGCCACGAGCGATCGTGACCAGGATACACAGAACATGGACGAGTGTGCGTAAACACACACTACCCTGTTCTGACAGGAGTGACAGATCGTGTGTTCTTATTAGCTAGGAACCAGGATCCTTCACTTCCTCTAGTCAGTCCCCTCCCCCTTCAGTTAGAATCACCTCCCAGGGAACACAGTTAACCCCTAGATCGCCCCCTAGTGTTAACCCCTTTGCTGCCAGTGACATTTTTACAGTAATCAATGCATTTTTATAGCATTGATTGCTGTATTAATGCCAATGGTCCCAAAAATGTGTCAAAATTGTCCGATGTGTCCACCATAATGTCGCAGTCACGATAAAAATTGCAGATCGCCGCCATTACCAGTAAAATATAAATAAATAATAATAATAATAATAATAATAATACTATAAATCTATCCCCTATTTTGTAGAATATAAACTTTATAACTCTATAACTTTTGCGCAAAGCAATCAATACACGCTTATTGCGATTTTTTTTTACCAAGAATAAGTAGAATACATATCGGCTAAACTGAGGAAAAAAAATGTTTTTTTATATATTTTTGGGGGATATTTATTATAGCAAAAAGTACAAAATAATGCGTTTTCAAAATTGTCGCTCTTTTTGCAAAAAATAAAAACCGCAGAGGCGATTAAATACCACCAAAAGAAAGCTCTATTTGTGGGGAAAAAGGACGTCAATTTTGTTAGGGTACAACGTCGCACGACCGCACAATTGTCAGTTAAAGCGACGCAGTGCTGAATCGCAAAAAGTGCTCTGGTCAGGAAGGGCGTAAATTCTTCCGAAGCTGAAGTGGTAAAAAAAAAAAAAGTGCTAGTGTTCTGTCCCCCACACAAAGTAAGTTAAGTTTTACCTGTTTAAACGTGAGCCTTAGATTGTAAGCTCCTTGAGGGAAAAGACTGGATGTGAATGTGCAATATACAGTATATGTAAAAGCACTGCATAAATTGTTGACGCTATATAAAATACCTATCATAATATTATTAATGCAATAACCTATGGGCTCCACCATGTAAATGCAACAGTAAGAGAAGTTGTACTTTAAAAAACAGGTAAGACACACATACCAATGTACTTGAACGGTTTGCCAAGTTTTGTCAGTTGGCTCAGTGTTTGCTCCACAACATTTGTCGTCCACTGGTTGACTTTGTTGTGCTGATAAGCATTACCACCAATAGCACTTTCTATCGACTGAAATAAACACACACATACATAAAAGCAAAGTCACAAAACTTAAAAAAAAAAAAAAAAATTATAATGGAATCATGCATCTAATACACTTACTTTTACAATAGAGAATTGTTAAAAAATAAATAAAAAGAAAATGTCTTTTTCTTTTTGGAAAGGTAAAAGGCTGTACTATGTGTATTTTATTGACTTAAAAGGTGGTTGTTGTTTTTTTTTTTTACTACTCATACCTCTTTGATGATGTTGCTTACTTCATCTACAACAAATGATGACTGAAAAGAGAAAAAAAAAAGAAAAAAAAGTGACATTTGATAAATATATAGACCAAAAATATAAAGCACTTATGAGGGCTGTTATCAAACTTGGGGAATAAAAGCAGTTATTGCCCACAAAAATGAAGCATAAATATAATTAGACAATATATATCTATATCATTGTAAAGAGCTGTGTAACCTGTTGGCGCTATATAAATTGCGTATAATAATAATAATGATAATGATAATAATAAAACTATAGCTTGGTCCCCATTTTTATAAACAGACCCCTTTGATGCCCACTTTGTTTCATGACCATTAATTTATGAAATTTTAAGTTGCGCTAAAAGCTTCTGCGATAGTGATCTATAACACATCTAAAAGTCTACCTCAGGGGTCAGCAAACTTTTTCCACTTAAGGTCAGATTCAATGTATGTAAATGCATGGAGGGCCGCATTCACCTGCTAATAAATGAAGATAAATTCTCTAATCACTTTTCTTGCTGTCAGAACTGAAGGAATGACAGTAATATGCAGTGACAAGTACTCTTTATGGAGGGATCTGGGGTCTACCAGACCCCAAATCCCTTCTTTGCACTTAAAAGCATTCAAAACGCCAAGCTTGGCTGTTTTGAATACTGTATTCTTTTTTAAATTTGGCGCCTTTAGGTCTTCTGTAAACTGGAAGTGATGACATGACATTGCTTCCGGGTTACTAGATCCGATCGAAGCCGATTCCGGCTTTGTCTAGATCTCTAGCCAGCCGGTGGATATGCCAGCTGGTCTCTCAGGCCTCCCGAGGGGAAAGCTCGGGCGAGCCGCAGAAGGGGGACCTCCCCTCCCACTGCTTGTGATAACAGTTGAGCGGCTTCTTAGCCACATTGTTATCCCAAAAAAGCCGACCACCAAAAAAAAAAGAAAACTGTACCGGGTGATGCGTCCAGCTGCAGGCATCACCACGATACAGGTTGACGTGAAGGGGTTAAACAGTCCACTGACTGGGTACACGTGAATTAATCACGTGCACTGACGGGCTGGACATTTAGCGTCTGTCAGTTTTTCAGGTGGACCTGATCAGGCAATCCATTCATCTCTATGGAGCGGCGGGAGTCAGTGGAGACATGTCCGCTGACATCTGCCGATATCCGATCAGATAAATCCAGACGGATGGAGACCCTACTTTTCATCCGTCTGGAGGATCGGATGAAAACAGACAGATGGTCCGTTTTCAACCGATCTCCTCAGAGGAGAGTGGGGCTCTGAGAGGTTCATCTAAGCACAGCGAGTGGAGACGGACCTGTCATCCGCCTGCTCAGCAGGGATAAGCGGATCGATCCCCCGCTGAGCAAAGCGGAGTGCGGACAGACTGCTCTTGTGAAAGGGCCCTAAGACTTACTGATACAGTCTGAAGATTTCCTTGGATCCTGAATGCAGGATACTCACAGTGTAGGTGCTACTTAAAAGAGACAGATACAAAGGACTAGGCTATATGCCATTTTTATCTCTAATGCCATAATCCTTTGCACTGGCTGGACCAGAAAGCCTTACAATTGGTCGTCAGGTTAACATATACTTAGAAAATATTTATAGTCACACTTTCCAACCAACTAATCAACATTACATTAGTAGCGGTGATAATTTTGCAAAACAATGTAAAGCAATTTAGTCTGGTTCGAAGACGAATAGTATGAACTTCCCTAAATTGTCTAATTACTATTGCAGAATAAAACCGGCCACTTATACATATCACACCGGCTAAATAAGAAATTTGAACAAAACTGGTCAACCTAACAGTGTGCACAGGTTATACTAAAGGTAATATATACACATAGTATATTATAGTATATATATACATAGTATAAACATAGCCCACATCAAACAATGCACAATATCCTGAATGTTATGTTACTTTGCTATTGCTCACAAGTCTAGTACAACAGTTTATGTCACCTACATTTTTTCAGTTTGATCTGATATAATCCTGCAACAACATTAGCTCCATAGTAACAATAAACAATAAACAATGGAAACTGTTGTATGTGTATCCAAGACATTAGTTCATCAAGATTAATGGCACTAAATAACAAAGTGAATTGTTTTTATTGTTTAATATTTAAAATCTGTAGATTTTGTAATTTTTCCTGCAGGTAAATTTTCATTTTCAAAAACTGAACAGATAGAGTACCAAATTTCTTATAAAAGAGCACCACGCAGCACTTTACAAATGACATTTACTGCCACATACAGTATGTACTTTGGGGGAACATACACAGTAACTTGAAAAGAATTAGGGTATGTAAGCTCTCATAAGCAGGACCCTGGGATTCTTCTTGTATTAAAATGTGTTTTTGTATAGTCTCCCTCTATTTTGTAAAGCAGCAGTACCTAACCTCCCTGACACCAGGGACCAGCCTCAAGGGAGACAACCCTTCCAAGGATCAGCGGTGGGGCGTTGTTTTGCACCTGCCACTCACGTATTTATTTTTTCATTTGTATCTCTTTGGCTTACCACATGGGCTCAAGTTATTATTATGAGAAAAAGATTATTATAAAATCATATTTTTCTAATTCTTTATTTGTATCTGTATTGTTTGGATGATCACATAAGCTCTGACTAGCATTATTAACAATATTGAATTGAGCTCATGTAATCAGCCAAAACAGATACAAATACAGATTAAATTAAATGTTTTTTTCAATAACAATAGTATTTTTTACATAATATAGTTTTTTTAAATAATACTTTTTTTCCCATAACAGATTGAGCTCATGCAGTCAGCCAAACAGATACAAATAAGGATTCCAAAATATATACACATTGGCTGAGTGACATGACCACAGAGAGGGAAGAGAGCAGGCGTCAT
This sequence comes from Lithobates clamitans, assembly GCA_037952925.1. Lineage (NCBI taxonomy): Eukaryota > Metazoa > Chordata > Amphibia > Anura > Ranidae > Lithobates > Lithobates clamitans. Next base: position 372,018 of record JBBGZY010002909.1, on the reverse strand, counting down.
CTGGTGGTGGGAGGGTGGCAGTGCAGGTTGTACTGGCTCATCTTGGCATCATGACCCCTGCCAGACCACCAGGCACTAGATCCCCACAAGGATCCAGATCCATCTCACGTGTAGCCCACAGCAGGCCCACTGCCGACCCGACAAGAGGTGGAGCCCAGGCGGCAACGCTACTGGCTGCCAATACAGATCGAGTCTCACTCGTTTACCTGCCACCCACACCCTGATGCTCGACTCAGCCCCCAACAGGCCACTGACCGGCACTGTTGTAAAGCACTGTGAAAACTGTTGGCGCAATTTGAAAGCCATAATAATAATAATAATAATAATAATAATAATAATAATAATAATAATAATAATAGGACCTCAACTTTGTTTTCCTTACCCTAGTTACTGAAAGTTAAAATATATAAGTTTGGGTAAGACTAGAACAGAATGCTTTGAAGATGTGGCTTAGATATGTAATCAGGCTTCACTAAATGGGAGTCTCAATTTATTTTTTATAGAAGAGAGTACCAGTGTTTGTGATGACTGAAAACTTTACTACCCAAAACTAAAGCCTGTTTCAGTAACAACAGAAATTGTGAAGTGAGAACAAAAGGAATGCATTATGCTTCCCAGTTTAGTCTAGACCAGGGATCAGCAATCCCCGGAATGCGTGCACGAGGACACTTCCGCCAAATGACACCAATAGCACCAGGCACCCAAGGCAGGTGCTCCAGGTCCCGAGGCAGCGATCACCTGCCTGTCACTTTTTTCAAACTACCAGCTGTGGGAATTCTGCCAAACTCTGATGAACCCGTTTATGGCTTGCCAGTTCACCCAGCTCCCCTACCCACCAGGAACACATGTAGCTGCATGAAACCCCTCCATAAATAAGCTGATCTTAAGGATGCAGATGTGTGCAGGCAGGAATTGGTGGGACAGATGTGCAGGAGGTACAGTGGTGGATTGTGTGCAAAGAGGTACAGTGGTGGAACATGTGTGTAGGTGGAAGAGATGTGCAGGGAGTAGTGCAGCGTTGGAATATACATATACGTGCCAGGGGTCTAGTTGGTGTAGTGTCTGAAAATAAGTGATGGGGGAACACCCTAGCAAAAGATATATGTGGGAGTACAGTGGTGGAACAGCTGTGAACAGCATGGTACAGTGATGGAATAGGCGTGTGTGTTTGTGGCGTTTCAATGGTGGAACAGACGTACACAGGGTACAGTGGTGGACGAAATGTCCGAGTGGTGTGATGGTGTCAGCATAGGTGCAAGGGCAGTGTGGTGGTGGTAGAATAGCAAGGTAGGCAGTATGTGGCATGCGGGGTGCAATGGTAGTGGGAAATGCAGTGGTTAAAAAACAGATGCGTGGGTAATGAAGTAGGACAGAAGTGCGGACAGTTAAAGCAGTTGTATGCCAAAAAAAAAAAAAAAAAGGGAGGGCACGTTCCCTGTGAGTTTTTATTCGGGTTCGCGGCTCCGGCGCTGTGAGTGGCTGGAGCCGCGATGAAGTCACTCCCACGCATGTGCATGGGAGCCCTCCGTTGCTGCCAGTTCTGTCACGGTATGCTGGATCTTCACTGCGCATGCGCCGCTGACATCAGCGCCTCCATGCAAGGTGAATATCTCCTAAACCGTGCAGGTTTAGGAGATATTCATTTTACCTGTAGGTACAAATGACCAAGCGGACAATACAACCAATTAAAGTGGTGGTGGAACAGCTGCATGTTTTTTGTGTGCACCGGTTAAAAGAATAATGAAAGCTGAAAAGCCTTTCCTTCACGCCTGTCTGCTGATGCACACCATGTATACATTTCTATATAAAAATGTATCATTTAGAAAATATACCTCTTTAAATTTTTCACTGATGTCATCTCTGAACTCATTTGCCGGTCTTTGCCATATTTCTCGTTCCCATTCTGTGGGAAGAGCTGTAGCTACCTACCTCCGCTGACTTTTCCCTGCTCTACCCCTCAAACAGTGGGCAGGATTTTTATAATTCTAACACAGTGGTGGGAGGGTTTGTAGGTGTAACACGCACCACACTGTATGAAAAAGTCAATCTGGGAACAACCCCTCTTCTAGCAATGTACACAAACAGCTACCCTACATGTTAAAGTGGAGTTCCACCCACTTTTACAACTCTTCAGCATCCCTCACTAAACTGTGCACTGTAAACAAATTGGATATTTTTTTATTTTTTTTCTCAGCACCTTCTGTATATCTGCTGTATTCATTTTTCACTTCCTCCACCCTGGCCGCGGCCCATCGCATCATTTCCTGTTTGCAATGCCTTCTGGGAAGGGGCGGCAACTTCCTCTGAAACTGCCGTTGCTATGGAAACCTGACCTGAAACCTATTACACTGCTTGTGCTGCACTGAGCATGTGCGAGATCTGCAAGAATGAGATCCAGGAAGAAATACAGTCTGGCTTCAGATGCCCACACTTAAGATGGCCACAGCCTGCTGTAAGTTTATAAAATAACAAACTACTGCTATAAACTAACAAAACAGACCTTAGTTTACAGACTAACTTTACTAGAATACATTAAGCTTGTGTATTATAGGGGTATTTTTATTTAAAAAGTATCATTTCGGCCGGAACACCACTTTAATAGCACTGCTAGGAGAGGAATGGCTTTATTTCCATGTGGGCACACTTCTTTATGGAGCTTTCTATATATGTTATAATAATTTTTATACATTTTATGGCATCTTATCTGGGCAGTCTGGCACACAAACTTGGCAGTTGTCGGCTGCTGCTGCAGAGCATAGTTGTAGTTGATTATTGGCCAACATACTGTATATGGATTAAACTATCCTGATCTAGAAAACAAATATTTACAACTGAGCCATTTGCTATGGCTAATTGAGACTTTTACATAGCTTGTGTTCAATATGTAAAAGAATGTGGACTATTGCAATAAAGTCTTCCGGTGCTGAATTGGCCACTTCAATACAGGGCACATTTACCCCTTCCTGCCCAGGCCAATTTTCAGCTTTCAGCACTGTCACACTTTGAATGACAATTGCCCGGTCAGGCAACACTGTACTCATGAAATTTTTATCAATTATTTGAGACAGATAGAGCTTTCTTTTGGTAGTATTTAACCACCATTTTTTGGGGGGTTTTTTTGTCTAAACGAAAAAAAAATGAACATTCTGAAAAATATGTTTCTTAGTTTCTGTTATAAAATTTAACAAATCAGTAATTCTTCTTCTTTTTGTGGTTGAAGGTAGAAGGGCGGGGCGTTGTACAGAATATAGACAGTGGCTGCTAGAGCCTAGCCCGTTAAGGAGGTCCTTTTGTCTGTGATCCAACGTGCTCCAGTTCGTGTCACCCCTTAGGGGGCCCTACACAAAGCCTGTGTGCCGCGCATGAGAATGCAAGGCATATATATTTGGTGAGTGCGGCTTCACTAGGGGGAATCACAATCACTACCCGTGTGGTGAAAGCGTAGATGCATAATGGTTGAAGATTTATTGCACATTTACCTCTTCAGTGGCACTTTGGTTCTCTTCATTCACTGCTCACAGCCTGGACTTTATGAGTTTTTGAGTCTGGACTTTTGCGTTTATCTCACAGAATTTAATCATTCACCATTTGATTATATGGGATTTCAATTTAATGCATTGATTTAATTTATTTGTGTCATATTATCACTTTAAATGGTCACTTTATGGTAATAGTTTGATTTCATGTTGATTTTTTGCGTATGTGGCTCATTCACATTTAATCATTATCATTTAGGATACATTCAAGTTTGTACATTAGCGCCACTATTTCATTTATTTTGGAATACTGTGATAGTTTAAGTTGGCAGCTATAATCATTCAATTTCACATTAGCGCAGTGGAGGGTCACCAAGTTTTTTCTTTTGCGCAATACTTGATCACTCTATATAATTTTTCTTCTTTGCTGATGAGGCGGGCACTGCTGAAGTGGCACTGATAAGCTGCACCAATGATCAGTGTAAAGAATGTACAATTACTGTGCCCTGTCAGACTTGCCAGTTATCGGTTCTCCTTTACTCACACAGAGACATTGTGTGAGAAAAGGAATGCCAACAACAGGCAAATCAGTTTACATGTGACCAACTATGATTGGACACAGCTGATTACATGGTAAAAGGCTGCTGTGCTTGGCCCTTTACCGTGATCAGTTGTGTCCAAAGGACACAGCAGCCACAGAGTATGTCCTATGCACACCCCAGGAGGTGCACGGGAGACATGCATGTGGGAAGACATCCCCGTCTTTTTAATAAAACCTTCCTGGCTATACTTTCTAATCACAAATGGCAAAGCCAATTTTGGAATTTTTTGCACATGAACCAATAAATTATACAGAATGAACTTCCCTGTTCACTAATGTTACACTAAAACTAAATATTTGATAAAACAAACATACTATAGCATTAAAAAAAAAAAAAAAAAAAAAAAAAAAAAAAAAAAAAGTAGTTAGAACATGATCAAAATTGCAAAACCAAAACTGCACACAGGGAACGTGGATAGAGTGGACCCTGTGTGTTTAAGGACAAATGCCGGGGATGCGCAAAAAAAAACAAAAAAAACCCTATTTATATCATTAATTTGTTCTGGATACAGGGAATAATTAAAACCTCTGCCATTGTTTGGTGTCTCCTAATGGGGAAGATTTTTCCATACTTCATGTCCCATAGACAACAGGAAGTGAAAGAAAATCCAAAAAGAAAGAAAATCAAAGTAACCAAAAATCCTCACAAGGTTCATTCACACCACAGCGTGCATTATATTCCATATAAAGCATGTGTATTGGCAAGTGCTGCAACGAGCGCTGCTTTCTTAAAAAGCATTGCACTGATTATTATTTTTCAACTTGTCTTGTTATATATCCTGAAGTTGGGCTTTAAGGCTTCATTCTCACGAGGCAGATCCGCTGCCACGGAGTCCGCAAGATCAGTGGGAGATCTCTCCGTTGATCTCAGCTGAGCCGGCGGATGACAGGTCCCTCTCTGCTCACTGAGCGGGGAGGGGCTTGTCGAGCGCCGCTGGTTGCTATGGAGAGATCGGACGAAAACGGACAGCATGTCTGTTTTCATCCGATCTCACCCGATCCGATCGGGACGGATGCGAACGTAGGGCCATCCGTCTGATTTTAGCGGATCGGACCGGGTCAGATGTCAGCGGACATATCACCGCTGACATCCATCGCTCCATAGACTAGCATGGAGTGCCCGTTCAGGTCCGCCGACAAAACTGACAGGTGGACCTGAATGGTCCGACAGTGTGAAAGGGGCCTAAAGCGAAATGAAATTCCCAGACTGTGACCAGACAGGCTCTTAAATGGAGGCATCTCTTCCGCAATAAAATAAACCTACCTGCCTGCCTGCTCACAGTCTTTTGTGGTATGTACACTGGGCTGTGCAAGCGCAGCTCAGTTTACATTCGCACAGTGCACCTGTGTGCCAAGATGACTGAACTCCTATGCATTTGCAGTAGTGAGGCATTCAGTGCCGGCCATTGAAGAGAACAGCAGCCCAACACCCGAAGAAGTCGTGTAGAAGATGCCAGGGCTGGAGAGGGAAAGTCAAACCATTAAAAGGAAAGGCAAATCAAGACTTTACTTTTATAAAACAGTTGATAGTTTGTCGTAAAAATGTTTTTAATTTATTTTATAGAGAACACTTCAGTTAACCACTGCATCTGTTAATGTGATGATTAGAGGTAAATGGATATTTTAAATCACTTGACCTGAGGTTTTAACCCCCCTTCATGACTAGACCAATAACTGGAAATTGCACAGCCATGCAACTATGTACCAAAATTTATATAATTTTATAATTTTTTTTCACACAAATAGAGCTTTCTTTTGATGGTATTTGACCACTGGGGTTTTTTTTTAGTATATATACAAAAAAAAAAAAAATACTGTAAATTTTGATTAAAAAAAAAAAAAAAAGTTATAATTTCTACTTTCTATTTTAACCACTTGCTTACTGGCCACTTAAACCCCATGAATTTTTTCAATGCAAAACTGTGCTTTTTTGGTTCAATATACTTCAATGGAGAAGCTGCAGAAAAGCATGTAATGCGTTTTTGTAGCAATTTGTGTTTCTTTGAATCGTACATCACAGGACGCAGAGCCATAGTAATAACTATGTGGGTTATAGTCCACTTTCAGGTGCTGGACAGTGGCACACCCTAAACAGGAAGCTGCCTCCCTATATAACCCTTCCCATACCAGGAGCATCTCAGTTTTTTCGCTAGTGTCTAAGGTGTTGGTCACGAGTGAAGATGTGCTGTGCTGAGCTGAGCTCCATTGAAGCAATCCTTGCTGGAGCTAGCTATGCAGCCGGAGCCATTCAGTGTCTTTTAGGCCAAATTGAATGGTGCCCGGGCCTCGTATCCAAAGAAACGAGGTTTTGCTTGTAAACGCTTCTCTTTTTAGAGAGCTGGACCCTGGGATCCAGTACTTTTGGTATAAAGGCCATAAAGTTTTACTGGCGTTGTGCTATTACAGGTCCAGGATTGTGGGTTCCCCGAGGGTCCCCGGTTCGTTAATGGAACCCACCGTGAAGGGTGAAGATTGGGTCTGTTGGTTTTACCACAGAAAACCCTGCGGCGGGAAAGATAAGTAGAGTTTTCTAAGGAATTTTTAAATTTTCTTATGAAATGTCTCCTTAAACCACTTCAATACCAGGCACTAAGACACCTTCCTGCCCAAGCCAATTTTCACCTTTCAGCGCTGTCGCAATTTGAATGATAATTGCGCGGTCATGCTACACTGTACCCAAACACATTTTTTATCATTTTGTTCCCACATATAGAGCTTTCTTTTGGTGGTATTTGATCACCTCTGGGATTTTTATTTTTTGCGCAACAAATAAAAAAAGACAGAAAATTTTGAAAAAAAAAAGTTTTTCTTTCTGTTAAAAATTTTTGTAAATAAGTTTTCTCTTTCAATAACGGGCACTGATATGGCTGCACTGACAGGTACCGTCAGTCACCCATCAGTGCCGCCTATCAGTTGGCACTGATAGGCGGCACTGATGGGCACTTATGGGTGGCACGGATGGGCACTGACAGATGGCGATGATACTGTTGGGTGGCATTGCTGGGCATTACTGATGTGTTAGTACATACTGGTGCCAGTCAGTGCCCATTTGTGGGCACTGATTGGCACAGATTGGGCATTCATTTGAACATGTGGTTGGCCATGGGGTACATACCTGGCCATCCACATGTTGCCCCTTTCCCTGGTGGTCCTAGTGGCGTCCCTGGTGGTCCAGTGTGGTCATTTGAGGGGGGGCTGTGCTGATAAACAATCAGCGCAGACCCCCCCTGTCAGGAGAGCCGCCGACCGGCTCTCCTCTACTCGCGTCTGTCAGAAGCGAGTGAGGAAAAGCCGATCAACGGCTCTTCCTATTTACATCGTGATCAGCCGTGATTGGAACCTCTGCCGGAGGCTCTTTACCGAGATCAGTGTAGCGGTGTGTCAGACTGACACACTGATCGCGCGATGCACGCCCCCCACTGGCGCGCGGCAGCTGTTATCCTGAAGGACGTCATATGACGCCCAGTCAGGATAACTGAACCACCGCCCGGCTGTCATTTTGCTATAGGCCGGGCGGGAAGTGGTTAAAGTAAATGTTGTCATGCCTAAGTGTCACCACTGGGGCTGTATGGAACATGTACCTCCTCATGCTTTGCTGAGAGATCACGCTGCATCACAGAAGCAGCAGACTTTTCCTCCGGCTAGCAGGCAGACCTCCGGTAAGTTTGGAGGGTTTTGCTTCCTCCAGACACCCCCACCTGGGCTGAACTCTTCCCCTCTTCATGAGGCTGAGTATAAGGGAGAACTGAAAACGATCGGCAATGCCGTTTTCTTTCACCGTCCCTACTCGGCGACAGCTTCCAGGTCTCCTCTACGCCATCCCTCCCTCCCAAGCCGATTCCGCGGGAAAACTTTTTTTGAAAGAGAAAGGGGGGGGGGGGGCGATGTGAGGTGGGGGCGGAGCTTAGCGCGGCGTTGGCATCCTCCAAAGCTGGGGTGTTTAAAAAAAAAAAAAAAAACTCCATTTGTGCTGGCTGCAAAATTGTCAGAGAGACATAAGAGCAAAGAGGAGCACGAAAGATTTTGGTGACACAGACATTTCCTATTTGACACATTTACTATTTGCATCAGGCTGAGCATTAATAGCAGCGGCAGTGGCTGACTATTGCCCAAGCAGTGGATGCAATTTCTTCTGGTAGTACATCTGCTTTGTGCATCAGGCTAAGGTCAGAGGGGGGGGGGGGGTTGAAACACCCTCAAAAAAGAGCTAAAAAGGGTCTCCCTCAAGCTCTGGAAAGCCTACTCATTTCTACAAATAGCATCCTTCCCTGAAAGAGGGTGGCTGGTCAGAGTGAGCATCGGGGCCATGAAATGTTTGCAACTGTTTTCAACACTGCAGCCCCTGTTTAGTTTACTAAAAAGATCTTTTTTCCCCAGCCATGAAAAGTTTAGCGACTTTAATCGCATACCAGTATGGGTCAAAATGCGACAGGGTCTCTTCCATTGCCCAGGACCATTAAACTGAGGAACTAGGGGCGGGAGAAAACAAATTCTCTCAGGGGACCGTGGTGAGGCTGATGACTCCTCTTCTGAGGTGTCAAATGCGGGAGAATCAGCCGTTTCAATCTTAAGATTGATGGTGCAATTTCTTGCTGAATGGTCCGCTCCACATTTTTGTACCTTTAACTGAGTGTTTGGGTTCCCTAAAGCCTCCTCAAGCTGTGCATGCCTTTTCCTTTTCCTGTCCATTCATTGTTGGCAGTTCTCAAGGATCTGGCAGGAAGAGTGTCAAGACAAATGGGGGACTTCCTCAATAGCGCCAAGGTACAAACTGGAGTTCCAAGAGTTCCCGTCTCCTCGTTTTCTCAGATCAAACGTTTCTAAGGATCCAGAGAAAAAGAAGTCTCTCTTTTGGCAAAAAGTGATCATGGTGGCCCCCCATGTAAAAGCAGAGGTTGGGGTTTGGTTAAATACAAATGTACATTCCGAATCTCAAAAATCTAAATTCAATTCTTGAATATAACCACTCTTTTTTCGCATGGAGTCTATCCAATCAGTTAGCTCCATCCTACAAGGAGGAGAACTTCTGGCGTCAAACGACATCAAAAATGCATACCTCCATATGCCTATTTCCTCGCTCACTAGTAATATCTACTTTTCAAGGTGGAAAATCTTCATTTTCAGTGTGTAGCTTTGCTTTCCGGTCTAGCTGCTGCATCTTGAGTGTTTACAAAGGTTCTGGCCCCTCTTCTAGCCAGATTAAGGGCCCAAGGTATAACGATTATGGTTTACCTGGATTATCTGTTCTTAGACCAAAGCATGGTCACCACATTCAACTACCTTGAATATCTAGGTCGGTTTCTCAGCCTAGGAGAAATCTTCTTTAAAGAGGAGTTCCACCAGAGGTCCATTGTAAAAAAAAAAAAAATTAAAAGTCAGCAGCTACAAATACTGCAGCTGCTGACTTTTAATTGGACACTTACCTGTCTCAGGGTGCAGCGATGCGGGGGATCGAAGCCCCGCTCATCTCCCCCTCCGTTCAGCGGCGCCGGCATTGCAACTGTGGGCGCCGGAATGTGGCTTCACAGCCTGGCACCCACTGCGCATGTGCGAGTGGCGCCGCACGCCGTGATTGGCCGCTCAGTCACCTGGGACCTGTAATGGGTCCCAGATGATTGACAGGAGGGAGGGAGCAGAGCTGAGCCCTTCCTGTGCCGAGGGGGAAGTGATCTCACCAGCCCAGGCACTGGAAGAGGCAGACTACGAGGGACCACCTAGCAACAAGCATTTAGAGGCAAGTAAAAAAAAAATATCCAAATTATTTTTTGTATTTTTTTTTAAGGTTTTTCATGGGGTTTTTTTTGGGTGGAACCCCACTTTAAAACCATGAAAAGGGCTAAGATACTTGGGTCTGATCATAGGTACACCCAGAAAAGGAAGGCGGGGGAAAAAAACTGCACTATATGGTATGAGGATATGAAAAAAATTGGTGAATAAAGCAGCAATTCTAACAATAGAACACCAATTGTTATTACAAATTAAAAAGAAAAAAAGAATTGCGCTAAATAAGTGAAAAATGTTACATGAATTAAACAGTGATAAAAAACAATTAATGCACAAAGTGAATATGAATAAAAGTAAATGAAGCCTCATAAAAACTGTTTATAGTCCAAAAAATAAATCTTAAACTGCAGTGAAAGAGGTGGCCCTAAACCACCAATAAAAGTAAAAGTCCAAGTGATTAACAAATATTCATCTGTGAAAAATGGGAAGGAATCCACCACCAAGAATAGAAGGGGTCACTCCTTACCGGATGGCCACGATCCCCCAATACAGAGGATCATAGCTCGCAGATACAGATTAGCACTGGCAACAGGAATCCACATCAGCATCCACTAGGGGTCGTCACACCTTCAGCAGTAAACTCGTGGAAGGGACGCACCATAAAACGAAAATGGAACTCACATAGCATAAAACCATAAAAAATTTTATTCCACAACTCATAAAATGAACACTTACAGTATTCCAGAGAATAAAGAGCCTTAAGTCAGGACCGTTGGCCGTGTGGACTCGGACAAACCCGTCCTACTGGAATGGAGCACAGATTGGAGGCGACGTCAGCACGTCGTCTAGCTCCTCCCTACGCGTTTCATCACATCATCACGTCTTCCAGGGGCCGAAAAGGGTATTCTTGCCCCAGTCAAAGATCAGCGCAATAAACTGATTTAGGTGGTCAAAGCAAGATGAATTCTTCTATTCAACTTTGCATGAGGTTGTTGGGAAAGATGGTGGCTTCAGTCGAGGCCGTTCCTTATGTTCAGTTTCATTTGAGACTGGTGCAAAACATTATCCTATCAGCTTGGAACAAAGGGTTCAAGCTCTAGATTCCCAATGTGTCTGACTTCAAAGCCACATCACCCTCAAAGCGCCCGATCTCATCTGATCTTGGAGGTTAAGCAGGGTCGGGCCTGGTTAGCACCCAGATGGACCACCTGGAAATACCAGGTACTGTAGGCTGGGTACGCCGGAGCCTCAGTTTATGGTTAATATCCAAAAATCTGCAAAGGGGAAAATCCTTCCTTCAGTTACCATGGAAGTGGCCCAGATCAGAAATGACCTTGCCCATTATCGTTTTAGAAATTCAGGCAGAGCACTTGGTTCTGAGGGCCTGAATGTTCAGTTTACGGTATTGTCCTGCCTAGAGGTGTGAAGGCCTGTAAAAAAAAAAAAAAAAAAAAAAAAAATTCGGAACAAAAAAACGTTTTTTTTCCCTGAAGGCTTTTTTGTTTTTTTCCAAAAAATTGGAAAAATTGAAAAAAGAAAAAAAAAAAAGCGTAATATTTTATTTTAACATGATGAATAACATATTTTAAGACAGGGTGTTCACCTTAAAGCTCACACAAAAATGGAACTTCCGCTTTTCGGAACCCTCCCCCCCTCCGGTGTCACATTTGGCACCTTTCGGGGGGGGGGGGGGGGTTCAGATACCTGTTTAAGACAGGTATTTGCACCCACTTCCGGCATAAACTCCCACGGGAGTCTATGCCTCTTCCTGTCCCTCCGCGCTGTCTCCTGGGAAACACACAGGTCCCAGGAGATAGCGGGGACCAGTTACGACACGCAGCGCGACTCGCGCATGCGCAGTAGGGAACCACGTGCTCACCTACGATGGCGGTGGCAGCTGCCGAGAGTCAAGCGAGTGATCGGCGTCGGCTGCCGACATCGCTGGACTCCTGGACAGGTAAGTGGCCAATTATTAAAAGTCAGCAGCTGCAGTATTTGTAGCTGCTGGCTTTTAATATTTTTTTTTTAGGTGGACTCCCTCTAAGTTTTTAGAAGTTCCTAATTGTGATGACGGACAAAAAAAAAAAAAAAGTAGCTGCAGAAGCAGAGACAGATACTGACAATTTCATCTCAGAAAATTATTCTGATTAAATGTCCATTGAAACTTAGTCCCACTCCCACTCTCTTCTTAACACTTCCCCCATCTTCAATTCTTTTTATGAGAATGGGGTTTTTATTTTTTGTTTAATACTGTGGAGAGGAAATATGAAAAATTGTTACTTTTGGTTTTGAAAATTGTTTTGTGGAGGCTTTTTGACTGTTCCACATAAACTAGTAAGCAGTTCAGGAGATTGTTGCTCCCTTTGTTACAAATAAATATTACAAAAAAGTAAATTCTGTTTGTGATAATTGTTTGGCTACACTATATTATTAATATGCTAGTTGTGATAATTTTATGCCAAATTGTCCATAGTCATATTCTATGTTCCTAAAGTAACAGAATGACTTTCAATCTTAAAAAGACAAAAAAGTGCTAATGTAGCATTTTTTTAAATTTTTCCGAAAATTTCACCCCCCCCCCCCCAAAAAAAACATTTTTTTCCCCGAGCTTCAAAATTTCCAGAAGTTTTACATCTCTAGTCCTGCCAGGATTCAATCCAACTATGCCACAGCAATGGCCTATATTAATCACCAAGGGGGCACAAGAAGTTGTGCGGCACAGAGAAAAGGTGAATCATATCCTATCTTAGGCAGAAAACAATGTACTTTGCCTATCGGTGGTCTTCATTCTAGGAATAAGTAGTCGGCCTGCCAATTTTCTGAGTCGCCAGCAGTTGTTCCCAGGAAAATGGTTCCTTCACCCCGATATCTTCCTGGCAATATGTCAAAGATGGGGGATCCCAGACATAGATGTGTTTACGTCCAGGTTCAACAAAGAAATCAACAACTTTGTGTCAAAAACAAAGGATCCGCTAGCATGCAGAACAGATGCCTTGCTATTCCCGTGGAATCGATTCTCACCGATTTATGCATTCCCTTCTATTCTGTCTGCGTCCACGACTTCTTCGCAGGATCAAGCAGGAAGGGAAGTCGGTGATTCTTGTGGCCTCCAGCGGGGCCCAGGAAATCTTGGTATGCAGGGATTGTAAAGATGACAGTAGGGGACCCAACCGCCACGGCCAGACCTTCTTTCGCAAGGTCCGGTATTCCATCCTACTTTACAAGCGCTAAATTTAACGGTTTGGCTATTGAGACCCACACTCTGAAGAAACGTGGGCTGTCAGGTTCAGTGGTTTCAATCTTGGTTAATGCAAGGGAGCTGGCCTCCATAATTATATATAATGGAGTCTGGGAAGCATATGTCTCCTAGTGTGAAACCAGGGGTTGCACCCCAGGAAATAGGTCAAAAGGTAGAATCCTTGACTTTCTGCAGATGGGGTGAGAAATAAAGCTGGCCTTGAGAGCTTTCTAAGGACAGGTCTCAGCCTTATTGGTATTATTTCAAGGACCACTTGTTTCACTTTCTTTGGTTCGTAACTTTATTCAGGGGGTAACACGTCTTAATCCCCGGTTAGGTCACCCCTGAACCCATTGGACTTGAATTTAGTTTTTGGCGGCATTACAAAACAGCCTTTTTCTGGACCGATACGACATATTCCCTTGGTCCTTTTTTGACAAGTTAACTATTTTTTCTGGTAACCATATCTGCTGCAAGAAGGGTATCAGAATTGGCTGCTTTTTCGTGTAAAAAGCTATAATATTATTGTTCACAAGGATAAGGTAGTATGGCGTCCTCATCCTAACTTTTTACCGAAGGTAGTATCAGGTTTTTATCTAAACCAGGATACTGTTCCATCTTCATTTTTTCCAGAACCCCTGTTCTAAAAATCTCTACATTCTCTTGATGTGGTGAGAGCAGTCTACTTAAAGACGACTGCTCAGATTCGGAAAACTGAGTTTTTTTTTGTATTTCCTGAAGGTCCTAAAAGAGGACAGGCAGCATGGAAATCTACTATTCTAAATGGATTTGACAAGTAATCGTTCTAGCTTATGGTTTAAAGAGGTAGTTTCTACCGTCTCAAATCAAAACGCACTCCTCTAGGACTGTTAGTGCTTCGTGGGCAGTGCATCACCAAGCCTCCATGGCTCAAATCTGCAAGGCCGCAACTTGGTCTTTAATCCATACATTTACCAGATTCTATCAGGTGGATGTAAAAAGACATGAAGATGTCGCCTTTGGGCGCAGTGTACTGCAGGCAGCAGTATAAGTCCTCTGATCTCATGGTGCCCTACTTTTGTTGTGTCTCCCTCCCCTCAGTTGGCATTGCTCTGGGACATCCCACATAGTGATTACTATGGCTCTGCGTCCTGTGATGTACGATTAAAGAAAATAGGATTTTTATAACAGCTTACCTGTAAAATCCTTTTCTTTTGAAGTACATCACGGAACACTGAGGTCCCGCCCCTCTTTCTAGTATACACGTGCATTGCTTTGCTACAAAACTGAGATGCTCCCGGTATGGGAGGGGTTATATAGGGAGGCAACTTCCTGTTTAGGGTGTGCCAGTGTCCATCACCTGAAGGTGGACTATAACCCACATAGTAATTACTATGGCTCTGTGTCCCGTGATGTACTATAAAAAGAAAAGTATTTTACAGGTAAGCTGTTATAAAAAAAAAAACTATTTTTTTAAATCTGCCCAACAACATATTGGCCAAAAAAAAAAAAAAGCATTTAAAAAAATGAAAACACAAATCGCAGCAAAACCACATGCACAAAAATCTAAATGCACAGCAAAAAGCACTGCAGAAACAGATCAAAAGCAAACTGCATAGGTGTCCACCGTGCCTTATGCTGGCCACATGGATCAATTTTCAGACGAGAATATTCATATGAAAAATCTTTGTACATTCGCTGAATGAAAGAATGTTTGAAATTTTCACTTGCTTTTAACATTCTGTTTTAAAATTAATGTCATTTCTCAACGAAAACCACATGCACTGTCTGAAAATTAACTTGACCAAGAAGTTTTCTATTATTTCCCTTCACCGTGGTTGAAAACGAACATCGATTTGACCCCACCAACGATTACAAAATCGAACAAACGTTCTTAAAATGACAGTTTTTTTTAAGGAAGAAACTGTTTTTGTATGGCCAGCATATATTACAGTTCTCTTTGAAAATATGCAAAACAGGCTTTAACTTTTTGCTTTTTTGAATAAAAAAAAATTTGATCTCCGAGTCTGATGATATTTACCAGATTCAACCTCCTAATAGTATAAACAGTACATCTCTTCAGTCTGTTATTCTCAGAGTGGATTAGATATTTTGCTCCCCAACCTTACAGCTGGTTATTTATATTTACCCCATGCATATAAATATTTAAGATTAAATTGCCTTTTTTTTAAACTTTACATATTAACTAAATTATAAACAACACCTTTTTTTAAGGTTATTAACCGTAAAAATATACGGCCAACTAATCGATTATGAAAATAATTGTTAGTTGCAGCCCTAGCGGTAATGAAACACTGAACCCAAATTACATTTTTATCATTGTTTTCACACAAATAGCGCTTTCTTTTGGTGGTATTTAATCACCACTGTGGTTTTTATTTTTTGCTAAACAAAAAAAAAAAAAAAAAGGATGGAAAGTCTTGAAAAAAAAAAATCTTTTATAGTTTGTTATAAAATTTTGCAAACAGGAAATTTTTCTCCTTCATTGATATGTGCTGATGAGGCAGCACTGATGGACAGATAAGGCGGCACTGGTGGGCAGCACTGATTGGTGACATTGATAGGTGGCACTGGCAGGTTGGCACAGATGAGCTGGTAGCTGCTTTCCTTGATCGGGACGGGACCGATGTCCCTCTGACAGCTGCCCTCCCGGCAAAGTAGATCCGCGCTGTAGCCGTCATTCGGCTATAGTGCGGATCTGAAGCGGTTAAAACAAATCCAATAAAATCTAATTTCTTCATAAATATAGGCCAAAATGTATTCTTCTACATGTCTTTCTTAAAAAAAAAAAAATTCAATAAGTGTTAGATAACACTAAGTGTAGTAAGTGTAGTAGAGAGATCTGCTCACCCAGAAGATCACACACCGGAACGTAACCAGTTCGCCAAGAAAATTCCCTCCCGCGGCGGACATGGGGGGGGCATGTACTAGAAGGCCACTTCTAGTTAAGGATAAATATAATGATGGTAAGTACAGGGACCAATTAGATTCATTTTATAGGGCCCATGGGGGGGTGAGGGGACACCAAGTACTGCACTGTACTGTGATCTTCTAGGTGCCGGTGTGAAGTTGTGGACATGCCTAAGCTCATCCTTCGTGATAAGTACGATATTAACTGGGCTCTCAGGCGCTACTGACTGAAAAACCACCCAAAAGATGTAATGTAAACACGGCTAAACTGTGCTGCTGTCCAGTGGCATAGGATTGAATGCTGGAATACTGAAAACAAATGAGGATGACAGCACTCAGGAGCTGAAATGAGGAATGGTGAATAGTGGCTACAATAAACCACAATTGCTCTTCAATAAGCTTGCTGGCGATTTTTTCAAAAAAGTATTAAAAGCCGTTCATAAACATAAGGCTGCAAGGCTGGTTTGGGCATTGATAGATCCCTGTAACCAGACTAGGGAAATCCAAGGGAAGGCACCAACCATTGCCGCAAAATGGAGCAGGCAAACCGTGTGTTCCATGCCGGACCCGCTGGCGTGTGTGGATGATGTGCTGGGTCCGGCATGGAACGCACGGTTTGCCTGCTCCATTTTGCAGGCGATGATGGTCAGCAGCCTTCCCCTGGATTTCCCCAGTCTGGTTACAGGGATCTATCAGTGCCCAAGCCAGCCCTACAGCCAGCGCGGTAACCTTGCAACCTTTCATTTATGAACTATGTAATGCTTTTAATACTGTTTTAAAAAAATTGCCAGCAAGCTTATTGAAGAGAAATTGTGGTTAAGACCCCTTTCACAATGTGGCAGTTTTCAGATCTTTTAGCGCCTGAAAACTGCCTCCCATGCTGCCCGAATGTAAAAGCCAGAGTGTTTTCACACTGGGGCGGTGCGCTTGCGGGACGTTAGAAAAAGTCCTGCAACCAGCATTTTGGGGGGCAGCTTGGAAGCGCTGTATACAAACGCTCCCAATACGCCCTGCCCATTAAAATGAATGGGCAGCGCTTTTAAAGCGCCTGAAAAGCAATTCGGAAGCACCACAACATGGGCGCTTTTAACCCCTTCTTCAGCCACTAGCGGGGGGGTTAAAAGCAGAAAGTGTAGGTAAAACTGGCAGCGCTTTAGCACTAACGCATGGGCGGCCCCAGCGCGAAAGTAGCCTTATCGTAGCCACTATTCGTCATTTCAGCTCCTGAGCGCTGTCAGCCTCATTTGTTTTCAGGTAATATGTATGGCAGCTGATAAAAGTTCCATGTGTGGGCTCCTCCTGGAGGAGAGCTCTGCCTTTGTTGCAGCATTCAGCCCCACATTACACACACACACACAAGATTGTGCAGTGCCGGATCCTGCGGCAATGTGACCTGCCACATGTACAATGATGAGACAATGGCTGAGGAAGAGACTGTCAGCTCTACTGTCAGAGGGGGTCACTAATACAGGCCTGGGGGGTACACATGGACGAGAAGTTACACATTCTATGCCCCCCACACAACACACGACCTTCCCTGGGACCCCTCTCACCTCTTCCGCCGTCTGAAAGTCGTCCATCTTTC
Organism: Lithobates clamitans; assembly: GCA_037952925.1. NCBI lineage: Eukaryota > Metazoa > Chordata > Amphibia > Anura > Ranidae > Lithobates > Lithobates clamitans. The sequence goes on along the minus strand of JBBGZY010002909.1, from coordinate 354,484 downwards.
CTAATAGCGACCGCTCACCGACCACCCTGCGCGCGCACAAACACCGGCAGCTCGAGAACACTAGCCGCCCCGCCTACCGCCGGTTGCCACAGACGCGCAGGGAGCCACGCCCAAAAGCGCCCCAGGCGTCACGTGACCTCCTCTCCTCCTTCGATGCAGAGCTGTCCTGTGACAAGGCTGAGGAGGAGAGGAGGGATGAGGGGGATGTTCAGTTGTGTGCAGTGTGTTGTCATTACGATGTGTTACTATGAGCTCTCCCAGGATGCTGTGCGCCGTGTCTTGTTATTTCTCCCCGCAGTGTGTGGCCTGCCACGCCCACCGTGCTGCTGCTAGATCAGCGGTGTCCCCAACTGACAAAGTAGCCGTTCTTCTAACAGTGTCCTGTTTACAAAGACATGGGCTCACGTTAATGGAGTTGCATTCTCTGCCTCTCTTTACTAAGACTTAAGCCCTTAACACGCTATTCGATTTTCTGCAGATTTTTGTCTTCGGATTTACCAAAACCATATAATATGAAGTTAAATCCTAAGAGTTTCAATTTGTATGCAACCAGGCAGGCCCTTGCACTAAATCTGAAGACAAAAATCGGCAGAAAATCTTATAGTGTGTATGGGGTCTAAGGAATGGTAATTAAACCATAACAGGGCAATTGAATGAAGCATTTGTTCCTCTATTCTGATGGTATGACCATTTTAAAGGTCCTGCATCAGACTCAAAAAGCCCTGCCGCCAGTTTTGGTCACTTTACCGACACATGGTCATGGATCAGTTGGTAAAGCGGAGTTTCACCCTTATTTTTTTTTAAAAGACACGCTTGATGCTATGATTAATACCTTTCCAAAAAGCTAATTATATGCAAAGTCGCTGTCTTATTTCAATATTTTTCATTCAAACTAACCTGTAGTTTGGCTTGTCAGCGCTGCCATCTTAATTGTGGGCATGTGAAGCCCACTAGTGTCTTTTTCCGGGATAAGGTGCCGCTGGTGACCCAGCATGCACCTCCTGATCTCACGCAGGTGTTGTTTCGGGTTGCCATCACAACAGCGTTGTTCTTGCCCCATTGTGATGGGAACCTAATCTATCAATCTAGCGCCAGGGATCCTCAAACTACGGCCCTCCAGCTGTTGTGGAACTACACGTCCCACGAGGCATTGTAAAACTCAGACATTCACAGACATGACTAGGCATGATGGGAATTGTAGTTCCTGAACAACTGGAAGGCCATAGTTTGGAGACCCCTTTTAGCCCACTGACTCCTGGGAATGTTGACACACATCTCCCAGGAGCCAAGGAGCCACAGGATATGACATACATCGCCGCGGCCCAGAGGGAGGAAGAAAACACCATACACCCTAGCAACAAGGTACAGAGAGCTAGGGGGGAAAATGCCCATAGAAGTTTTAGTTTGCTGTTCAGAAACATCTGTAAAGATGTATATGTGGGTGGAACTCTGCTTTAACCACTTGACTTCCAGAAGATTTACCCCCCTTCATGATCTGGCCTTTTTTTTTTGCGTTACGGCACTGCGTTACTTTAACTGACAATTACACGGTCGTGAGGCACTGTACCCAAATAAAATTGATGTTCTTTTTCTCCCCTCAAATGTAAAAAAATATATATATTTGGTGGCCACTGCATTTTATATATATTTTTTTTTTGCACGATAAACAAAAAAAGACCGACAATTTTGAATTTTTTTTTTTTACTTTCTGCTATAAAACATTTTCAATAAAAAACTGAAAAATTTAAATTTCTTCATCAATTTAGGCCAGTATGCATTCTGCTACATGTTTTTGGTAAAAAATCCCAATAAGCGTATATTGATTGGTTTGCGCAAAAATTAAAATGTCTACAAACTATGGGATGTTTTTATTAATTTAATTTTACTAGTAATGGCAACAGTCAGTTACTTATAAGTAAACTGCAATATTGCGGCAGACATTCTGACACTAACTGACACTTTTTGGGGACCAGTGACACTAATACAGGGATCTGTGCTAAAAATATGCACTGTCACTATACTAATGACCACTGACTGGGAACTGGTGAACAGCAGGGGCGATGAAAGGGTTAACTGTGTGCCTAGCCAGTGTTTTACTGTACTGTGTGAGGTGCTGTTACTAGGGGAAGACATAGAACACAAAATTCATCCCTTCCCTCCCTGTCAGAACGGCGATCTGCTTTGTTTACATATGCAGATCGCAGTTCTGTCTCTCTCCCTGACAATCGGCGGGCATTGAGTGCTCAGTACCAGCCGAACGGCTTCGGATGTGTATAATGATAGCGTAAGCGAGCTGTCGAAGGTGCGCATGCGCACCCCCTACCAGGAAGTGTCGGATCATGTCAGAGCAGTAAAACTGCTTTAGGGCGGACCCAACGTGTTTAATAGCGCGGCTTTTAGAAAATGGTGCTATAGCTACACCAAGTTATTTATTTATTACAGGTACTTATATATTGCCATCAATTTTAGCATCTCTTAATATATATATTGCACATTCACATAGCTCCCAACTGTCCCTGATTTGAAACAAAGACCCTCTGTCCCTCTTTCCTCCTCATTTGTCCCTCATTTTGGTCTGATCTATATAGTTGTATATAAAATACACTTTCTATCTTTCAAAAATTGTTTCTCAGTGCTAAACCTTTCATCCAATTTCTAAATTGCTGCATTTGTAAATTTCAAAAAGCCAATCTAAAAAAATAGTAGTGGTAAAAAAAGCACTTGTGCGTTTTACTAATCTTTTTTTCTGTTTAAGTCTCCTTTAAGGGGGAGTGGCAGGGGGTGTGTCCTATGCCTACTTACTTTTGCTAATAGGTGTCCCTCGTTCCCATCTCAAAAAGTTGGGAGGTGTGCATTCACATTAGTCCCTGCCCTCAAGGAGTTAAAAAAAAGTTAAAAAAAATACCTCCAGTTTCGTTATCTACAAACATAAAACCAGGTATTAGTTAGCATACAGAGATAGGCAGAGTGCCCGTCTCTGTATGCTTTGTAGCAGAGAGTACTTCCCTCTCCTCCTCATCTATGACTGGTTGTTAGGAATGCTGCAAGCTTTACAGCCAAACAGCATCCTAGCAACCAGTGATTCTGATAGTGGGCAGAGCCTGTTGGGGAAGCTGAGACACTAGTACCTCATCAGGTTTACTCTCTACTTGTGATTGACTGCAGGCAGTGGGGAGCTTCTATAGCCAATAGCAGGCTGCCTATTAGCTAAGGTTCTGCTAAACAGTTACTGGAGAGCAGCAAGCTCTCGCTGTTCATTGAGAACTACAAGCCATCGGCCGTGGTGGTATTTGTATAGCTGTGTTTCACAGAACTCTGTGAATGAATGATCCAGCTGAGCAGGTGGAGCCCCGCACCTACCGTGTTCTTTTTAAATTGTGACAGCAGATCCCCTACCCGCTGTCACAGCAGGAGGTCAAGGAAGTGTGAGCAGGTGCTCTTTTGGTAACATGTTAAGCAGGGGTACACACAATGTGAAAACCAGAAGAAAAATTCAACGCGAGGCATGATTGTTCCATTTTCGTATAGTGTGTACACAACTTTCGACAGATTCAGATTTTCAAAATGAAAATCTCCGAAGGGGCAACCTCCAAATTTTTTCTCGTACGTGAACAGAACTAACGATTTTCGTTCAATGTATACTGTTTTCGTTCGGTTTTCGTACTAGTGTTTTCACCTCATCCCTTTAAAACCAAACACATATTACTTACACAGGTGCTGTGGCTGATTAAGGTGATAATTAAACTCACTTGTTGTCTTATCTGAATTAAATTAGGCTCATAACCTGTGTAATTCATATGTGTTCGGGTTTAAAGGGATGAGGTGGCAACCCTGTTTCGTACGGGACAAATCAGATGGGAAAGACTGTGCATGATCAGAAACAATAAACAAAATAAAAAAAGCCTTTGTTGTTTGAGAATTTTCTTACAGTTAGTACCATCCTTGGTTTCGACCAAGCATCAAGGAAAACTAGACAATTGTCTGTCTGATTTTCCAAAGCCTCGTACACACGGTACCATTGTTGGCCAACCGAGCGTCTGATTTTTGTCAAAAGGGCGTGCGCAAGGATCTTGTCTTGCATACTAACAGTACACAATTGTTGTGCCACAAACAAAAAAGTAGTGATGTACAATTTCAGCTTTTGAGCGCCACCCTTTGGACCCCTTCTGCTAATTTCGTGTTTGGTGAGCATTGATTCCGAGCATGCGTTTGTACTTTCGACTTTTGTGTGATGGATTTGTGCACTGACCATACGAAAATCAGACGTCAAGCCGTTGTCCGCCGAAAATTTACTAGCCTGTCATCCAACATTTGTTGGACGAAAATTGGACAACAATTGTCAAAAGGAGCGTACTAACGGTAAGATTTTAGGACAACAGTCTGTCAACAGACAATCCCCTGCCAACAATCGAACCGTGTGTACGAGGCTTTATAGTGTGTACTGGGCCTTACACCCAAATTTTGGGTGTAACATGTTACCAGAGGTGCTCCATACCCACTATTAGATTTTCTGCAGATTTTTGTCTTCAGATTTACCAAAACCATGTAGTGCAAGGACCTGCCTGATTGCATACAAATTGAAACTCATAAGGTTTGACCTCATATTATATGGTTTTGGTAAATCTGAAAACAAAAATCTGCAGAAAATCTAATAATATTTATGGGGTCTAAAGGCCCGTACACACGATCAAACTTTTTGACACCAAACATGTAAATTAGCTGTTTTGGGGCAACATCCGACCGTGTGTACGCTCCATTGGACAAACTTTTTTGGTTTTCATCGGACTTTTGTTGGCCGTGCGACAACTTTCCAGTAACAAAAGGCCGATGGAGCAAAGTCCGATCGTGTGTATACAAAGCCATCAGACTTTTGTACAGACTACAGTACCTGCACACGAGAATGTTCTCGGCGACAGGGTACTGTACATCTCGCGCTGGCTGCAATAGGAAAAACACATTTTCCTATTGCAGCCAGCACGAGAGGGAATGCGTAGGGGTCCCCCCAAAATCCATACCAGACCCTTATCCAAGCACGCAGCCAGATGAGCGAGCGCCCCCCTCTTCCTGAGCCATACCAGGCCGCATGCCCTCAACATGGGGAGTGGGCGCTTTGGGGCAGGGGGGCGCCCTGCGGCAAGGGCCTCTTCCCTACAACCCTGGCCGCTGGTTGTCGGGGTCTGCGGGCGGAGGGCTTAGCGGTGGCCTGGTCTTCTCCATCGTCTTGTTCCCTCTTCTCTTCTGATGTTGACACAACGCTCTCTCCTGCTGTAATGCTGTGTGCGAGGTGCGCGATGACTTATATAGGCATGGGGCGTGGTCACCAGGTGATGTTATGTCCCGGGGCATGATGGGACTGTACCGTCATAAGGGGGAGGGGTCACCGGGTGACATCACTTGGTGACCACGCCCCATTCCTATATAAGTCCTCGCATACGGCATTACAGCCAGAGAGAGCATTGAGTCAACATCGGAAGAAGAGAAGAGGATAGAAGACAATGGAGAAGACCGGGCCACCGCTAGAAAAAGAGCGGCAAAAGAGCAGAAGATAGCGGAGGAGCCCGGCAGAAGAACCGGAGAGCGGGAGAAGAACCTGACACCGGGAGAAGAAGCCGCAGAGCGGAGAAGAACCGGGCACCGGGAGAAGAGGCCTGAGGGAGCGGAGAAGTCGGAAGAAGACCCCCAAAGTCAGAAGAAGACCCCCGAAGTCAGAAGACCGCCGGAGTTGCCTAATAAATTACTTTAAAAACCTGTCTAGTGTGTTTTTTATTGACACTTTTTTCCCCCAGGTGAATGGGTAGGGGTGCGATGTACCCCATACTCATTCACATAGGGTGGGGGGCCGGGATCTGGGGGCCCCCTTATTAAGCCCTGATAAGCCCTCCACCCGCCGACCCTGACAACCAACAGCCAGGGTTGTCGGGAAGAGGCCGGCACTCCCCCTGCCCCAAAGCGCCCACCCCCCATGTTGAGGGCATGCGCCTGGTACGGCTCAGGGGGAGGGGCGCTCGCTCGTCCCCACCCCCTTTCCTGACTGGCCGGGCTGCGTGCTCAGGTAAAGGTCTGGTTTGGATTTTGGGGGGACCCCCACGCCGTTTTTTCAGCGTAGGGGGTTCCCCTTAAAATCCATAGCAGACCTAAGGGACTGGTATGCTCCTGGAGGGGAACCCATGCCGTTTTTTTATTTAAAATTTGGCGTGGAGTTCCCCCTCATGATTCATACCAAACACATGTCAGCAATGTTTGTCGCTCATCGCAAAGGGAAAAAACACATTTTTCCTTTCCCGGTGAGCGAGCCAGCTCAGCACTGGCTCCCGCGACGGGGCTCGCAGGTGTCAAATCTCGTCGATACAGAAGTTGGCCAAAGGGTGGCAGTAAAGAGCTGAAAAAACACATGATTTGGTAATAGTTGGATGAAAAAGTCTTGCCGTGTGTATGCTTAATTAGTTCAAGGCCAACGCCCTTTGTACAAAAATACACTGGAAAGTTTGTACAAAGTCCTATCGTATGTATGAGGCTTTAGCGTTTAAAAAAATCGTTGGCCATTGCACTGTTTGTATGACAGCTGCAGTGACGGAAAGGGTGATCAGCTGCAGGGAGTGTGTGAGAGTGTGGTGATATAACCTGTCAAAGTCATGTGATTGACCTCTTCAATCATGGAGTTCTCTCTGCAGCATTAAATGTATAGTATACCTTTTAAAAAAATAATAGTAATCGCTCTAAGAGCCCTTTCACACTGGGGCGGGGGCGGCGTCGGCGGTAAAACGCCGCTATTATTAGCGGCGTTTTACCGTCGGTATGGGGCCGCTAGCGGGGCGGTTTTACCCCCCGCTAACGGCCGAGAAAGGGTTAGATACCACCGCAAAGCGCCTCTGGTATAGCCGCGCCGTCCTATTGATTTCAATGGGCAGGAGCGGTAAAGAAGCGGTAATGGAGCTCCTTCACCGCTCCGAAGATGCTGCTGGCAGGACTTTTTTTACCGTCCTGCCAGCGCATCGCTCCAGTGTGAAAGCCCTCGGGGCTTTCACACTGGAATACAAGCAGCGGCACTTTCGGGTTGGTTTGCAGGCGCTATTATTAGCGCAATAGCGCCTGCAAACCGCCCCAGTGTGAAAGGGCTCCCTTTGAAAACAAAAGACAATTTGTTCATCTTTTGCAATTTTAGAGGGGCATTAAACAACACCGCAGCAGCAGAATCAGTAGTGTTACATGGCCTTAGTTGTATATGAGGATTTGAGATTAGTTTGTGTTTCGCTTTTATTCCTCTTTACAAGTCAATGTAAATGCATGGTAAAAGCATCTCACTGCCCCACCTCGTCCAATTTGCATTTATTGAGATGATGCAAAGTGTTCTTTTAATGGCACCTGTGCCAAGCGAGCAACTTCCTGTGTTCACCCTAGCAGCAGGGCAGTCACTTGGCAGAGGACCCGGAAGACAGCGGCAATCACTGTATTAGTGGTGCCTACTAATGTGTTTTCCAGGTTTCATGGGAATCCTTTAGGCCCCTTTCACACTGGGGCGATGGGGGGCGTTGGCGGTAAAACGCAGCTTTACCGTCGTTTTAGCGGTGGCATTCGGCCGCTAGCAGGGCAGTTTTAACCCCCGCTAGCGGCCGAAAAAGGGTTAAAACCGCCCGCAAAGTGCCGCTACAGCGGCGCTATGCCGGCGGTATGGCCACGCTGCCCCATTGATTTCAATGAGCAGGAGCGGTGAAGGAGCGGTGTATACACTGCTCCTTCATCGCTCCAAAGATGCTGTTTGCAGGAGTTTTTTTTCCCTCCTGCCAGCGCACCACTCCAGTGTGAAAGTAGTTTCAGGTCGGTTTGCAGGCGCTATTTTTAGCGTAATAGAGCCTGCAAACCGCACGTGTGAAAGGGGCCTTATGTTAAGAACATGCATACTTACATTGGACCAAGCTGGACCAATATAACTCTGTAAAAAAAAAAATCCCTAACTGGAATTCAGCCTAATTGTTCCCTGGGATGAAATTACTTCATTCTGAAGGCATAGAGTGCAATTAGGATAGAATGTACTGTAATAAATACATAGAAAGGAAGGGGGTGCCCTCGCATCTTCAGTACAGATGTATCCACTTTGATCAAGGCCCTAATGCAGGGGTAGGCAACCTTTTGAGCACAGTGTACCAAAATGTTTTTTCAGAGAAATTGAGCATGCCGATTTTATAACAAAAAAATGTCAACTTCACACTCTCAATCACGAAAAGGATTTTTTATAAAGTAAATGCTGTAAACTACTTTAGTAGTGACAAAATAGAAGACAATGAACACTCCTTTAGCCACATCCGTAAAAATTGTATGTCATAAAAAGAAAAAAAAGGGGGTCACCAAGGACACCCTGGGCGGACTTTAGAGGCACAACAATATGGACAATTGAGCAGATACGGTATACGGGCTCTTTGTTGCCCTCCTATGGTTGCTGCAGTGCGACTATTTACCACTGGCTATTTACTGGCTTTTTCCTTGTTGAAACTGAAGCCTGAAATTGGATGTAAATGGCAACAGTTGATGGTTATCCACATCTACTGCTAAGACCTTGACGTCTATACATGAATGAATTTGAACTACTGTTTTTGAGCTTGTGAAAGCCTCTCTACAAGTGAAACCCTTTTGTGTATTAACTGAAACCTGAATGTGTCCTGAAGAAGTTCTATACGAAACGCATAGACACATCTGGGCTTGTATCATGTATATTTCTATATAGTTAATTTTTTTTACCTTTTGTCAATGTCTTTGTACTGTTTCACCATTGTACCCCCTGCTCATCTGTCTCACCACTGTACCCCCCTGCACATCTGCCCCACCACTTTACCCCCCTGCACGTCTGCCCCACCACTGTAACACCCTACACATCTGCCTCACCACTGTACTACCCTGCACATCTGCCCCACCACTGTACTACCTTGCACATATGCCCCACCACTTTACTACCTTGCACATATGCCCCACCAGTGGCGTAGCGTGGGTTGTCAGCGCCCGGGGCAAGGCAAGTAATTTGCGCCCCCTAACCTGCGGACTTTTAGCACTCCCCGAGTCCTGTCCCTTCCCTTCCTACAATAGTACTAACCAACCTGATTCCTATACTGACCACAACACTCTACTGTCCACTACACTGACCACTATACTACACTGACTACTATACTGTCCACTACACTATACTGCTCACTACACTGACCGTTATACTGTCCACTACACTATACTGCCCACTACACTATACTGCCCACTAAACTATACTGCCCACTACACTATACTGACCACTATACTGTCCACTACACTATACTGCCCACTACACTGACCGCTATACTGTCCACTACACTATACTGTCCACTACACTGACCACTATACTGTCCACTACACTATACTACCCTCTATACTGTCCACTACACTATCCACTATACTGACCACTACACTGACCACTATATTGTCCACTATACTATACTGTCCACTATACTATACTGTCCGCTATACTTACCACTACACTATACTGTCAACTACACTATGCTGACCACTATACTGTCCACTACACTGACCACTATACTGCCCACTACACTATACTGACCACTATACTGCCCACTACACTATACTGTCCACTACACTGACCACTATACTGTCCACTACACTGCCCACTACACTATACTGTCCACTATACTGTCCACTACACTATACTGTCCACTACACTGCCCACTATACTGCCCACTACACTATACTGTCCACTATACTGCCCACTACACTATACTGTCCACTACACTGACCACTATACTGTCCACTACACTGACCACTATACTGTCCACTACACTGACCACTACACTATACTGTCCACTATACTGCCCACTACACTATACTGACCACTATACTGTCCACTACACTATACTGACCACTACACTATACTGACCACTATACTGTCCACTACACTATACTGCCCACTACACTGACCGCTATACTGTCCACTATATTGTCCACTACACTATACTGCCCACTACACTGACCGCTATACTGTCCACTATATTGTCCACTACACTATACTGACCACTATACTGTCCACTACACTATACTGCCCACTACACTATACTGACCACTATACTGTCCACTACACTATACTGCCCACTACACTGCCTGCTATACTGTCCACTATATTGTCCACTACACTATACTGACCACTATATTGTCCACTACACTATACTAACCACTATACTGTCCACTACACTATACCGTCCACCACACTGACCACTATACTATACTGTCCACTATACTGCACTGACTACTTTACTGTCCACTACATTATCCTACCTACAGTATTTCTATACTGACCACTACACTGCATGATTCTAGCTGCTCTTTTACTCACTCTCTATCTGGTTGGCTGCTCCCTCTTCCCAGACTGTGTCCCCCCCCCCCCCCCAGGGCCAGCAACACGACTCTCATCACGAGGGAGTCTCACCTTTTCTTCTTTGTTTTCCATCAGTCCGGAGGGGAGCAGGAGGAGGAGACAACGGCGGCTCACAATCTTGAATTTTCGTGTGCCCCGCGCTCCGCCAAGTTCAGTCTCCGGCGCCTTGTAATTGGGTGTATGGGGTCATGTGCGGCGGCGGGGCTGGCCTGTTAACGATCGCACTTGCTCCTGGAGTCCCGCCTCCGCACATGACCCCATTTACCCAATCACAGGGTGCCGGAGACTGAACATGTGCAGAGGTGGGACTCCAGCATGTACCGCGATCATGGACAGGCCAGCCGCGCCGCCGCACATGACCTCATAGGCCAATCACAGGGCGCCGGAGACTGAACATGGCGGCCAGAGCGTGGGGACACAGGGCAGTGAATTTAGGAGGAGGCAGCCAGCATTGCGCCCCCCTAAATGTTGCGCCCGGGGCAACAGCCCCCTCCGCACCCCCCACGCTACGCCACTGTGCCCCACCACTGTACTACCCTGCACATCTGTCCCACCACTCTACTACCCTGCACATCTGCCTCGCCACTGTACTACCTTGCACATCTGCCCCACCACTGTACTACCTTGCACATCTGCCCCACCACTGTACTACCCTGCACATCTACCCCACCACTGTATCCCCCTGCTCATCTACCCCACCACTGTAACCCCCTGCTCATCTGCCCCACACTGTAACCCCCTGCTCATCTACCCCACCACTGTAACCCCCTGCTCATCTACCCCACCACTGTAACCCCCTGCTCATCTGCCCACCTCTGTACCCCCCTGCTCTTCTGTACTACCCTGCTCTTCTATCCCACCACTGTACCCCCCTGCTCATCTGTCCCACCACTGTACCACCCTGCTCTTCTGTCCCACCACTGTACCACCCTGCTCTTCTGTCCCACCACTGTACCACCCTGCTCTTCTGTCCCACCACTGTACCACCCTGTTCTTCTGTCCCACCACTGTACCACCCTGCTCTTCTGTCCCACCACGGTACCCCCTGCTCCTCTTTACCACCCTGCTCTTCTGTCCCACCACTATAACCTCCTTCTCATCTGCGCCACCAATGTTCCCCCTTTCTCATCTGTTGCCCCACCACTGTACCTCCCTGCACATCTGCTCCACTGCCGTAGCCGCATGTTCTTCTGTCTCACCGCTGAACCACCTTCTCATCTGTCCTAACACTGTCCTAACTTATCTGCTCATCTGCCCCACCACTGTAACCCCCTTTCTCATCTGCCCCACCACTGTAACCCCCTGCTCATGTGTTCCACCGATGTACCTCCTTTCTTCTCTGTACCCCCCTGCCCCACCGCTGTAACCCTCTGCTCATCTGTCCCACCAGTGTACCTCCTTTCTCCACTGCCCAAACATTGAACCCCCCTGCTCACCTTTCCCACCACTTTAACCTCTTCTCATTTGGCCCAACACTAAACCCCCCTGCTCATCTGTCCCACTGCTGAACCCCCTTTTCTTCTCTTCCACCACTGTACCTCCCTGCATATCTGCCCCACCCTTGTACCCTCCTGCTCATCTGTCCCACCGCTGTACCCTCCTGCTCATTTTCCCCACTGCTATACCCTATTTTCTTCAATGATATGTGTGATATGCAGAGTGGTGAAAGGAATCAGAGATTAGACACATCTACCTGTCCTGGCATACTCATCCTGCTGATCCACCTCTCGCATCCAGCCCACGTGCATGTATGATGTATGCCAGGGCTCGACAAAACCCGGGCGCCAGGTCGCATTTGCGACTAGAATTAGCGACCTGGCGCCTGGGGCAGCACAGCTGGGGGTATCCTTTCTCTGTGCAGACTCCGACCCCCCCGTGCGATCGCGTCGGTCCGCGCCGGCCGGTAATTGAGGCCCCGGCTTTGCGGCCTTCTTCGGTAGTTCTGGAGTCCTTCTGAAATCTGGCGCCATCTTGTGGTGGCCGTTGGTATTGCAACCAGCAATGCTAATGCAATGCTAATGCGAAATACCTGCCTGTTTTCACTGCCCATCTCCTTCCCAAAGTGGAGAAGAGAAGGAAGTGAATGTGGGGATAGCCTTTTTTTTTTTTTTCGTAATAGATTTTATTTTTATTTATTTATATTTATATAAAAACTGTTAAATTAATTTTAATTAGGAAAAAATTAAATAATTTGTTATCTCCCTGCTTGGCCCCTTTCACACGGGCTGTCTGATCAGGTTCGCCTGTCTGTTTTTCAGGCGGACCTGATCGGACCCTTAGAGCCCTTTTACACCGAGCCGCAGGGGGCATCGGCGGTAAAGCGGCGCTATTTTTAGCGCTGTTTTACCGTCGTTTTAGTGACGCTATTCGGGCCTCTAGCGGGGCGGTCTTTTTATGTGTAAATTTAAGATTAGTTATTTTTTATATTGAAAATAAAGCTTTGTCGGTCGTTTAAAAAAAACCTGGCTCCTAACTTTTTTAGCTGGCTCCTAGATTCCAAGCAAATTTGTCAAGCCCTGATGTATGCAATGTCACATACAAGCATCTGGAATGAGTGCGCAATGATGAGCTCAGGTCAGGGGCATTTTCTGAAAGCAGTGGGCCTGTGTGCAGGATCATAAGTTGGGCCCCCACAGCTGAGAAAAAGTGGTTGGGTGTGATTTTCATAGTGCTGAATACTGGCTGTGGCTTAAAGGGACCCACAGTGCAGGGGTTCAGTAGTAAGTCACGCAAAGGTTCAGGAATAATTTCAACAAAGTTCCCAGAAGCTCAACAGTATTTCCACAAACTGTCACCTGATTGTTGTTTTCTCAATCACAGTGAAATCCCTTTTTTTCTGATATTGGTAGTGGCAACCAAGCGAGTTATCCTCCTCCAGATGGTGGGCGGGGCTAGCAGGACTGTGATTGGCTTTAGCCAGTCCTGCTAGGGACCGCCCCTCCCCGCCCCCAGCAGAACTTCACCCAATCTCTTCCCCATCACAAAAGCTGCCCATCACAGCTACAGCAAAGTTAGAGAACCAAACAATGTTTCCCATCTTTTACAATGTGTGGGGGCACAGTGCCTCCCCCTCAGTGCAGGTGTAGCGTGGGGAACTCAGAAATTGGAATGCATTAGTGTCTCACTTCCCTGTGCTGCTCTGCTGATGGAGAGGGAGTCGAGTGCCGGAAAAAGAGGCTTTGTGTGCCACTTGCGACACCAGTGCCGGGGGTTGCCTACCCCTGCCCTACTGGGTTAGTTCACTGTTACAGACTTTTGCCAAAAATATCCCAAGCATTATCCTCAATATATTACTATTCAGTATTTTGTTGTTTAAAATACACATGGGGACAACCCAAAATTTGGGATTTTCTTTTATTTTCATTTTCAAGGATAATGGTAAACAGGACAAATAGACAAATAGAGAGGGTGAATCTCGCTAACGGGGGCACAGTCAGAAATAAAAACGAACACGTGTTCTAATCCATCTTCACTCTATCCAAGACTAAGCCTCGGTTCACACCAGAGGCGGCATGACTTGCAGGTCGCCCCACCGAGGCGACCTGCACACGACTGCCGGGGCGACTTGCAAGACGACTTCTGTATAGAAGTCTATGCAAGTCGCCCCCAAAGTAGTACAGGAACCTTTCTTCTAAGTCGGAGCGACTTGCGTCGCTCCGATTAGAACGGTTCCATTGTACAGAACGGGAGGCGACTTGTCAGGCGGCTAGGTCGCCTGACAAGTCGCCCCCGTGTGAACCGGCTCTAAAAAAAAAAGTTTTGCCTTTAATTGTATGTTAAAGACAATTTCATACTTATTGGTACTAAAATAAACACTGTGCAACAAAATGTAACACATTGCCTAAATTATAGCAATGTTGTTTCATTACAAATCCATGGTAGAAACAGAAGACATTAGTGTTTGCTGTGTCAAAGCACAAATGGCTTGTTTGAGTGTGTCCCTGGGAACCTTCTTCTCCATAGTAAGCACAACAAACTCACCTATTCACTTCTCTTTTCTATTGGAATGACATCTGTTTAATCCAGTACATGAAAGTGTTATTGCTCCAGAGGTCCTGTAAGGGATAATACATTACCTTGCACATAGGGTCTAATCAATAGTACAGCCAACTCTTTGATTCAGGTGATACTTTTGCCTTTTTAAAATGAAATCCAAATATTAGTGTGTCTGGGAAAAAAAAAGTAACAGATTTTGGGAAGTAATTTAGTTATTTAAAAACCTCAAGAGATTGTTGAGATAATTGTTTTTCAATGAAACGTTCCATGTACAGTGTCTTGAAAAAGTATTCGTACCCCCTTAAATTTTTCACATTTTGTCATGTTACAGCCAATAATGTAAACGTATTTTGTTGGGATTTTATGTGATAGACTAACACAAAGTGGCACATAATTGTGAAGTGGAAGGAAAATGATAAATGGTTTTTCATATTTTTTACAAATAAATATCTGAAAAGTGTGGCGTGCATTTGTATTCAGCTCCCCTTTACTCTGATACCCCTAACTAAAATCTTGTGGAACCAATTGCCTTTAGAAGTCACCTAATTAGTAAATAGAGTCTACCTGTGCGGCAGTGTTGCCAACCGCCAGTATATTCACGGGCAGCCCGTAAAAAAAAAGGCATTTTTCCAGTGCCTGAGAAAGCCCGTAGTAAGGGAAAAGTGCCAGTAAAAATGGTGGTGATTGGCTCGGATCAGAACTGCGCATGCGCAATTCCGGAAATCCCCAAGAAGATCCTAATCTTGACTCAGTACGACTGAGTCTGCCCAGCAACACCCAGCCCGCCACAACCCGCCGCCGTGCAGCCAATGATCTAAGCTAATTTTCACGCCAACACCGCTGCGAACACTGCCAGTAAAAATGGTTGCGACTGGATCGGGTGAGAACTGCGCATGCGCATGCAGTTTCGTAAATCCCTGAGACAATCCGATCCTGATTCCGCACTGCCTGACCCGCCCACACCCACTGATGATTTCATACCGCAAGCTGATTGCTAGGAGCCGAGCTGGCTAAAGGAGGAGCCTCGGAGTGGAAAGTTCAGTGGAGCCGGCGAGGGCTGGCAGCGGCAGTGGCACCAGCAGCACCGTCTGCGAGTGAGATGGACAATGCAGACCTGGCCTGTCAGACTCACCCCCTGGACAGACACACAAAGCACTGACCAGTGCCACTGGCCAGCACTGAGCACACCCTGGCTGTAGCCCCCGGTGAGTAAAATATGAAAAAGTGCACACAACCCGTGACCTGTTCTTACCTAATGTGCAAACAGTGCTTGCCGTTCTACCAAATAATTACTAAAGAGTCTTAAGTTAGTGAATAAAATATGAGTCATATTTTATTCACTAAATTATGACACTTTATTAATTATTTATTTTGTACAATCTCATCACTGTCATTTTTGTTTGGTTACTGTTGCCTGTGCCTGTCTGTGGACATCACATAGATAACAGCCAAAGTGACCAGTGGTTTTCTTAGGATTTTGGACCATCTTATATATTTTTACAATAATTTTCATTTCCATGGATTATGTATTTCCTCATATATATTTACTCACTATTTACTCATATAGCATTTGGTCATGTTAGTGAGAGTTTATTATTTTATCATTGAACATTTAATATATTTATCCAGCATTAATAATTTTTTATTTATACACTGATAATATTTAGTCATATAATATAATATAATAACACAATATTATATACCGTAATATAATAACACAATTTTTTTTGTGTTTGACGGGGGCTATTATCTACAGAAATGCGGCGCCTCTATGGGGGCCAAATTTTCGCCCATACTGGCCAACCTTTACATGGGTTGGTGGGAGAGGAGTCGCATTTTTGGACATGATAGCCCCCGTCGTACAGACGCCATACTTTTCTATCGCTACATAGACGATCTCCTATTTATTACTTCAGATGATAAGGTTCACTTGGACACATGGCTTGCGTATCTAAATGAGAATGATCTCAACCTGAGATTCACAGGGAATTTCCAGGAAGTTCCCATTGAATCTTCATATGTTCAGCTGTCAGGAATAAATAATATGGTGGTTACCGGTCTGTACAGAAAGCCAACGGCTGGCAATGCGCTGCTAAGAGCCGATTCTGCACACCCATGACACACCATCAGGGGTGTACCATTGTGCCATTTTCTTAGGTTGAAGCATCTGTGTAGTATACTGGATGACTTCAACAAAGAGGCTATCAACATGGCCCATAGATTTAAAGACAGAGGCTATCCTTCCCTCCCTATCCGTTAAATTAAGGGGGACAGTTTTTAAAAGAATAGAGTTATAATGGCTGAAATGTTGATGTTTATTTACATTAATTGTATTGAAGTTTGTGGATGTATTCCCTTTTTAAATATCCTGGCTTGAGTCAAAGTGGATAAGCTGGTGGTGTGTTTAAATTATCCTTGAGTATTTTATTAACTGCTTAAGAGATCCTGAACAGCAGAAGATGACATGTATGTCCCCAGGCTGTGGTCATACAAGAGGCTGCATCTTTTGTCAGACCAGACTGAACCCAGGTCATCACTCTCTGGTCTTCCTTCCATGCTTCCTTCCACGCTGTGGCTGTGGTGGTGGAGTTGTGGCAGGAGGAGGAGGAGGATGGTCCAACTCACACAGGTGGGTTTTGTGTGTGATTTCGCCCCTCACCCCCTTAGTTAGTGTTTTGTAAAGAAGGTCCTCACACAGGAGGTGTTGACCCTTCTGCATGCCCTGCAGTTTTGTGGCAGCCATGGAGGCAAAGGCCTCTTCAGGAGTGGGTAAGGCTCTGAGGGACGCAGAAGCCTCCTGAATCAGCCTGAGTGCTGAATCCTGCACGTTACTCCCCTTCCTGGTCTTTTGGTTGGAAGGCGGAGGGGAGGAACCTGCGATTCTGTCAGGCTCCTACTGAGCCTGGCCTCCTCCTGGCTGCCAGTAACCCCTGCCTCCTCCTGGCTGCCACATTCCACAGCCTCCTCCTGCGTGCCACATTCCACAGCCTCCTCGTCCTGGCTGAGGTCTTCCTGTGTATTAAAAAGGGACATAGTTTTAGTTTTTTATTCATCAATCACACACAGTTTTCATCTCATGACTGTTGCAAATTGAATGTTAACAAATATAACTGATGATCATTCTGAGCCCAGCATTTTTCATTCTTGTCCCAATTATTTTTTCCCACTACTGTCTATTGATATGTAAAACACTTTATTAAATCAGCAATTAGTGATCAATAATAACATCTAGTAAACATCATTTATTTATTGCCCAGAAATCTGGAGAAGAATGCTATACCTGGCTCCAGCTGGGCTCCTCCACTTCTTCCTGGCTGGAAGTCCCAGGTTGGACATCGGAAGCCTCAGCTGGGGTGGAAGATAGGGTGGAAGGAAGAGTGGAAGGAAGGGTTGAGAAGGATTCCCTGACTCCAGTCTGGTCTGACAGAAATCGTAGTCTCTCATATTACCACAGCCTGGGGACATAAACGTCATCTGCTGCAGCTCCGGATCTCTGGGAATCTGTGACCTTCTTGCGCTCCCTAAGATAAGTGCTCCTCAGGCCACCAATTTTGGCTTTTAAATAGGGGATGGTTGCCGTGGGGACCACCGGCTTCACCAACTCCAGCAGTTTCTCCAGCGCTGCCTGCCTCTTTTGTTTATAATTATAATGAGGATGTTTCACCTGCCACAGACAGGGCAGCTCCCTGTATTTGTCTATGAACAGGGGGAGGAAGTTGTGGTCTTTGAAGCCATCCATTTTATCTGCAAGACACAACACAAGACAAACCCTAATGTCAGGCGAAACTCTCCTAATCTTGTTATAATATAGGCCTCAATCTAGAAGCAGTATAGGCCCAAGTTTAGATCTTACCTTCGTTATCACGATCGGTGCCTCCGATACTCCTTCCTCCGCTCACAGATCGTACGTACTACGCACGCGTGTTACGCTTTATTTACACTGTGCATGCGTGAAACTCCGCCCGCCCCTGATGTTCTTTCTAGTCTATTCCCCGCCCCTTCTCATTCAGCACAGTGGGGGAAGAGCACATGGTGGAGACACAGCAGGTGCGTGCTAATTACAGCAACGAGGAAGAGTAGGAGGAAAGCCCGGAGCCAGAAACATCCCGATCCCGGAGGAGATGATTTAAGGCCTTAAATATATCCTTTGGGGAGATGTTGGAGATGGTCGACATCCTGAAGAGGACCGACTATGATGGGAAGTATGGACCTTACCCCAACCCCAATGTCAGAAAGGCCAAGATCATGGCGAAAGTAGTCAAAAGTCTGCAGAAGAATTTTGGGGTACGACGATCCAAGGATCAGCTCAGGAAGCGGTGGTCGGACCTCAAATTAAGGGAGCACGGTCAGTACAGAAGGATCAGGGGAGTGCTGCAAAAAAGTAAGTAGTTGTGCTGTGTTCCTATTCTTTATTTTGATTATGTTCGTGTTGCTCCATGTGCTTTTCTTTACTGTTGTACAGTTTAAAATGGCAACTTTCATGTTCATGGGCACATTGTTCGTTCGTATGAAACATTGTTCGTTCGGCATAGAAATCACCATTGTTTTGGCCATATGCATTTGAATACATTTTTTCTAGCCTACTTCTCTTAAAATAATTTTGGAGCCCAGATGGGTTTGTAACTAGAATGTAATGCAAACTAGATTCTGTGTAAGGAGAGGACACTCAGCAGCTGTTTACACATCTGGACGCTGGAGCACTAGTGGGGGACACCAGAACACCCTTTTTATTAGGGGGCCCACACAGGTGCTCCACTGTATACAATAGGGGTGTCTCCATCTGTGAAGCTTGTACAAAACAGGTAAGTATAGCTTGACAAAGGAAAACAATATTTCTTCATCTTGGAACTCTGCCAAAATAGACAATTGTACCCCACTTCCAAGCAATGTTTCATATTCCTATTTCTGCCATGAAATATCTGTGTGCTAAGTATAACTATTTTTTTTTTACATAGGGGAGAAAAGACTCGGAGGACAACACTCATCCGAGGAGACCACAGACCCCCCACCTCATGAGGAAGGTGAAATCCCCCAAAGCCAAGCAGAGGAGGGGGAGGAAGGAGACGTGGTGGAAATAGTCACCACAACAGGTGAGTGTCTGCGACCACAGGCTCTGGTAAGAGATGGATGCCGGCATATTTATAATACATGGTGTGTTTTTGTTTCTCTATTTTTAAGTGATCGTGATGTTGTGGATCCAGGTCATTTCACCAGTGAGAGTGCCCAGATCATGATCGGGGAGATCATGGGGTGTAATAGAGACTTGGAAAACATACAGAAAAACATCAATGATGTTCAAAACAAAATGAAGAACATCATTGATGTTTTAGGGAGAGTTTAAAACACCTCCAAATCCCTGACTTTTTTTTTTGTTTTTTGAATATAAAAATTTTTTGCACCTTTTTTGACATATTCTCGAAAAGCCAAATTTTGAAGATGCACACAGTGTGTCAACATGTGCTATCTGCCATCACGGGAGATCAATGGACGCGTTTTGTGGGTGCAACCCCTTCCTCAATAATAAAGTAGCTGGGAGGAAGGGGTTGCACCCCCAAAACACGTCCCTTGATCCCTCATGATGGCAGCTAGCACATGTTGACATTCAGCAATTTGTGTGCATCTTCAAAATTTGGCTTTTCCAGGGGTGACTTCACCCCATCTGAACGCAATATCAAACAGAGTTTCTAAATACTCATGTCTGATATTGCCTTCAATTTCTACAAAAGTTGAACTTTGTAAGTTCCAGATTTGCGCATTTCTTGTTGGTTTGAAACATGCCTGTTTTACCTTAAATGGACATTTCAATATTTATTAATGCGACTGAAAAAATTGTTATACAACAAACATGTTGGTTTGTTTTAAAAACCTTTTAGAAATGCACATGTGATTGTGCTGGTATTAAAAAGATTGATACTCAAGAATGTGTGGATTATTGTTTCAATGCTCCTACAATTTTGTTAAGGTAAAATTGGTGTTTTCAGTTACAATGGGGGTTATTTCCTAAGGGCAAATCCACTTTGCACTACAAGTGCAGTTTCAGTGCAGGCTCAAGTGCACTTGTAGTGCAAAGTGTATTTTCCTTTAGTAAATAACACCCAACAAGGCTTTTTAAGGTTACACAATCATGACATTTTCAGGACTCCCCACATTTCTGTCAGGGTCAGCTAAAAGAAACACAAGCAGTAAATGTCACCAAAGATTTTAGTAGTTAAAATGATTTTTTTATTTTCAAAATGTATCAGACATTGTCTGGCATATTGATGGCCCCCCTACCTGCAAAGTAATCAAGGTATCTAAGACGGACCTCGCGGGCACTCAGGGGGGGCAAGCCAGGAGGGCCACTTTCAAGCGCCGTCAGGGTTGGTTCATTTACTTGAATTCCGGCCTCAGGCCCAACTGAGGCAGCATAGTTGGCAGAATTTTGCCTTAAAAAGTTGTCGAGAACACAGCACGCCAGGATGATATGATTCAGTTTATACTCCGCCATGTGTATGGGTGTAAGAAATAGGCGGAACTGGCTGGCCATGATTCCAAACGTGTTCTCCACCACTCTTCTGGCTCTGGCCAGCCAGTAATTAAAAACCCTCTGGTCCAGGGTGAGGGTCCTCATCGGGAATGGCCGCATAAGATGGTTCCCCAAACGCTTCATCAGCAATGAAGACGAATGGGAGTCCTTCCACATTGTCTTCTGGAGGTGGCAAGTCCAAGCTGCCATTCTGAAAACGCCTGTAGAACTCCGTCTGGGCGATGACATCCGACCATTCTTCCCCACGTCCACATACAGGAACTCATAAGTACCACTGCCAACATCACAATACTATTGACCCCCTTATAATTATAATAGTATGACCCAGGTTGGGTTGTGGGACGATGTGGACGTGTTTCCCATCAATTGCCCCTCCGCAGTTAGGAAAGTCCCACCGCTGGGCAAAGTGGGAGGCCACAGTCTGCCATTCCTGTAGGTTGGAAGGAAACTGGAGTAAAACAAGAAAAATAAATTAATCATTTTGCACATAAACAGGGAAAGCAGATTAGACACAAACATTCTTGGCCAACATCAGTATAACATTTATTTTAGGGAGTATTTAAAGACAAAGGTATAAGGTCCACCTATCAGATTCCTCCCCCCCCCCTCATGGCCCATTTGTAAAATTTTATGGGGGGAGATGTTTTGGACAGGTAACCCTCTCCACTTCATTGAGAGATGAATGCCTAAATAATTTGTATTACTTTGGCCAGCCCCTCCTTACTTTACACTATTGGCAGCCCACTGGACAGGTAAGAAGTGTCATAATACAAAGAGATAAATACACACTGTACACATTTTAGCACATTTTTACATTCTGATATTACCTATCAAGATAATAATAGGATGCAAAAAAATTAAACAAGTACCATTTGAAAGTATTCAGGCAGGCCCTTGCACTACATGCTTTGGGGAATTCATCCATAAATCTGACCACAAAAGAGATAGGTATAGTGTGTACGGGTTTGGCAAAGTCAGCAGATAGAGGATTGTTATCAGCTGAGTTAGCAGTTGGGGGGAGGGAGGGTTCCAAATGATTTTTGGACACCAAAAAAAGCCTCTGCCACTCTGCCTGAATTTAAAGCACAAATCACATTTTTACACATTTTAGGGGGTATTTGGGGTAAAGCACTACTATGAAGCTGACAAAATACATTGTTAAGTGACTACATGAGGTGAATATAGGGCCAGGAGAGCATGCTGGAGAGGTAAGTGAAGGCAAATATGTATGAAGGACAAAAAAAATAAAAAAATAAAAACAGCATGCATGAGGACAAAGGGGACATTCACAGCATATTACAATCATGGTAATTAGGGAATGAGGAAAGAAATACAATATATTATCAAACTTACAATACAATAAAATGTGATGTTAAAGGATACAGCTTACCTTAATATAGTCCTTCTGCAGGACCTGGATGATGGCAGAACAGGTCTCCGGAACAATGATCCCTAGAGCCTGGGGGAAATGCCTGTCGAGAACTTCAAGTCCTGCAGGCTTCTCCCCGTCACCAAGTAGAGTGGCGACTAGCCTCTGCTCCGGAGTGATGGCTTGCCTCATGCAGGTATCCTGCCTGCTAATATAAGGGGTCAGCAAAGCCAACAAATGGTGAAATACGGGTTCCGTCATCCGGAGAAAGTTCCTGAAATCGTCAGGATTATTCTCACGGATCTCACGGAGCAAAGGCATATGACAGAACTGGTCACGCTGGTGCAACCAATTCTTGGTCCATGAACTCCTCCCCACCCTGTTCATGGACTGGACTTAAGTCAAGGTAAGGACCCCAACACCAAGCCCCCGCACAGCACGAACTCTACGAGGAGTACGTATACGCAACATGGCTAGAAAACGGTCGGCTGCTCAGAACGAAGTAACAGAAGGCACTGAAGAACAGCAAGGCCTGTAAAGAGCGACCTGAAAAACAGCAACGAGCGGACAAGAACACACTGAATAATCAAATACGAACTCACTGCACGCACTGAAGACCATATACAAACCCATAAAGAGAGAGTGCTGCGCTGGTCCAGTGTAATGTGATTGTGTAGCAGTGTTTAAAATTACGAAAAAATAAAATTAAAATAAAAAGGTGTACGGGTACTGTGTTTATATGCACAATATTCTGTATTGAATTTGTAAACTGTGTATGAGTGAAAAAAAGTCCTATATCCCGTTCGGCCTATGAAAGGGATGGGACGGTGCAATGTGTGTAGGGAACCGATACAAATAGTCCTCATACACGCCTGGTATTGATATAACTTGTGCAAATAAACGTTTAAAGTGCTGTCGTGTCTGTGCAACTCATAGGAATATAAAATTACAGATGAAAGTAAAAGGGGTATACGGGTACTGTGTTTGTATGCACAGTATCCGGTGAAAAAAATATATATGACAACATTTCTTATATCCGGTTCTAAATAAGGACTGTGACAGCACAGTGTGTGCAAAGAGCCTTAAAGTGCTGTTGTGTCTGTGCAGCCCATAAAGATAAATAGAGTCATATTCATGTAATGCAACAGTGAATAAAATTAATAAATATCACCAACACAACTTGTGCAAACTTCAATATGTGATCAATATAAAAGTGCAAACTATGCAAAATCCATATTCGTAAAGAACACTGTGCAACCTATGCAAAAAAAAAAAAATAATGTGCAAAACCATATAAGTGTAACAAACAGGTGTATGATGTTTCTCTATGACACCCAAATAATTGATAGCACTCAAAAAAAAAACATATGTATTGTAACGTGGAGTCCAAACCAAGTCTTTTAAATGCAATAAAATGCCAGTGCAAGCTTCAAATGAGATATTTTGTTATCCCTTTAACAATCCAACTGTGAAGCAAAAATCCGGTGGGGTGCCGAAAAAGAGAGGGTATATGTATCCTTTTCGTGCTCAAACACACACAAGTAAGTGATGGCCCCTTACCT
This sequence comes from Lithobates clamitans, assembly GCA_037952925.1. Taxonomy (NCBI): domain Eukaryota; kingdom Metazoa; phylum Chordata; class Amphibia; order Anura; family Ranidae; genus Lithobates; species Lithobates clamitans. The sequence continues at coordinate 330,629 of JBBGZY010002909.1, read as the reverse complement.
TGCGGCAATGGGACAACCGCATAGAAGGTATATGGAGGAGATGGTCTCTCTTTGGGGTCCCTGGACCGGAGCCAGTGGTCCCTGTATTTTAATCCCTCAGTACCAGCTTCAACAGTAGCAGAGCCAACATAAGGGAGAATAAGAAGGGTACCAGATAGTGTAGTATTTCCGACAAATCAATATTTTTATTAAGGTTAAAAGCATGTACTCACATTCAGTAGATGCATAACACATATAAATCCTACGAGCGGCGAGCTCGTCAATCCAAATCTGTGTCTGTGCCTATCCCGTCCCTACGCGTGACGTCACCCAATCACGTGACTTCATCAGGGGACATATGCAAACCCACAAGCACAAACTGAGCAGCAGAAAACGATCTGAAAACCACGAGTCTGAAAAAGCACGAATCGTCTCTCACCAAACTTTTACTAACACAAGATTAGCAAAAGGAGACCAAAGGGTGCCGCGCTTGGTTCGGAACTGCCCTTTTCTAGTCTCGTAGTATGTGGTGTACGTGACCGCGTTCTTGGCGATCGGAAATTCCGACAACTTTGTGCGACCGTGTGTATGCAAAACAAGTTTGAGCCAACATTCGTCGGAAAAAATCCATGGATTTTGTTGTCGGAATGTCCGATCAATGTCCGATCGTGTGTACAGGGCATAAAAGGTCTAAACCAATATCAGATGAGTACACCCCTTTGCCCCTATAAAGCTCTGGGATACCACCTTTCAGCTCTGTGTGCCTGTACGAGAAGCCTGCAAAAGAACCTAAAAATGTTTCTAAACTTCTCCAGTGGACACAGAGAAAATTAATGTAACCATTTCAAATGAGGGATGATCTCTGAAAAGACTATCACCGTGTGAGGGGTGGATAAGTGAAACCTAACTAAATCATCCCTAATTGTAAATATTAAATCCAGGGACCTAACCTTACCCACATCATTCCCCCCTCAATGCAAAATCAGTATATCTGGAGCAGGCCATTTCTTGTATAATCTGCCTAGTTCTAGAAACAATTCAGACCATACCATTCAGCAATTCCCATGCCACAATACCTTAAAATCATTACGTCTAACCCCAAATTTTTGAAGTATACTCTTTGAGCTGCTTTTTGGTTGGCCCAATGGACGAACGAGTGGCCGACGATCCAAATTACTTTCTGGGTACCTACAACAATTTAAATACAGGAGGGCGAACATACAGTTGAAAGCTATCCGATTTCCATCTACCAATCTTGTTAATCATCCCTGCCAAAAAACCTAACCTAGAAGCTTCCCTTGATGCTTCTATTTTAAAAGAGTGTAAAGTAAGATGTAAATGCTCCAAACCTAATAACTTCTGGTACTTTTCGAAAAAGCTATTTTGCTTAGTAGGGTGCCATCCATATGAACAAAGAAATGTCATTTAACCCTGGGTCTCAATCCAATATATGTTCTCAACAAAACTACTGGGCATATGTAAATTTTTTCACAGGAATTCAAGATGAGCCAAGCCCCCTTTCCTAACTGGTCGGTTTTAGACCGCCTAATAAAAATGTTTACCTTTCTGTCACCTACCGACAAGTCCTCCATCTGAAGCCCAACTAGCAAAGAAAAGGCTGCCTTGAACAATGCTGCTTCAAAAGCCGACCAACATACCCATACTGTTGGCTTAAAAAAGACCCCTCAGAATTTTAGGAGAGATTGACCTTCTGGCATCCTGAACCTTATTCACCTTCCCATAACATTTCAAAGCTTGCTTTATTGTAAAAAAATCAAAACATGAAGGCAGATTGTTAAACTTAAGAAAAAACGAGATACCTGAAATGTTGTTTACATGCGACCATAAATAACCTTTATTGAATAAAGAGTCTAGAAATAAAAGAATTAATCCTTCAGAGACAAAATCAGTTGAAACTCCCTATGCCTTCAAAAATGAAACCCATAACCACCAGGCTGACTGATAGCCTGCCATGGTAGAGGGAGCAATAGAATTCTGTATATTAGCCATAACCTGGTTCAAATGAGCCTCCATAAGTGGTTTGGGCAAGCTAATCGCACTGGATCCGCGTTTGGTAAGATGGCAAAACATTCCATCTGAAATCAAGATAATGTGTCCGCCAAGTCATTTGTTTTGCTGGGTATATACTTAGCCTTGATCAAAATATTTAGGCTTAAGCATTTAAAAACGAAATACCTCAGCAAAACAATGATGAGCGAAGACTTTGAGGTTAAGCAGTTTATAACAAAAACTACACCCTTATTATTCGTACTAAATAGAATTTGCTTGTTCCTAAAATTGTCACCCCAAATCTCTATGGCAACAAGTATAGGGAACAACTCCGGGAGCACACTGTTCTTTAAATAACCCTTACACCGCCAGGCTTGGTCTCAACGCTCGACACACCAATGTGTTCTCCATATAGAAGCAAAGCCCCATGAACCGGCTGCGTCAGTGAAAAGGCAAAAATCCCTATCTGAAATGAAATCCTGCTGCCAAACCGCTTTACCATTAAAATATTCCAGGAATTGCAAGCATACCATTAAATATTTTCTCATATTGTACGACATGCGCACGTGTGCTGACGGAGACTTAAGTCCTGAAATAGCCAGTTAAAGCCTACGAGAAATTTTTTTCCCAATAGGCAGTACCCTTGTTGCAAACGCTACAAGCCCAAGCAGCGACTGTACTTCCTTCAGTGTGACTTTTTTCTTTCTAATCAAAATAATAAGGGAACCTTAATCTTCCACATTTTTTCCTCCGGTAACCTAAATTCCATGTTTACTGTGTTGATCATAATTCCCAGGAATTCCAGGCAGAAAGACAGGAAAAATGATAAAAAAGATAAAAAAGAAGAGAAGCAGCGCCAACCTAAGTGCAGTATTGAAGCATAAACGTTTTATTACAGGTTGAAATGCACTCACTCAGAGTAAGGTAGATACAGGCACATCAGGTAAAAAATCTGTCCGGGTAGGCTGTGTGGTGGGCAGCAGGGCTCCACAGGGGGCGATCCTATGTGCTGGAGTATATCACAAATGTCTCTTGTCCTGTCTGGCGGCGCCGGTGGTAACCAGTGTCACAGGCTGGGTTGAGACATGCACAGCGTGGATCGTCTTGTTCGTTGTTGTATTTCCCGGGTTACAGTGACGCTGGGGGCGTGCACGCGTTCGGAGCATGCGTGCTCCTTCATCAGGCATAGCGTCCGTTCATCTAGGAAGAGGTATAAGAAGGGCGGGCGGGCCAATTGCATCATTGGCCCCGCCTACCTCGTATTGGGCTTCAGGGAGCCATGGGAGGGGTAGACTGTGTGTGGGAGAGGCTAAAATCAATATAGTGTGGTCAAGTGATGACAGAAAAGGGGGTGGAGAGTGGAGGAGACAAGGAGGAAATAGCAAGGGAGGTGAAGATGTGTGTGGAGGGAGGGGGGAGGGAGGGAGCAGCAGAGGGACCGGATACATGGATGTAAGCTATTAGAAAACAATTGCTGTGAGGTGGATGGGGACGGAATGAAAGGTGGAAGGGTGGGATGGGGTGGTTCCATGGGCATGGGATGAGGAGGAACATATGTGGAATAAAGGAAAAATAAAAATGAAAGATAAAAAATATAAAAAATATGTATAAAAAAATAAAAAAATGTATAATGAAAAAAATATAATGAAAAAAAAAAAAAGACATAAAAAGTGTCTTCTCCTGCACCAAGGGTACCCCAAAAACTCACAAGCTGAGAAAAATGATTGCAATAGATTTAAATATCAGAGAATTAGCTGAGCCTAGGAATAAAAAATCGTCTAAATAATGAATAAGAACACTATAACCAGAAACCCATGAAACCACTCACTCTAAAAAAGAAGAAAAAGACTTGAAGTAAAAACAAGATAAAGAACAGCCCATAGACAGGCATCTATCAAAATAAAACAGACCGTTAAAGAAAAAACCTAAGGGATTAAAACACTCTGGGTTAATGGGTAATAACCCCAATGCAGATTTTATGTCTGCTTTTGCTAATAGGGCACCTGAGCCCAATTTTTTTAAATAACTAGTGCATCCTCAAAGGAAGCATATGAAACTGAAGAGACACTCTCCTGGATCTGGTCATTCAGGGAACAACCTGCTGGGAAGGACAGATGGTGAATAAGGCGGTAGGAATTAGGCTCCTTTTTGGGAACTATCACAAGTGGGGAGAGCCTAAAATCCTTAAACGGAGGGGACAGAAAAGGGCCTGCAACTCTACCCATCTGAATCTCCTTAAAAATTTTCTTTCCCACAATATGTTCTAACCCCATAGTGGATTTGAGGTTCTTAAAAATTTGACAACCCTTACCCTCGAACTTTGGTAACAAAAAACCTGAAGGAAAACCATTAAACAGGTGAAGGGCCGTTGTTCTGTCTGGGTACTCCTGGAGCCAGAGGAGCATTGCATGAAGCTTCACCGTGGACTCCGCCTTTGGGAAAAAACTCCCTACCTAAATGCTGGTTTGTAGGTAATTTCTTAAAGCATTTACACTGGCTGTCATTAAAGTTAAAACACACCCCTTTTCTATATACTGATGTGTGAGTTGATTGACTTGAGGGCGCAGCTTACTTGGCATATTGTGGCCGCTAGGGAAGAAAAAGATTTAGCCAAGGGCCAACATCTTTTGCTCCCTAATGCAAGGAAGGATGAACCGCCAGTTTTTGGTGAAATGATTTGTTGTACGCGAACCAAGCTGAGCCCCCAAAGTTCTTGTACGCCTCTACGTAACACTATGTCTATGTGTTTTTTTTCACACAATATACTGTAAAATATACAAAAGGCCTGTAGTCAATTTATGAAAGACTTGGTCACTGGCTTTTTCCTATCCCCCTCTGACCTTTCATAGTTACCGCCAGACTTATAAACAAATTCTTTGGCTGATGGAAGTAAAGACAACAAATCTAAAAACTCCCCTTGCCAAATTTTCTCTTTGATGTTAACAGAAAGATGGAAACCCAGAGGAGACAATGTACAAGGCAAAGACTCAGACATGTTTCTGAATTTTTTTGACTTTTATTTCTATTTACCTTTTCTCCTGCTGAAGATTGTGCCATACCAGTAGTGGAATCCTGACAATTAGCATTTGCACCACTAGATGGCGACCACACTGAAACTACAGCATCCTCAGTAGCAGGATTAACAGAAACACTTGCATTACTCAAAAAACCCATAGAAACATCAGCTGCAGGGGATAAAACATGTGTATCTAAACTATCCCTAGATTAATTTAATTCCCTGACAGTGCTGACTAAAACAGAAGAAAATAATTCTACTAAATGAGCACGGAACTCACCAGCACCAGGAAGTCCTGCATGCTGTTCATTTGAGGGAAAGACCAGTTGCTGTACTTGTCCTCCGGGGTCTTGCCTCACCAGGGCTCTGACATTTTGCCTGCCGACCTCTTCAGGAGCCCCCTGTTGCCTGGGCGATGCCACTCGCAGCTGGACCCATCTTCTTGAGGTCGTATCTGCTGACAGTCGTGCTGTGCTTGCACTGGGGGAAACACCCATCACTTCTGGCAGAGACAGTGCAGAGCAGTGAGGAGTAGTACAGCTTGTTCCTGCAGCGCCGCCGCCGAATTAATATAGTGAAATGGTGACTTGAAATGTAAAATTGTGTAGACAAGATTTGTCAGTAGATTTTTACATTTCAAGTCATCATGTCACTATGTTCATTCATTCATGGACTTCATTCATGGAATTATTTCACTTTGGACTTTCGCTTTATTTGTTTTTCATTCTTTACATGATTGTTTTTCTATATACTGTATGGAGTCACGTTTATCCAATACCTACATTGAATGCTAGGCTTTTTTCATGTTCTTTCAACCATTCACATGAGCACTGTTATATTCATTTTTTGTCATAGTGTATATTCACTTTTGCATACACTTAATGTGCATTCATTTTCCATTTATGTGGTTCGCTTTCATTGTGCACCTTGTTCAAATATTTTGTGTTGGTTTATTTTAAACACAGCACATCAGCGCTGCACATTTTATTTATTTATTTTTTCACTTTGCAAACTGATCTTTTGCTAATATAGCACCCTCTACCAATAGGTAGGTGCCAGTAATAGGATTTTGCTAAATAGAATGTCAGCACAGGTAAATTTAGGCAGGCCTATGCTGCAAGCTAGGCCTGTCTGTTTTGATCTAGGGGCTGGGAGTTGTTAGTGTAGCAGTGTGTGTGAGCACCTGTGCTCTATTTCTGAGGCGCCTCCCCTGCTTCCAGGGAGAATGTTCTGAAAGAGGGGCAGGGCCTGGGACTGAAGTGGTAGGCAGCTCATGTGGGAGCCCTGACCAATACCCTACTGGTATTGGCAGGGGGCGGGCCTCCTATATAAGCTGAGGTAACATGCCACTGGGGGGAGTTGTTGGCCAGGTGAAGTGGAGAATGGAATACTAGACAGCAGCAGGAGGGCACCCCCATCTGGGGGGGGGTGCACCGATCGCAGGAGGAGGCCCGGGTAGAACTGTGAGGGAACTTTGCCTTTACATGGTCATTGGCAATGTCCTTATCATTACACGGTCAATGATAGGGAACTCCTGGAGCAGAGGGGCAGGTGAAGCTGTTGGAACGTATAGTACGGTCGAGTTCTCTATCGAGGACTCGGGGCAGAGGAAGATCGGTGAGCGTACCACAGTGGAGGGCTGGATGTGCCAGGAAGTCTGTGAGGGAACTTCACTTCTACATGGTCAGTAGTGAAGTCCTTATCATTACACGGTCAATGATAAGGAGTCCTGGTTCAGAGGAGAGACTGTGGGGGATTGAGTCAAACCGATGTGGCCAGAGGGCACAGGATTTGCAAGCTGGGCTAGCTGGGAACAGTAGTCCACCGCTCCACACTTGCTTTTAAACTACTAGGCCTCCGGGGAGAGGTACTGCAGGCCTCTGGCCTAGTAGCAGCGAGCAGCCAGAGCCAGCCTGAGGAACTATTCAGAGTGGGTCCTTCTTGCTTACAGAAGAAGTTGTGACATACTTTATATTGACAACTACAGGATAAGTTTGTGCAGGAGGAGAGGATTTCTGGGAACACTTTCTGTCCCAATGACAATTGGATTTTGAAATTTTTTTTTTAAGGGTTTTTAGGGAAACAAGGATTGGTGATAAAGCATCAGTGGAGACACCTTTTTCCCATATTAACTCTTACAGGAGAGAATTTCCCTTCCTAGAGGTAGATTTCCTCTCACTTCCTGTTGTCTCCCTCCGTTTGTAAGTAGGAGTCATTTGTAAGTCAGATGTTTGAAAGTAGGGGACCGCCTGTATACTATACGGCCTGTCCTATATACTCTGCAGAAATTTGGGCCTTAGGTGTTGGTGGTACCAGAACACTGTAAGCCCTCACAGTTACTCTTGGTGGGCGCTGAAACGGGCCCTGCTGTGAAATATATCAAGAATTTTAACTAAATGCCCCTGTTGAACAGGGGCAGAAAAATTGGGCCTTTGGTGGTGGTGGTGGTGCCACAACACTGTAAGCCCTCACAGTTACTCTTGGTGGGCGCTGGAACGGGCTCTGCTGTGAAATATTATATCAAGAATTGTAATTACATGCCCCTGTTGAACAGGGTCAGAAAAATTGGGCCTTTGGTGGTGTGGTGGTGTTGCCACAACATTGTAAGCCCTCACAATTACTCTTGGTGGGTGCAGGAATGGGCCCTGCTATGAAATATTAGATCAAAAATTGTAATTACACGCCCCTGTTAAACAGAGGCAGAAAAATTGGGTCTTAGGCAGTTGTGGTGGTGCCACAACACTGTAACCCCTCACAGATTCTGTTGTTGAGCACAGGAATGAGCCCTGCTGTGAAATATTAGATCAAAAATTGTAATTACGTGCCCCTGTTAAACAGGGCCAGAAAAATAGGGCCTTAGGCACTGGTGCTGGGGCCACAACACTGAAACCCCTCACAAATACTGTAGTTGAGCACAGGAACGTGCCCTGCTGCGAAATATTACAGGAAAAATTGTAATTACGCGCCCCTGTTAAACAGGGGCAGAAAAATTGGGCCTTAGGCGCCGGTGGTGGTGGTGGTGCCACAACACTGCAACCCCTCACAGATACTCTAGTTGAGCACAGGAATGAGCCCTGCTGCAAAATATTACAGCAAAAATTGTAATTACACGCCCCTGTTAAACAGGGGCAGAAAAATTGGGCCTTAGGCACTTGTGCCACAACACTGCAACCCCTCACAGATACTCTGGTTAAGCGCAGGAACGTGCCCTGCTGCGAAAAATTACAGCAAAAATTAAAATTACACACCCCTGTTAAACAGGGGCAGAAAAATTGGGCCTTAGGCACTTGTGCCACAACACTGCAACCCCTCACAGATACTCTAGTTGAGCACAGGAACGAGCCCTGCTGCAAAATATCACAGCAAAAATTGTAATTACATGCCCCTGTTAAACAGGGGCAGAAAAATTGGGCTTTAGGCACTGGTACCCAGAACCAAAAATGTTCTTAGAAGCTATCAACATGAACATTGAGGAGGAATAGGATAGTCACTCAGCATAACAGGATAGTCACTCAGCATCAGCATAGGCAGTCTTGAAGGGATCTCACATTCATAAAAAAATTAATTGGTTACATCAGCATCAGGTTCTTGGTAGCTGGTGATCCAAGACTGATTCATTTTTATGAAGGTGAGCCGATTAACTGAGTCTGTGGACAGGCGCACTCTGTGATCGGTTACAAAGCGTCCAGCAACACTGAATGTGCATTCAGATCAGAACGCTGGATGCAAGGCAGGCCAGTAGCTCAATTGCATACTGTGCAAGCTCTGGCCAGTGATCCATCCTCAGGACCCAGTAACCCAGTGGATTTTTGATTAGGAAGGTCTCCAAGTCTAATCTTGCTCCAAGTTATTCCTGTACCATGTAAATCAGACGCTGGCGATGGTTGCTGGAAGCGATCAGACCTTGGGGCTGCGGACTAAAAAATCGTCTAAACGCATCGGTCAGATGGCCACCTTCTCCACCGCTCCTTCTGTGACTGACCGAAGCCTCAGAATCACGTTGTCCAGGAGGACCAGGAAATTGTAACCTCCCAGGCTCTGGAAACGCATTGCACAAACCTTTCTGCAAGGCCTCCTGAAGATGTTTCATCCTCTGCTCCCTCTGCGAAGGCTGGACAAGTTCCGCAACCTTACCCTTGGAACGTGGATCAAGAAGGGCTACCAGCCAGTACTGATCCCTCTCCTTGATACCATGAATCTGGGGGGCCTTTCGCAGGCTTTGCAGGATCAGGGAGGCCATACAGCGTAGGTTTGCTGAGGCAGTCCTCTGGGCCACTAAGGACGACATGATCCGCAGCCACCTCCTCCCAGCCACGTACAAGTCCATGGGTTTCTGGGGAATGAAAACGATCCTTTGAAGACTGCTGCTGATGCTGAGTGCTAGGCTCCACCTCCATGCTGACACAATCCTCCTCCTCCTCCTCCTCCTCATCCTCTTCCTGTGTGATAGGCGGGCCTGCAGGAATACTTTCCGGATAAAGGGGGCCTTGAGAGGTAAGAAAGTCCTCCTTTTCCTCCCTCTGTTCTGCCTCAAGTGCCCTGTCCATTATTCCATGCAGCGTGTGCTCCAACAGGAAGACAAGAGGGACAGTATCACTGATGCATGCACTGTCTCTGCTCACCATCCTCGTGGCCTCCTCAAATGGTGACAGGACAGTGCATGCATCCTTGATCATTAGCCACTGGTGTGGCAAAAAAAAGCCAAGCTTCTCTGACCCTGTCCTGGTGCCATACTCGCTTATGTACTCATTGATAGCCCTCTGCTGTGTGTGCAGCCGCTGCAACATTGCCAACGTTGAGTTCCACCTGTTGGGCATGTCACATAATGTGGCAGTTCTTGGGCAGGTTGCATTCCTTTTGAAGGTCAGCCAGCCGAGCACTGGCATTATATGACCGGCGGAAATGCCCACAGACTTTTCTGGCCTGCCTGAGGAGATCCTGTAAGCCCGGATACCTGCACAAGAACTGCTGCACCACCAAATTAAGGATGTGAGCCAAACAGGGAACATGGGTCAAGTATCCCTGTCAGAGGGCAGAGAGGAGGTTGGTGCCATTGTCGCAACCCACCATTCCTGGCTGAAGCTGGTGTGGCGTCAACCACCTCTGAACCTGCCCCTGCAGAGCTGCCAGAATCTCTGCCCCAGTGTGGCTCCTGTCCCCTAAGCAGACCAAATCAAGCACCGCATGACATCTTTTTGCCTGAGTGCTTGTGTAGCCGCTAGAACGCCTACACCGCTGGTTCCGAGGACAAATCTGCACAGGAAGAGGCCATAGAGGAAGAAGAAGAGGAGGGGTGGAGGAGAGAGGTGTGGCAAAATCACCACTACCAGCATTTTGGAGGCGTGGTGGCAGAAAAAGCTACAACATTACTGCACCCTATCCTACATCCTTCCCAGCTGCCAGTAGAGTTACCCAGTGCGCCATGAAAGAAAGGTAACATCCCTATCCATGCTTGCTGGACCATGAGTCAGCGGTAATATGCACCTTACCACTGACCGCCCTGTCCAACGAGGCCAAGACATTGCCTTCCACATGCTGGTAGATAGCAGGAATGGCCTTTCCGAGAAAAAAAATGGCGTTTGGGAACCTGCCACTGAGGTAACGCACATTCCACAAATTATCAAAAGGGGGCAGAGTCTACCAGCTGAAAAGGCAGCAGTTGGAGTGCTAGCAATTTAGCCAAACTAGCATTCAGCCGCTAAGCATGTGGGTGGCTGGGACTGAATTTCTTTTGACGGTTTAGCAACTGGGGTTGGGAAATTTGCCTGCTTGGATTTAGGTGTACCGCTAGCAGATTGCCCGCAAGGGCTTGGGACACCTAGTTCTACACCTTCATTCCTCTCAGTGCAGGTCTCAGAGAGGACTGAAGGTATAGTGGGGTTGGAGATCCCAGCTGATGAGGAGCAAGGAGAGGTCCGTCTTGTTCTTTGGTGTGGGTCTTTTAAAGCGGGATTCCGGCCAGAGAAAACATTTTTTTAAAGTCAGCAGCTACAAACACTGTAGCTGCTGACTTTAAATAAGTAAACTTACCTGTCCTGGGTGCACGCGATGTTGGCTGCCCGAGGCCGACCCGTCCCTCGGCTCTCGGGTCCCGGCACCGCCATCGTAACTAAGGGAAACAGGCAGTGGAGCCTTGCGGCTTTACTGCCAGTTTCCTACTGCGCACGCACGAGCGGCGCGGCACTCTGTGAATGGCTACATGGTTTTTTGGGAACACACACAGTTCCCAGAAGGCAACGAGGCCGCTCACCAAGGAACAGGACACATCGCGGAATAGCAAGAGGCAGATCAGGAAGACTGCCTAGCAACAAGGTTTCAGGTAAGTTTAAATGTTTTTTTTTTTTTCCAAATATTTTTTTTTTTTTTTTTTTTTTTTTTTTAGGATTTTTGGTGCAATTTTTTTTTTTTCAGGGTGGCCCTCCACCCCAAGTACTGTTGCCAATGGACTGTATGGGAGCTCAACATATGTCTGGTCAAGCATGTGGTGCCCAAGCGGCTGCTGTTTTGGCCACGCTTGATACGCTTCAGACATATGTTGCAAATAGCGATGCGATCTGCTGCACACATCTCAAAAAAGGCCCACACCAAAGAACTTTTGAAAAAACGCACGGAGTCAGCAGCGCCCTGCACATGCGGAGCTCTGCGGTGTGATGCAGTCGGTTGGCTGTCCTTAAGCTGGCCCCTGGAGGGCATCCTGACTTGTTGGAGATGTTCTCCTCTCTTCTATCAGGCACCCACGTAGAGTCAGCGACCTCATCATTCCCTCCCTCCTCGCCACTGGAGCAAACCTGGCAGTATGCTGCAGCTGGAAGAACATGACTGCCAGTTTCTTGTCCTTCTTGGGTACCCCCTCTCTCTGGGCTCACATTACCGCCTTCAACCTCAACCTGGGTACCATCATCAGAGCCTTCAAAATGCTGCGCATCCTCCTGCAGCATGTACCTGACACTGTGGTCGAACAGTTCGGGGGACTCCTCAGGACATGATGGTGGGGCTAGGGAAGGAGTTACTGATGCCCTTGAGCCGATGGAATAGACCGCTTTGGCAGCTGCATTGGCAGCCAAACTTCTCCTTGGCCTGGGTGACAGAGGATGAGGAGGATGAGGACGGCTTTGTGATCCACTCTACCAACTCTTCTGTATGTTGTGGCTCAACACGGCCAACTGTCGAAAAAAAGGACAAGCGTGTCCCACGCGTGCTGAGGGTGCACTGTGTTCACGACCAGCACTGTTGGCTGTAGACACAAAGCCTGCTTGCCCTCTTTTAGTGGCCTGTGAGCGTCTGCCTTTTCTTGGTGGCCTTCCAGACATGCTGTAAAATTGGATTAGCAAAACACCGCCTGAATTTTTCTAGAAAAATTACACCAGGAATGGCCTGCAGTCAGGTATAGGCTTGGCTAAACTAGAATGCAGTGGATATATATGTAGGAGACTGTATATTTATCTTTATGCACTGCAGATCACTGAATCACCTGCCTGTCTGCCTGAAAGTGTAGTTGAAAACGTACACCAGGAATGGCCTGTCGTCAGGTATAGGCTTGGCTAGACTAGAATGCAGTGGATATATATGTAGGAGACAGTATATATATTTTATGCACTGCAGATCACTGAATCACCTGCCTGCCTGACTGAAAGTGTATTTAAAAATGTACACCAGCAATGGCCTGCAGTCAGATATAGGCTTGGCTAGACTGGAATGCAGTGGATATATATATGTTGGAGACTGTATATATATTTAATGCACTGCAGATCACTGAATCAATTGCCTGCCTGCCTGCCTGCCTGCCTGCCTGCCTGCCTGCCTGCCTGCCTGCCTGCCTGAAAGTGTATTTGAAAACATACACCAGCAATGGCCTGCAGTCAGATATAGGCTTGGCTAGACTGGAATGCAGTGGATATATATATGTTGGAGACTGTATATATATATATATATATATATATATTAAATGCATTGCAGATCACTGAATCACTTGGCTGCCTGCCTGAAAGTGTATTTGAAAACGTACACCAGCAATGGCCTGCAGTCAAATATAGGCTTGGCTAGACTGGAATGCAGTGGATATATATATATGTTGGAGACTGTATATATATATTTAATGCACTGCAGATCACTGAATCGCTTGGCTGCCTGTCTGAAAGTGTATTTGAAAACGTACACCAGAAATGGCCTGCAGTCAGATATAGGCTTGGCTAGATTGGAATGCAGTGGATATATATGTTGGAGACTGTATATATATTTAATGCACTGCAGATCACTGAATCACTTCCCTGCCTGCCTGCCTGAAAGTGTATTTGAAAACGTACACCAGCAATGGCCTGCAGTCAGAAATTGGCTTGGCTAGTCTGGAATGCAGTGGATATATATATGTTGGAGACTGTATATATATTTAATGCACTGCAGATAACTGAATCACTTGGCTGCCTGCTGAAAGCGTATTTGAAAACATACACCAGCAATGGCCTGCAGTCAGATATAGGTTTGGCTAGACTAGAATGCAGTGGATATATATATGTTGGAGATTGTATATATATTTAATGCACTGCAGATCACTGAATCACTTGGCTGCCTGCCTGAAAGTGTATTTGAAAACGTACACCAGCAATGGACTGCAGTCAGATATAGGCTTGGCTAGACTGGAATGCAGTGGATATATATATGTTGAAGACTGTATATATATTTAATGCACTGCAGATCACTGAATCACTTGGCTGCCTGCCTGAAAGTGTATTTGAAAACGCACACCAGCAATGGCCTGCAGTCAGATATAGGCTTGGCTAGACTGGAATGCAGTGGATAAATATATGTTGGAGACTGTATATATATTTAATTCACTGCAGATCACTGAATCACTTGCCTACCTGCCTGAAAGTGTTTTTGAAAATGTACACAAGCAATGGCCTGCAGCCAAATATAGGCTTGGCTTTACTGGAATGCAGTGGATATATATATGTTGGAGACTGTATATATATTTAATGCACTGCAGATCACTGAATCACTTGGCTGCCTGCCTAAAAGTGTATTTGAAAACGTACACCAGCAATGGCCTGCAGTCAGACATAGGCTTGGCTGGACTAGAATGCAGTAGATATATATATATTGGAGACTGTATATATATTTAATGCACTGCAGATCACTGAATCACTTGGCTGCCTGCCTGAAAGTGTATTTGAAAATGTACACCAGCAATGGCCTGCAGTCAGATATAGGCTTGGCTAGACTGGAATGCAGTGGATATATATATATGTAGGAGACGGTATATATATTTTATGCACTGCACATCACTGAATAACCTGCCTGGCCTGCCTGAAAGTGTATTTGAATACGTACACCAGGAATGGCCTGCAGTCATATCTAGCTACACAGGATAGTGTATATGTATGTATATATATATATATATATATATATATATATATACACACAAAGCCGGGATGTGTGTGTGTGTGTGTGTGTGTGTGTGTATGTATATATATATATATATATATATATATATATATATTAAATACTGCAGCTAACTGAATCAACTGCCTGCCTGAAGTATATTAGAAACAGTACACCATAAAGGTCTGCAGTGAGATCTAGCTCAACTGGATACAGTGTATATATATATATATACAAAGCCGGGATGTATATACTGTATATACTAAATGAACTGCAGCTAACTGAATAAACTGCCTGCTCAAAGTAAATGGAATGTCTCTCTCTCTCTCTCTCTCCGCCACTAACACACTACACAAGGCCGACATGCAGGCGGCCTTATATAGTGTGGGGCATGTACTTAACCCCATGAGCCATAATTGGCCAAAGACACCCTGCCTTTGGCCAATTATGGCTCTCTTTGCTGACGGCGCTGTGATTGGCCAAAGCATGCGGGTCATAGTGCATGCTTGGCCAATAATCATGCAGCAATGCACTGCAATGACGCAGTGCATTATGGGGCGTGACGCGCCGCTCGAATTTGGCACAAACGTCCTATAATGTTCGATCTTCATCGAACGAACAGCCGATGTTCGAGTCGAACTCATGTTCGATTCGAACAGAAAGCTCATCCCTAATCATAACCAAATGGAAAGAACATGGCACAACTGCAAACATGCCAAGAGACGGCCGCACACCAAAACTCACGGACCAGGCAAGCAGGGCATTAATCAGAGAGGCAGCACAGAGACCTAGGGTAACCCTGGAGGAGCTACAGAGTTCCACAGCAGAGACTGGAGTATCTGTACATAGGACAACAAAAAGCCGTACGCTCCATAGAGTTGGGCTTTATGGCAGAGTGGCCAGAAGAAAGCCATTACTTTCAGCAAGCTCATAGAGACTTATCCAAAGCGACTTAGAGCTGTGATAGCCACAAAAGGTGGCTCTACAAAGTATTGACTTTAGGGGGGTGAATAGTTATGCACATTGACTTTTTCTGTTATTTTGTCCTATTTGTTGTTTGCTTCACAATAAAAAAAAAAACATCTTCAAAGTTGTGGGCATGTTCTGTAAATTAAATGATGCAAATCCTCATACAATCCATGTTAATTCCAGGTTGTGAGGCAACAAAACATGAAAAATGCCAAGGGGGTGAATACTTTTACAAGGCACTGTAGCCTGAATTACAATTTGTCTGCTCTGTGTTAATGTAGACACAGTGTCTGCGATCCTGGGTGACGCTGTTGACCATACTTGATCATAATTTATAGTGTGATTTGCTCTGGCTAATTGAACAACTCTGCATGTGTATGTTTGTTTTGACTTTTTATTGATTCAGAAGTCCCCAAAACTGGTGTGTACTGTTTTCAAGGGCCTAGGTTGCAAAAAGGTAGAACTTTATTAGTCCAAAATACTGAATGAAGACATAATATCAGTATATATGTATAACTATAAGATGC
This sequence comes from Lithobates clamitans, assembly GCA_037952925.1. Lineage (NCBI taxonomy): Eukaryota > Metazoa > Chordata > Amphibia > Anura > Ranidae > Lithobates > Lithobates clamitans. The sequence continues at coordinate 314,750 of JBBGZY010002909.1, read as the reverse complement.
GCTGTTTCTGACTATAAATGTGTCCCTAAGCCTAGGTTCACACTGACTGCGGGCATGAAATAGTGCAAGCTCAGCTGAACTCGCACAATTTCATTCCTATGTGTCATGCCCGACTTCGGGGGTGGTTTCAGAGACATCAATGCAGGTTTCTGCACAGATGTCAATGGAGATTACACCCCGAAATTGCCAAAAGTAGTACAGAAACTACTTTTGGGAATCGGTGCAGCGCCACAAATGCGGCGTCTCACCAATTCGGACGCTGCCATTGCTGGCAATTGCCGCCGAATTGGCATGTGATTTGACATATCTGATTGCATGCCAAATCGCAACAATGTGAACCACAGCTAAAACAAATGTGACAACTGTTACAAAAAATAACTTAGATAACTCTCGCGTAAAATATCTTGAAAATAAACTTTTCACCTTTAATGTGAATTAATATGTGTGATCGTACAGGTTCATATATAAAATATGTTAATTCACACAATTGGATTACAAAAATTAAGTGGCTGAAAACCTGCTGTAACAAAATACAAGTGAACTGAACAGGTGTGTCAAAAGTTCATATATGTTGACTGGTGCTCCAACGATTCCTATATTTGCAAAAAAAAAGGAAGAAGTGGTTCCAATTTCCCACATGCAGTTCATAAAGGATTGTCCTTGTGCAAAGAAAATAACCCAAAGTGCCAGTGTAGTACCATATTGCCATGAACGAAAGAATGGCCGCTTATCAAATGGAATGATCCCACCAAGAGATCATATGTGTGTTTGTAAAATCTCCTCTAAGGGTAGATGATCAGCCAGCTTCAGGAGATGGATCCATCACGTATCTCACAATATGTAGTGACAAAAGCAATGGAGAAGGCTCATAGGGCATTAATGTATAAAACTACTTTATTAAAAACAAGATTGCACTTACAGCATAGTTGTTTAAATTGGGCAGTTTGAGCATCAGTGGTGCACAGCCCCCTGCAGAACGGTCCGCACATGTTGACGTCACACTGCTGTCTCCGACCCAACGCGTTTACACTCGGGATGCATCGACTGGGAATGGAGGCTTTTCTGATCCAAATATGTGAATTAGCATATTTTATATATGAACCTGTACGATCACACATATTAATTCACATTAAGATATTTTGCACAAGATTTATCTAATTTATCTTTTGTAACAGTTGTCATTTTGTTTTGGTGACACATTTATAGTCAGAAACAGCACATCTTATAGATATTCATACATACCATTTCCTCACTATTCAATGAAGTTTTTGATTGCAGCAGTTTCTGAGCTCATAATTTGAAGCTAAGCGCAACCTTTTTAGTATTTTTTCCATTATCAGTATATAAGCAGTGTAAATTTACCAGTTTTCTAACACAATTGGGAATGAAGATCTGATTTTCAATCTTGTGATTAAGTAATACAAGATAACAGATGTCTGTTACATTTCTAAGCTTCCATGTGCTACTAATACAACATAAATTACAAGCAAAGCCCAGAAACCCACCTGATAGGAAAGTTACTGCACTGTACACTGAGCATTATGTGGTAAAACATTCTAAAATCTAATAAATACATATGAAAAAACATTAAAATATAGTGTAATTTGCATTCAGCATCCTCTAACCTTTTTGAGGAAGGAAGACTGATTACCATCAACAAGACATAGCATTTATAAGACAGCAAGCATAAGATAGGCTATAATGCATACTTATCAGATGTCAAATGTGCTATTTTGTATGTTTTTATCTAAATGACAACATGTTTTCGCTGCTGTTTTTATGATTAACTTCACCCACTACTGATATTTCATTTTTGACATGGTAATTGGCAGTTAAATCAAATGTGCATTTCTGTTATCTGTCAAAAATGCCAATCGTGAGCTATCCATACCAGGATTATCTCTTTTTTCCAACTGCTATAAAGTCATAAAAATGGCATCACACTCATCTCCTGGATTCTCCATCAAATATAATCACCAAATCATTAAATCCTAACCCCACGTTTATTTTCACTTTAAATTGTTTGTTTGGGCCCAGCTGGGGCAGGCAGGGCTGGTGATGTTACGCTGTCCAACTCATCCAATACCAGAAAGGTTTGCATTCATTGAGAAAATGCAAAGCATTCTCTAAATGCCACCCGTGGTAAGCGGGCAACCTCCTGTGTTCATAATACAGTGGGGAAGCTTCTCAGCACAGGACCTGGAAGCTAGTGGAGATCACTCTAACATGATTGTCTACTATAGTGATTTCAAGCTTCTAGAACAGTGGTCATCAACCCAGTCCTCAGGGCCCACTAACAGGCCAGGTTTGCAAGATAACTGAAATACATCACAGGTGATATCATTTGCTGCTCAGTGATTACAGTATTCTAGTCTGCATCTCCCCAAGGTGATACATAAAACCTGGCCTGTTAGTGGGCCCCGAGGACAGGGTTGATGACCACTGTTCTAGAAGGATTACACAGGTATGGTATATACATAGTTACATTGGTCAAGCTGGACCAATGTAACTATGTAAAATATCCTTACCTAGAACTCTTCTTTAAGTGATAAATTCAGGTTAGTTAGTTTTTGGGCTGGCTTCCCATCTGTACAATGCACAATAGCTAAGGCACAGAACTGTTTGCGCCGCTTTACAGTATCAATTAATAATAATAGCAGCCCAGTACATAACAGTAGATTCCAATGCATCTGTACTGAAGAGCACTGCTATCTGTTGAGGTGAGCTTGATTATAAAAGGTGGAACATACCGTAAAAGAATGTTATAGTGTGAAGGAGCCCTTGAAGTAAACCTCTTGTGACAAACATATAGGGGCTGCTGTTGCTGACCTCCTTCTAAAAATGTCACTTTCTAGGCTGTCATAATGATTCAACAGTTTTCGTACTTTTGTATATTTTTTAGGCTCTTTAAGCTGTTCGCTCCTGGACGTGGGATAGTGACTTGGTATTAACAGCCTACCGGGGGCAAAGGGCCCCAAATAGAACTATACTTATACTCCTATATCCCTTTTATGTGGGGATGTGGGGATGCATGGGGGGGGTGACCCATCCTGGCCTAAGCACTAAAGTTTGATAGTCCTCTGCACACCCGCTTCAGGCCTTAAGACCCTGCTTTGACCCTTGGGCACAAATTTATTTGCCAGGAGATGTTGCCATATAGAGGTTGGGAGAAAGAGTCCACATCAGGAATGTCTTTGAACTAATTATTGAATCAATAAAAGCAGAGACATTTAGATTTATTCCTTGAAGGTGGCAGCTTAAAGTGCTTGTAAACCTTGTATTAACAAATCATATCCCTCTATAGTGTGTACTTGTCGCAATTAAAAGTAGTAAGTATCACTTCTGTCTGCTGCTTCATTCCTCTGCTATTTGCATGAATCACTTCTAACAAGTTTTCCTGACACCAAGAGAAAAAAAACGGTGACAGGAGAGGAACCTCCAGTTGATTGACAGCCTCAGCTCTGTTCCTGTGTGCTGTTTGAAGGCAGTGTGACCCTTCCCTCCATTCAACTTCCAGAGCTCTCCTCACTGAGCTCTGTAGTGTGTAACTTCAGCTCTCTGCCCTCCTTTTTTTCTGACAGCTCAGACAAGCTTACAGTACAAATTCTGTGCTTTGAACGGATGTAGAGAAGAGAAAGCTGCAGATAAACAGGTACAGCTTATGTAGGAGGATTTGTTTCATCTCTGTGTATCACCTCAGGATAGTCCCTTCACTGGGTATATGCAAGGGTTTATAATGACTTTGTGTTACGCAGTCCAGCATAGTTAAGAGAGATGTGGCTTGAGTTGAGAAACGTGAGGAGGTCTCAGGATATGTGCCTCAGAGTCTGGCATCCAAAACAGGGGGTTGTGAATGGTCCAGAAAATGCATAAAGTCCTTCTAGAGCTACGGGCTTCCCCCTAAGGGGAAGCTAAATGCATAAGGCCCAACCTCTTACATGTTCATCTGGTCCAGTCCACCCACAGAGAAAAACAGTAATCACAGTTCTAATGGCAACTAACTCAGGAAGTTCATTGCCCATCTGATATATCCTTAGCTAGGGTGCCCTTCTCCTAACAGGGGCAAGGTTAGCACTTAACCCTAGCAACTCCTGATACCCTCGAGCCCCCCCCCCCCAAAAAAAAACGTATGTCTGTGGGATATCTAGCAGCCAAAAAGGGAAAAGCAACAGGTCCTTTATGATCCATACCCTACCCTTTTTACGTTATTGACCTGTGATAAGTATGCAGATCAAGGGTTATGACTCCACTCTAACTTTCTAACATGAATACTTGTTCCAAGTGAGTGACCCAGAAAGTATTGAAACCAGAAATAGTGATATTAAACCATGTTGCCTTCCAACATATAACGCTTTGTGCCTGAAGGGCACACATCACCCTTCTTCAGAAACAGCTCCTATGGAACAGTCCATAACTGTCTTAACGTGTTGTGCTTCCCACCATGTGTCGCTTTGGCCCTGAGTGACACATCACCACCATTCTTCAGCGACGGCTTCCATGGCACCAGTCCGTGTCTTCTCCTTTCCGGATCTTCACGATGGGGTGCAATACAGGCAAGGGGTGTCCATTCACTCACCATTCACCAACACACACTCAGAGCCACATATCAACCAGCTTTCAGATACAGAACCTCTAGGAGGGCCTTACTCACCCATATTACTAACCTAATACATGTACGTCAAACTATAATAGCACACCAATCAACACATTGCCATAATATATACATATATGGTTTTCCTTCTTCTAACGGAGCATGCTCTTGTGAGTAGTCATTGGCACTACCTCTGCAGGATTCCAACCTCTCAGGTGAGATATCAACTAGGTGTATCCCCCCGCCAGGAGCAAACAATGGCAGGAGGGATTCCCCTGTCAGCACTGTGTTGATGGGGGAATTGTGTGAATTTCTCTCCTGCACCATGGGTTGACACCATCTATGGCCTGCCTAACTCTTCAAATGTAAACTGTATCTTTATCAAAGCAGCAGCACTAAGTTCTATAGGCAGTCATTACTCACCAGATATAATATGCTTTTGTTGTAAGGTATTATTGGTTAACAATGTGTAGCCTGGTGTTTAGCTGACAAGAAAGCAGAAGATACAGAGACACTGTGCTGCTGCTCTGTGTCCACACAAGATTTCTTACTGATACAGCCAGTGTTGTCCTACTTCCATCCACCAGAGGAAGCCTGTGGGACATGGGGTGCCAGAGAAACTGTGACGCAAGGGAGTATAAGACTATAAGGCCTCAGCTGTTACTGCAGATGGGCTGAAAGACCACAATTACCAACAGAGGAACTTAAAAATGGGATGAGTCCACTCGTGTGTACAGGGCATAACAGTGCAGTTTGTTTATGCACATTTGTGTGCATTGGAGCACATTGTAACACAAAATAATCAGCGCTACCCCTAATGAACCAATAATTAAGTGATCAAACAAATGGTGAAAAAGTCTGTGAAAAAACGATAGTGAATTAAACACAAAAATATATATACTAGGGTATGTATAAAAACTAATTAAATAGTGCTTCCTTTTCTTTCTAAACAAAAAGGAAGAAAACAGTGCACCACTAAAAACATTACATTTACGTGACACATAGACCAATAGTGCTGCAACCCAAAAAAACTGGAATATTCAGTTTTGACAAATGGTAAAAAACACTCAGGTGCGCTACTAATGTCAGAGAAAAATGTTGTAAACCCCCTTAACTTGGGTGTGCATATTTAAAAACACAATAAAACAATGAAACAATAAAGTGCTACACATAAGAAACACATAAGAAACAATGTATATGAAGTGAAGTGCAGTCCGCTTGGAAGGAAAAAAGTCCTACAGGCTTAATAAGCAATCCCGGATTTTTCAGAGTTCAAACTGACATCTTCACTGCTTGGAGCTTATAAACTTAGAAAACTATAGAAAAAGGAGTAAAAAGGGGCAGCTTACCAGACATAGATGACCCCTATTACGGAGGTCTTGCAGGCTCAGATTAACAGATCCCGGCAGGACCAGCTGATCAGGTTCCGATGGTCAAATATCCATCTACACTGAGGTTTCTGCTGCCGCTTGAGATGACCCTGCAGCGTGCTTCTGAAGGCTTGAACAGCTGATCTGTTAAAACACTGGCTCCGGTCCTCGCTGCGCTTCTCACAGGCACTGTGGAATCTGGATGGTATAATTTGTCTCCGTGGGATCGCTCACAGGTTTACAGGAGAGATAGTAAAAAACAGAAGGTCCTTCATAGTGTAGTATATTAAAATAACACTTTAATAAAACGATGAATGGCTGACATCAGAAAAGGTTTGGCAGAAAATCAATATACGTTAACAACCAGCTCCGCTGCGATCAGACCAGCCTGTTGATGTGTGGTGACGTCAGGTCCGTTAGCTCTGCCCTACGCTGCGTTTCTCCATACGAGGCTTCGACTGGGAAAGGAGACTGGGGCCAGACGTCACACACCACACTTTTAAAGCATCTCAGCAGGCATGGTGACACCAGAAGCATGATTGGGGTAATTCCCCAATCAGTTCGCGGTGTGACCAAATTTAAAACAGAAAAAAACAATCAAACTTCATTGGCATAAATGATAGTTATGTTATTAGACCATGACAACTCAATCTGTGATATAAAATAGATTGCAATACTTATTAAAAATGTATATGGTACAAATACACATACAATCAATTAAAAATAAAAAATAAAAAAGGCTACCGTAATTAAAAAATATATATATAACCTAATTGGAAGCAAACATATTGGAATGGAAAAAAAACCCTGACTCATATATTAAAGTGAACCAGCCTGCCCTTATTTTGGATATTATGTTGTGTCATCCAAGATTATCCCTAATTAAAGGTGGGAAGGTTTAAAGGAATATGGGAGCATATGCTCTATATTCCACTTGTATATTACCCATGACCAAAAAATAAAATGAAAATAGAATGGAAAAACAGCTTCCCCTATGTAGACTCTATTATTAACAGGAGACCCGGATGGTGTGCAGAAAAATGTCCCCACCTAAATCATCTGTATGCTCTTATTAAAAAAGGGGGGGGGGAAAGGGACCCCATCAGCTATTGTCAATGTAGCAGTTGATATCCCATTCTATGTTAAGGCCTAGAGGGCTATAACACTGCATGTCAAATATCCAGCGAGTCTCACGGCGTGAAATGTGGCGTTTCAGATCGCTACCCCTCCAATGGGGGGTGAATTTTTCAATGGCCATAACTTTCAACAGTGAAGGGTCACGATTGTGAAACTGGCAAAAATGCCATGAGACACTGTGTCCTATGAACCCCCTACGTATATTGGACAGATGTTCATCAATCCGGATTCTAAGCGCGCGGGTAGTCCTTCCAATATATTGAAACCCGCACGGGCAACTAAGGAGGTAAATCACCCCCACAGTGGCGCATGTGATGAACTCTTTGACTGAATACATTTTGGAAGTAGTGAAGGAAGAAAAGGTGGAACTTTTCTTTTCCAATATTTTTATTCAAAATTTTTCCAAAAGATATAAAATTCTCCTCTACCTGGTGCAACCTTCTAACTTAACTCCAAAAGTGGCCCTAGGGCCTCAATTAACCCCGTAGTCTTTGAGGGTTATTTTATATAGTAAGGAAAAGAGGAAGAAAGGAATAAAAAAGTGAAAAGTAAAGGGTAGAAGAAGGTGAGAGGGAGGTGCACTCCTGTCTCGGTGCGAGGGATTCCTAAGATTCCCATCGCATTAGGTATTCGAGATGTATCTTATCCAAGGGTCCCATATTCTTTCAAACAAAGCCATTTTGTCATTTAAGATAGCAGAGAGACGTTCATTAACCATGTTCCAAGACAGTTTAGATCTTATGAGATGAAATGGGATCGTTGAGGACTTCCAAGATTTAGCTATCGCTATCCTTGCTGCTACAAATATAAAGGTTATGAGTTTCCGCATGTATTTCGATGTTCCTTCTACGGTGCGTCTCAACAGTGCATGTAAGGGTGACTTGATAAGGTTCACTTGGGTTAATGAGTAGATAAAGTTGTATGTGCGGATCCAAAATCTACGCACTTTTGGGCAAGTCCACCAAGTGTGTATCATGGTGCCTTCAGTGTTGCATCCCCTAAAGCACTGCGGGGAGGCCCCTGGAACAAAAGCTGCCACTCTCGCTGGGACCAAATACCATCTCATCAGAACTTTATAGTTTGCTTCTGTCAAAGAAGTATTGATATATGATTTGGATGCCTGCAGAGACAGTTTGTTCCAGTCTTCAACTGTTAGACTGACATCTATATCTTGTTCCCATTTTTGCATGTAAAACAATTTCTGAGAGGTTGATGTTAAAATACTATATATCAATGAAATATGACCCGAGTGTTTGTCTATGGTTCTGCAAAAATTTTCCATTTGGGTGGATTTAGTTAAGTCTGAGATGCGGTTCAATGTAGTTAAGAAGTGCGCTATCTGGGAATAGCAGTATATTTCTGAATTTGGTAATTGGTACTTTTCTTGCAGAACCCGTTTTGACATAACCCCTCTATGGTCGCATAAATCGGCTATCCGTAGCAATCCCTTGTTGGTCCACCATTTAAATTCATGGGGACGGAGGCCCGGGGTGAATATAGGATTATCTAGTATTGGAGCCAATGGGACATGTGGAGATTTAAAATTGTAGGTAGTAGCCAGTCTATCCTACAAATTTAATGAAAAGGATAAAGTCAGGCACATTATTGTCGGCCTATCCTTCGTTTTCATCCACATTAGATGGCTAATCTCCTTATTTGGAAATAACGCTGTTTCCATGGTCATCCAAAGTGGATTTGATTGTTGGGTATGGAAGCGAACTAACTGAGATAATTGTGCTGCATGATAATATTTTATCAGGTCCGGTACTCCCAGACCACCTTTTAATTTAGGGGTATATAATGTTCGTCTATTCACCCTGGGCCTTTTATTCCCCCAGATAAACTCCAGAAGTTTATTCTGGAATTTCGCCAGGTCTGCTCTATCTATTGCTATGGGAAGAGTCCTAAACAAGTATAATACTTTCGGTAGAATAGTCATTTTAACTGAGTACAGTCGACCGAACCAAGATGGGGGATTATTTGACCATCGTTTGAGATCCTCTAATAATTTTTTGAACAGTGGGGGATAATTGTATTTGTATAGCGTGGCTAGTGATGGTGTGAGGAAGATACCTAAATAAGGAAGGGCTGTGTCTTGTCACTTAAATGTATATGAGTTTCGTAAGGCACGGGTTATGTGTGTAGGTAATAGCACATTAAGGGCTTGGGATTTCGAGTGGTTCACTTTTAGGTCTGTGATTAAAGTAAATTGATTTAGTAACCTATGCAAAGTAGGTAGCGTGGTAATTGGGGAGGAGAGGAGCAGCAACAGATCATCCGCGAATAACGCGCACTTATGTTCCCTGTCGCCACATTTAACTCCCTGTATATCTGGATGGGCTCGTATCTTAATAGATAATGGTTCTAATGCTAAAATGAACAATAAGGGGGATAATGGACATCCCTGCCTGGTTCCCCTACGTATGTCTATAGGTTGAGACCGGAAACCCTTGACCACCAGATGTGCTGTGGGATGTGTCTTATAAATATTTTCTAGAGTCCTCAAGAAGTTTGGACCAAACCCATAGCATTTCATTATGAAAAATAGATAGTCCCATGACAGGGAATCAAAGGCTTTGTGTAAGTCCAGGGATATCAGAAGCGCTCCTCTCCGACCCCTCCCATCCCATCCTGAGTTCAGTGCAGATATTATGTCAATAATTCGTCTGGTCTGGTCTGGGGCCTGTCGATTGGGGACAAATCCCACCTGGTCTGGGTGGATATATTTTGATATAAACGAATTCATGCGTGTGGCCAAAATTTTTGTCATTATCTTCAAGTCTAAATTAATTAGTGAAATTGGGCGGTAATTTGCGCAATCTCCGTGATCCTTATTTGGTTTAGGTATTATATGAATGTACGCATTGTTTTTGTGTGTTGGAAGTGGGTTTCCTTTCCTTAATTCATTAAAAAAAAGAGCATAAGTGGGGAACCAATATTTCTGTATATTTACGGTAGTAATGTCCAGAAAAACCATCTGGACCTGGTGCTTTGGAAGGGTTTATGTGTTTAATAGCTGCGGCTACTTCCCCTGCTGTGAACTCCGCCTCCATTAGTTCTGTGTGGTCCTGATCTAGTGTGGGCAATGTGATGTCGCTCAGGAACTCTTCAGCTTTGGTTTTATGAAGAGGTGTAGGGGCATCGTACAATTTAGAATAAAAAGTAAAGAATTCCTGCAGTATTAGCTGTGGGTTCTGTGTAGTCTGACCGTTTTGTAATCGTAATTTAGGTAAGGCCGGTGTGAATGGTCTAGGAGTTAGTTTCCTAGCTAAGAGTTTATTAGGTTTGTCTCCCATAGTATAGTATCTATGTCTGGACCATCTTATGCTTTTTTCTGCTTTAGTGGTAAGGCTCAAATTAAGGGCTGTACACACCGTATCGATCTGATCTCTGAGATCAATAGACTGAATTGTCTTGTGTTCCCGTGTGAGACGTTGTAGTTCCTCAGTTTGTTGTTTTATCGTGTGTTCGCGATCCCGTTTCGCTCTAGAGGCTAGCTGAATCAGCTTACCTCGAATGGTGGCCTTGTGTGCCGCCCATGTTATGATCGGGGAAGGGGATGAGGGAAGATTGTCCCGAAAAATACTCTTTAAGAGCTAGCTCTATTTCTTTCGCATTAATGGGATCATTCAATAAGGATTTGTTTAATCGCCACGGCGACGGTTGTGATTTAGACCATAGGTTTGTAAGTGTGATTTGTATTGAAGAATGGTCCGACCAAGCCATGGGAATGATTTTGGTCGATGAGATAAATGAGAGTAGCGGGGAAAGTGTAAATAGATGATCTATTCGGGAGTATGTTTTGTGTACATGGGAATAGAATGTATAGTCTCTGGACGTGGGGTGGGCGTTTCTCCATATGTCAAATAAATCGTAGCTATGAAGCAGGCGGGCAATCTCTCCGCTTTGTTTTGGAGTATGTTTTAGGATAGTTTTTCTTGGATTAGATTTGTCTAAAGAAAAGGTGGAACTTTTAATGGTTTGAGATGACCTACATACAGCGCATCCTCTACAAGGTAAAAAGCCTTTTAGATTACCAAACATTTGGGTTCTGGAGGGTGGGGTCAACTACACTTGGTGCCAGAAGATCTTCAAGGTTTTGGTTCCTTCTGTACAAAACATTAGGCCGATCCGGAAGTGCAGGTCCTAACACCTTGTCACACTTCAGGGTCTGCCAATGCTTACGGATGATTTTATTCACCCACCAGTAATGGGAAGAAAAGGTGGTCAAAAAAGACCACTCCAATTTTTTTTTTTCTTCTCATCTTTATTTTTAGGGACCAACAGAGTTTGTCTGTCAAGAAGGGCAACTTCTTGTAAATCGCCATCTAGTGAGGAGGGCTGGTAGCCCTTCTCTATAAAATGATCTTTAAGAATATTGGCTTGAATTTGAAAATCTTCTGGGTGGGAACAATTCCTTCTGATGCGTTGAAATTGTCCCTTCGGAATGGCCTTAAGCCACTTCGGGTGATGTCCACTGTCCAATGGGATATACCCATTGCGATCAGTGTTTTTGAAAAAAGTTTTTGTAAGGAGGGAACCATGTTCTTTAAAAATAACTAGATCCAAAAAGTTAACTGAAGTGAAGCTGTATTAATAGGTAAATTTAATTCCCCAGTCATTAGTATTCAATTGGGTCATGAAAGAATGAAGGGATTATTCATCCCCATTCCACATAAAAAAGGCGTTGTCTATGTACCGAAGCCAAAAAAGGAGGCGAGGTTCTTCTTGGGAAAAGAGTTTGTCATTTTCCCATAAAGCCATGAATAATCCTGCCAGAATGGGGGCAAATTTAGCCCCCATAGCAACTCCGGTGCTCTGGAGGTAAAAAAGCCCTCCATAATAAAAGTATTTGTGTTCCATGGCAAATTTGAGTAGTTTTATAACAAACTCAATAGTGGAAATGTCAAAAGAAGGTTCTTTTCTGAGAAAAAATTCAGCTGCCTGGTATCGCAATTGGTGAGGAATAACAGTGTAGAGGCATTGGAGCACATTGCATATACTAATAAAAATAGTGCATGCTGTACTTTTTTTCAGCTCTGGGCAAATGCAACGCAATGCACTGGTGTGAGCTGCATCTATAGGGAACTATTATTTTTTGGTTGCCATGTGTTGGGAATGCGCTCACAAACGCACCCAGCGCATCTGGTGTGAATGAACCCTTAGGAACACTTTCCCGCTGCATGCAAACCTCAAGAGCACCAATGCATGGTTTTGGGCCACCATGAGCTCGCTGCCAGAAGATAGAGAGCAAGTGGTCTATTAGTTACTGACTGTTGTTGCTATGATCACCTATAGGCCCATTTTACTAGTTAGTGTTACCCTTAGCAGTTTAAAGAAAGAGGTGCCCCTTTGGACACTGTTTGTTGCATGATAATCAAATTGCTCAACTGTTGCATTGTCCCCATCTGATAGTGTTTTGATTGATGCTGTTATTCCTAACTTGTTTACAACGCAGTGGTATATCTTCTAACGGTGAACTAATATAGCCTAATATTTTTTTTTTCTGGTTGATTCCCCTTTCCACGGTTCTCTTGCACATTAATCTGTGACGATATACTTTGCTTGTAGTTAAATGGTTTGGTGTCATTTTCTGGTGCATTTGCATTATTCTTTTTGGGGATTTATAATATACAGTATACTATATATTTGTACCCACAGATATCTTCAACTATATCCTCAGTCCAGCCAGGTGTGTCAGAGAGTACTGATCTGTTCCCAGAGTTGTGGCACAAGAACAATGGACCCCATACATCAAGTGGCTTCCTTGGAGGTAACTGCTACAAATGTAATATCTGTAATGTACAGTAATCTGCTTGATGTACTACCACTAGTACTCTCCATCACCAGTATAAACTAGAAAAATGCATTTAATTTATAATGTGGTACCATTTATGGTGAAAATTATAGAAATATATTATATATGATTTTGTTTCCTGTAAGAAGCTCTAAAGCTGCTCATGTGGTCTTGGTTTGGAACACAAAACAAAACTTCATGTACGTAAGTATATAGGACAACTGCCAGTACATAAAGCTGTGGTTTTTGACTGTGCTCATTATTTACGCCAACACAAGACATTTACATTAATAGAGAGACTATATTTTGAGAGATAAGCTGCAGTGCATTGATTTTTACTTCTTCTTTCTAGACTCTGAAAATCAGAAAGACTGTTGCCCTTTCTTCTGTATGTGCTGATAGGAAGTTTTCCATGTGATAAGACTCCTCATTGCTTGTTGTGACTTCATTATAAGTGCAGCTAATGAGATCCCCCAGGGTCGCACTGGCTGAGCAGGAAGGAAAGGCGATGACGTGTTATTTCCACTGAAAAAAAAAAAGTTGTCTTGAACCAAATATCTATACAGTTTCAAACCACTGCATCGGAGAAGGTAAGATCTCTAGTATTCTCCTAACTCTCTTGTATGTTAATTAAAACATGGCTACAGTAGTAGTCTGAAATCATGCAGTGCTTATGGTATCAAGACTGCTCAGGTTGTTTGATGTGCTGAAAACAATTTAGAAAATTAGGGCAAACTAACAGTCTTAAGAGAAAATAGCATGGCACTGTGTGTGCTGGAATGTTTCTGCTATAAGTCTTCACAGCTCCATTAATGTGCTGATATATCTTACTAATGCAATACACAAGGTGTATGCTAAAATTTAGCTCAGGGACGTCAATGCATATGGCTGCTTACATAACTGACTATGGTGCTTTTTCAGTACTTGATTATTTTTCTTGATTATTTGTCCTGCTGACAAAGACAGCAGGCATTGGCCCTCCCCAGCGTTCGTGCCATTGGATTTGATGGACAGCAGCGGGAGCCAATGGCTGCACTGCTATCAATCTATCCAATCAGGACACGAGATACCGGTTGGAGCTGGTGTGCTCATTCCTGTTGTGGGAATTACGGGGCTCAGGTAAGTAAAAGGGGGGCTCGAGGGGGCTGCTGCATGACAGGAGGTTTTTCACCTTAATGCATAGAATGCATTAAGGTGAAAAACCTTGAGGGTTTACAACACCTTTAAATGTGGATGCTGCTAGAGATAAGACTGGGTTTGGTACGAACTGCATTTAGTGCGAACCCAGAAGTTTGCTGTCAGTGCTGGGCCAAAGAGCTGCAGGCAGGAGATTCCCTGCTCTGCAGCTGCATGTATGCAAAGGGACAGGAATGCTTGTGACATCATATGCGTAACTTAATATGGCCACATGGGACTGAACCCAAGCCCAACACTAGTGGCTGCATTCATTTTCTTTTTCAGGCTTTTTTCCTTTTCTTTTCACCTGGTGATCCTGCTAGTAACACACTTCCTGTCCCGGGTGACAACGCTCACTCACTATACTGTAGTTATGAAAGAGCAGCATTGTCACACCAAGATGCTCCCTGATTTGGAATTACAAACATCTCTATTACATTGGAAGGTGGGGTTGGGTAGCTCACAAAAGATACCTGGGAAAGCTGCTAACATTTTTTAGGGTTAAGTTTAGTACTATGTTGCCACTACATTTAAGCACTGGATAAGCTGTAATATATAGCATTTTTACTCTTGGGTTTTGTAAACACTTTATACATTTAGCACTACTTGTGTAAACCTAATTACCGGTATTTCAATATTTAATAAATAAAACAATAATAATAATTATACTAGTAATACAGTGCCTTGAAAAAGTATTCATATTCCTTGAAATTTTCCAGATTTTGTCATATTACAGCCAAAAATGTAAATGTATTTTATTGGGATTTTATGTGATAGACCAACACAAAGTGGCACATAATTATGAAGTGGAAGGAAAATGCTAAATGGTTTTCATCATTTTTTACAAATAAATATGTGAAAAGTGTGGCGTGCATTGTATTCATCCCCCTGAGTCAATACTTTTTAGAACCACCTTTCACTGCAATACAGCTGCAAGCCTTTTTTGGGGATGTCTTTACCAGCTTTGCACATCTAGAGAGTGAGATTTTTGCCCATTTTCTTTGCAAAATAGCTCAAGGTCTGTCAGATTGGATGGAGAGCTTTTAAAAAGCAATTTTCAAGTCTTGCCACAGATTCTCAATTGGATTTAGGTCTGGACTTTGCCTGGGCCATTCTAACACATGAATATTTGATCTAAAGCATTCCATTGTAGCTCTGGCTGTATGTTTAGGGTCATTGTCCTGCTGGAAGGTGAACCTCCGTCCCAGTCTCAAGTCTTTTAAAGACTCTATCAGGTTTTCTTCTAAGATTGCCCTGTATTTGACTCCATCAATCTTCTCATCAACTCTGTCCAGCTTCCCTGTTCCTGCTGAAGAAAAGCATCCCCACATGATGATGCTGTATGTGTATTTCTAAGTATTACAATTTCTATTTCTTTAGTATGTTTAAAATAATGTTTAGAATAATAACCTTGCCTCATTATAAAAATAAAAATGTACATTTCTTCACCTCCCATCCAAATCCCACGTGATTGCACTGATTCTTTCAGAAAGGGCTGAACTAACTCCAGTCTGAAAGGGGAAAAAGTGTACTCCAGGCAAAAGGTTACTGTAGTTTTAGTGAGGAAGGGATAGAAACTCAGGTTTATTGTGAAATAATACCAATTCCTAATATTATTGGATAATACTAGGTATTAGTATAATTACTACACAAGCCATGACTTAAGCCTGGTACACACTACAGTTATTTTTTCGTGCAACCCTGAGGGTTGCACAAAAATAACTGATGGTTCCGGTCGGAAGCCGCTGTACTAACCATGCGAGGTTAGTACAGTGACCCCCCCCTGCTGAGCTGTTGTGTTCTGACAGGGGGACGACCCCCCCGCCAGAACACTCTGATTGGCGCTCTCTGCCATTGGCAGAGATTGATGATCAGGAGTCAGTCGCTGCTGGTTTGCCAGCATGCACGTCTGACAGAAGTCGGCAAAACGGCTGACTTCTGTCGGACAGACTGATATACATATGGGCAGAATGTCGGCCAGTATTTTTGTACCGGCAAATGTCTCCCGACATTCTCCCTGTGTGTATGGGGCTTTAGGGCAGAACCCTAGTTGCCTGCACCTGGACTGCCTACACTCTGTCACCCAGGTTCTTCCAACTGTTACAGTCTGTATGGCACCACCAGAATGTGCTTTATTGCTGCACATGAACAAGCACTGTCTGAGAGATCATCCTTTTCTATAATACCTACAACTAAGCCACTTGCAAAGCATGGTGCGGTGGGTGACTATATAACATTCTGTCTGCCACCACCTAGCTAGTGTTCCGCTTTTAAGAGTGTTGATGCAGAGTAGGTGAACCAGCATCTTTGGTTTAAATTGTCCCAACTTAAAGTGGTAGTAAAGTAGTTTCAGTCATTTATAATAATAAAGCCAACCAGTAGGTAAATTAATATCTTCTAAACACGCACCATTTATGAGATATTCAGCAGCCGATGTTGTCACCAGCACATGCGCTCTGACAGAACGGCATACCATGCCATTCCTTCAGAGGTCCGTGCCGTTAACAGTGGCTCCAGTGCGCATGCACAGGAGTGACATCATAGAGGCTTGGCCAGTCAGACAGCTGGAGTCCACAAACCCCAAAGGAAGACAGGGTGAAGATGGAAGCCCTGTCAGCGGTGACAGTGTGCCTCTGGAGGTCTTAATTCTAGGGTAAATCCCTCATAATATGTTAGTATATGATGCATAATAACACATTATGACATTGCCTTGCAGGTTGTATTTTTGTTTTGTTTTTTTGCCTACAAAGTTTACTGCTGCTTTAAGCATAGCTTTTGGAGGCATAACACCATGCACTGCACCACCAGGGTATGAAATAAAGTGTACAGAGGCTACTAATAAAAATACATTTCAATTGCGAATTCATCTGTAACATTCATCAAAGCATAAAATTATATCATAAGAAAAATAAGCTTGCTCAGCTTGTTGTCCTAAAGGCGGTACAGACTTGGAAGCCTGGTCTGAATGCCAGAAATGAACAAACAGAAAATCTTTTGGACATCATAAAAATGATCCTTTCTTTAAAGCTGTACATAATAGATATATATATATAAATATACATATATATGTTTTGGTAGAGCTGTATTGTTACTCAGAAGCCTATCAGCCAGTTTGACTGCTAATTAGATTGTCAAGATCATGGTGACACATCTATGATTATATTAATCTGCCTCATCAACATCCAGCATGACTCAAGTGATCTGCTGATTTAGAAACAGTTTTTTTTATATCTATTTAAACATTTTAATACAATACAACTGAAAGTCATTAAAGTAAAATAACATAAACACAAGGATTACAGGTACAGTATAAAAAAATTACTCCAAAGATTGACAATACTGCTGACCAAATGTGGAGCTGTATTACCAGCCAGAAAACAAGGAGAAAACAACAAAAAAAGCCTTAAGAAAAGGAAAACCACTGCAGCCACCACATTCCAGGATTGGCAAACTGCAGTAAACTATTATTTTCTTCTCTTTTCCCTTTTTTTCTTCTTAGTTGAAATATGCTCTTCTCCTTCCCCCTTTTCCCTTTCTTTTCCTGTTTTTTAAGCATACACATTAAGTTGTGTTAGTATTGATGAGTGGAAACTATTGCACAGAGTTTACCAACTAAACCAGGTAACAGACACCCTTGAGCTGTCATGCCCAACAACCTATTCACTACAGACAGGTTCATTTTGAAATCATGACTACAATCCAGATAAAGTAACATGTACACACGCACCTTTAACTTCCACTAATCCCATGCACTGTCAAAAATCACGCTGGGAAAAGGGGGTCTACATTCTGAGCCAGTCGGGCTCTGTTGCATGCTGCTGTCAGCCTAGCATACTGAATATGTTTACAGGATGGAATAGTTCAAAGATAATCAATCTCATCAGGGTGCTGCTACTGCTTCACTGTTCAACGGGGGGGGGGGGGGGGGATTACCTACCTCTATTAAGCATAGTAGAAAAAAGTAAGGTTTATGACCTGACTATACCCCAAGAAGGTAAGCCCGAGCTGGCTGAACAGAAATACTTATCTTTTAGCAGGTAAACCAGTTCAAGTATCTATTCAATCTATGCCCGCTGTTAATTTAGCTGTATGCTGGAAAATTAGATTTCAGGTATATGTGAACAGCTTCTGTACTATGGTTTTGAAAATTTTGAAGGAAGCACACAACAGTTTATTGAGGTAGGTTTGGGAATCAGCCCTTGACAGGGTGAAGCAATGGACTAATTTTTCAAGGTTTAGTCCTTTTTAAAGTGGACCTTCAGTAGTTTTTTCATCTTTCCAGCTAATAAATCTTCTGCCCTTGTTTTAACTTTGGATAGTAAAACATTTTTTTATGCCAGTAAATACCTTATACAGCCCACTTCCTATTTTTTGTCTGGTCATTAGCCTAGGCTTATGACATCATGCACAGCTCTCTTTCTCCCTCTCTTGAGAGTTTAGTGGGAAGGAAGGGGGTGTAGCGGTTGGTTACCACTAGTTACTAACATCCACCAAATCACCCTGCCGCCAGACCCCCATCTATACCTCTGAAACAATGAGTAGTCATTTGCGTAGTTTTGTTATGTTTATTGCGGGATACAACTTGGTTGGGGTAAAAGAAGATATGGAATGCCCATAGCACTTATTGAATTGTCATCACATTTGTAGAACATTGATTAGCAACTTTAGCCCTGAAAATGATGCACTTCTAACATTCACAGTCTATTTCCTCTGCATATCTTCTCCACTGCAGACTATTCCTCCTCTTGCCCAGCGCTCACTCCTGCAGATTATCACTCCTCTTGTACAAATCCTCTACTGCAAAACTGTTAGATTCCTGTTGCTTCACTTCCAGTAATACAAAAAGGGACCACTCTGAATAATCCCAGTTTGCTGGCTGTACTTGAATGGTGTTGCTTCAACAAATCAATAAGCCAGAGGCATGCAATTACCTCTCCCCGGTGGCTCAGTGAATTTGGGAGCTACACAGTCTCTTGGAAGGTATTACTGGAGTGCTTTACCAGACCAGAGATACTCTGTACCTCTCCCCGACGGCCTAGCACAAGGTAATGAGCGGACTACTGTTCCCAGCCAGTCCATAGCTGCAAACGCTGCGTTCCCTGGCCACAGCATTCTGCACTACTCTCAACAATTCTCCTTTTGCTTCTTTCACACTGACCTTCTCCAAAGGGCAAACTCTGTTTCCCCGGTCACAGAAATCTGCTCTTCTCAGTCCTACTGTTGCTTCTCCTTCACCGATCTTCTCCTGTGTACAAGTCCTGTGTTCCCCGGTCACAGCAGCTTGACACCAACTCCATGATGAAGATCTTTATCCAGGAATACATCCTAGCAGCTCCTCTATCCCTCCTTCGCGCTCCCCCCACACGGGGACGCCCTGCGGCAGCTACCTAATACTCCATTCTCCTTTTCTCCCGCACCATCAGTACTCCCAAGCAGCATGTGACCCCAGCTTATATGGGAGGCCTGCCCCCTGCCAACACTGAATGGTAATTGGTCAGAGCTCCTTACATGAGCTGCCTGCCACTCAAACCTTAGGTCCAACCTCTGTTCCAGAACAATCTTCCTGAAAGCAGGGGAGGCGCCTCTGAGTCAGAGCACAGGTGGTTACACCCACCACTACACTGAACACTCCAATCTCAAATCAAAACAAACAGGCCTAACCTAGAGCACAGGCCTGTCTAAATTTGCCTACTCTGATATCTCAGACCCAGAAAAATCCTATTCTAGCACCTACCTTATGGTAGAGGGTGCTATATTCACCCCCCACTAAAATCACAGCTGTCGAGGAATAAATTTGGAAAATACCTCCTGAACTCAGGAGGAAAGGCATCCCATATCAATGTTGGATTGGGAAGGGAGGGAAACACAAACTTGGATGGGGGAAACACATTGTATAAAAGTACAAAATGAAACATGTACACTGTGACCATATACATACATTTGCACACTTTATACATCCTAACTACAGGTCCCTGCAGCTAGCGTAACATACAAGCAGAACCAGAGCACTGCTACCCTGGGAGGAATACTCTGTTTACCACAGGTCTTCATCTGTTCCAACGGTGGAGATGGACAGTCGTCACATCCCAAGGTTTCCTAAAAGAAGACACAAACAAACACACAAGCTAACTACACACACTAACTGTATGTCAACACTTCACCAGGCAGAGGGGGGTTATAATCCTCTACTTGGTAACAGAAGCAAACATATTCTTTTCAAACTTTTTCAAAAGTGACATGTAAAAGTGTCTCTTGGTAAGCACAATTAGACACATATCCCCGTTGGCAGATAAACTTTCTGGTTGGCAACTAAACAAAGGAGTCCTTCTTGAAAAGTAGTTTTTGGCTCCTAAACAAAGGAGTCCTTTCTTGGAAAAGTGACTAGCAAAGGGTTTTAGCAAGGACAGCACACCCTAGTGTCCATGATATTGCCCTTATTAGGCACCCTGTGTGGCAGACAATGGCTGTGCCCTGCAGTAATGGTTGTCATTGGGGAAACCCGCCCTAACCCCGCTGCAATCCAGCAGTCCTGATGGGTGCTCTTACCTGTGGCTACACAACACAGCAGTCCACCTTACAGGTAATAGCGTGGGTCCGGCAACCTCCTCCGGCTATCCCCTTCCCCTCTGACAGACACTGAATAGCTCCTAGTGGGCTGACCCGCTTTAACCACTAGGACCTTGTCTCTGTATATGGCACGACCAAGCCGCCATTCCCGATAAATGTCCTTAAAACGGGCCCAAACCTCACTCTCAGGCACCCGTTTTGGCTTGGGGACATGCAAGAAGTCCCAGATTAGGTAATTCTGCCACTGGTCCCGGGAGTCCTCAACAACGTCCATAATCTGAGACGAGACATACGGAAAATCCAGGCCCCACTCCAAAGCGACCCTCCTCTGCACTTCTCGCTGAAAAAGGGAAAACCTGGGCAACTCCTTAGGCTTCCCCCGGCCAGGCAAGACACACGAGTCAGAGGCCTTACTGACCCATTGGCGGTAAGTAATCACTTTGGTTTTAGTAGTAGAGAGCGAACTGATGAAGAGTCGGTAAGATTGATCCTGGGGTTGCACTGGACGTTGTGGTTCCTCCGCTACTTCAGCTGTTGTTTCTGCGCATGGAGAGTCCTCTGTAACCCATGGCTCCTCATCGCTGGAAGAAGCCTCCTCCCGGGAGGACCAAGCAAACAACCTCTCCACAGAACCAAATTCATCCTGCAATCGGGGCGAACCCCAATCTACGACCCAGCCCTTGCTCACCTCGTCCGGCTCATCTGAGGGATCCCCCTCCTGCAGCATGGGCTCCTTCCGGACAGGCACAGCTAGGGTCTTACTTGGAGTTGGCCCTTCAGGAAAATCAACCGGAGGCTGCACACTAACACTTGTAACCTATACAAGTGTTGGCGCTATATAAATCTCGTATAATAATAATAATAATAATAACCTCCGGGCCCCTGGCCAGGCCACAGGTCTTCCCGACATCTTCTTCTTCTTTGACATCCTGGAACTCAGAGATGAACGAGCCTGGTGAAAGTAACTTCACTGCTGGGGTAGGTGACACATGGCCCTCTCCGGCCTTTCGGGTCACCTGCAGCTGCGGCATACATAGTCCAGTGAGTAGACTCGTGGAGTAGTACTTTGTCTCTTGCTGCACCGGCCAGGCAAAGTTTTCCCTGGCTTTTAGCGGTTGCTAGGGGCGACGGCCAGCAGATTAACCGTGAAGGCCGATCTCGGTGGGACCTCCAAGTGTAGTGGTTGGTTACCATTAGTTACTAACATCCACCAAATCACCCTACTGCCAGACCCCCATCTATCACCTCTGAGACAATGAGCAGTCATTTGCATAGTTTTGCTGCGTTTATTGTGGGATACAACTTGGTTGGGGTAAAGGAAGATATGGGATGCCCATAGCACTTATTGAGTTGTCATCACATTTGTAGAACATTGATTAGCAACTTTAGCCCTGAAAATGATGCACTTCTAACATTCATAGTCTATTTCCTCTACATATCTCCACTGCAGACTATTGCTCCTCTTTCTCTGCGCTCACTACTGCAGATTATCACTCCTATTGTACAAATCCTCTATTGAAAAACTGTTAGATTCCTGTTGCTTCACTTCCAGTAATACAAAAAGGGACCACTCTGAATAATCCCAGTTTGCTGGCTGTACTTGAATGGTGTTGCTTCAACAAATCAATAAGCCAGAGGCATGCAATTACCTCTCCCCGGTGGCTCAGTGAATTTGGGAGCTACACAGTCTCTTGGTAGGTATTACCAGAGTGTTTTACCAGGCCAGAGATACATGGTACCTCTCCCCGACGGCCTAGCACACGGTAATGACTACTGTTCCCAGCCAGTCCATAACTGCAAAGGCTGCGTTCTCCGGCCACAGCATTCTGCACTACCTTCCAGGAATACATCCTAGCAGCTCCTCCATCCCTCCTCCGCGCTTGGCGCGCCCCACACGAGAGGATGCCCTGTGGCAGCTACCTAATACTCCATTCTCCTTTTCTCCCGCACCGTCAGAACTTCCAAGCAGCATGTGACCCCAGCTTATATGGGAGGCCTGCCCCCTGCCAACACCGAATGGTAATTGGTCAGAGCTCCTCACATGAGCTGCCTGCCACTCAAACCTCAGGTCTAACCTCTGTTCCAAACAATCTTCCTGAAAGCAGGGGAGGCGCCTCTGAGTCAGAGCACAGGTGGTCACACCCACCACTACACTGAACACTCCCAATCTCAAATCAAAACAAACAGGCCTAACCTACAGTACAGGCCTGTCTAAATTTGCCTACTCTGATATCTCAAACCCAGAAAAATCCTATTCTAGCACCTACCTTATGGTAGAGGGTGCTACAGGGGGATGAGTCATAAGAGGGCCAATGAGAGCTGCAGAGCTGGAGGTGTGCCTCTGTGTGTGTCTGTGTAAATCCAGGAAGTGAACAGACAGCAGCTTCAGCTTCAGACTTAGCGGAGGGAGATTTCTGCAGCAAATTTGGCAAGTATAGAATCACAGTATATATAAAATAATTTGCAAAGTAGTTGGAGGGAAGCTCCAGAACAGCAAATATGTTTCTATTACAAATTATGTGAGCAGACTGCGGTTCCTCTTTAAGTTATGAGTTGGAGCTTACACAGGGTTGAGGACACTATTCCTTAATTATTACCGGTGGCAACATGACATGGTCCTCTCAGGCGTTACTTGATTTTGCTCATTTACTTGTGTTCAGCCTGTCAAGCTGCTCTATCTTTTGCATGTGCTCAGTGCTGATAGCATACATCACAGAAATATAACCAAGGAGCTATACTGTAATGCTGCGTACACACGATCGGACATTCAAACAACAAATGATCGATGGAAGCTTGTTGTTGGAAATTCTGGCCGTGTGTAGACTCCATAGAAAATTTTTTGTCTGAATTTCCGGCAACAAAAATTCGAGAGCTGGTTCTCAAATTTTCCAACAACAAAATCCGATGTCGTAAATTCTGAGCATGTGTACCTGTAACGACACCCCGAGTATGAAAGGGGTTAAAGTCATTTAGGACATTTCAAACCCAAACACAAAGGCAGCTACCGAACACTCCAATCAGCCAAACAAGGAACCCATACAAATAATCCACCCCAAAAACGAGACACGGCTCTGTCTTCAGGTTTCAAGCAGGAATCAACTCCTTTATTATAACACATGGACACAACAGATAAAATAACTCAGAGACTCTTTCCCCCCCACCCTTGGAAAAGAGGGCGGGTTAAATGTCCAATAACAATGGACACACAGGTCAGGTGTGCTTAACTTCTCATCAGTAAACAGTCTTAACAGGGGGGCTGCTGGAGGAATCCCCCCTTCCTCTTTCCTCACAGCAATACACATCCTGTGATCCAAGGCAGACAAACACAATAGAACATTGGAATACAGCCCCACCCCAAAGTAGCACAGCAAACAGTACACATTCTATATACACATATATACAGCATTGAGTCTCTGACTAGCACAGATCATAGTGGGGTTCTCATTCACCTTGTGCCCCTATTAGTGACTCCCATCACAATGGCATATCCAGGGTCTCCAGAGTCTGTGTGTCTTGGGGGACATGGACCTGAATCTAAAGTAACGCCACCTCCAGGGTCCCCAGGCATACCGCTCACAAAGAGCACTGTCCCCCCAAATGCCAGGGACCATAATCAGTTTGCAGGAGGCTGGCATTCAGTCCCCTCCAAAAGCCTCTTTTCCGGCAAGGTCTGTCACAGTACCCAATTCCGACGCACAAAATTCCACACATACTCTAAATCAAGTACGAGATGGAAGCGCTCGGTCTGGTAAAACTAGCGTTCGTAATAGAGATAGCACATTCGTCATGCTGCAAATTTTGAAATCGCAACGCATTCTCTTCTTCTTTATGATGCTAGAATTATGAAGTTGTTTTGCTGCTGATATTCACACAGAGTTCTGACAAGCTGATTTATTTATTATTTCTTGTGATCTCATGAATAATCTTTTTTATTTTTTCACCAGCTCTCCAGAATAATGTTTATAATTTTTGTTTATAGTGATCTTTTGTTTTTAAAAATCAAGATCGCCTGTTTTTTTATTTTTTTTCTAGTGATCTCCATAATATTTTTTCTCATTGTGTGTGTCAAGTGACCACAACACCATTATTATCTTGTATTTTTTAACCTCAAAGAGATTGGTTGGTGTTGGTGTCTCTTGTTAATTTGACAATGTATTTTTGAAATGTACCTGCCTAAAAACAAACAAACTGTCCGTTTTTAATTATAACACATAGTCAATGATTTAGAAAAAAATATATACATTTATTAGGGGTCATAACAAAATAAAGAGTAAGGCAACGCTGGATAAACTGGTCAAATTAGCGAAGCCTTTGTACCCCAGAGCACACATCAACTATTTGACAGGAAAAATTGGGAGCCTGAGGAGTCCATTTAATAGGGAGTACAATCCGGCCCAGGACTCCGAGAGATCAGGAACAGCAGCAGGTGACATATATGTCCCCGGGCTATGGTCTTACAACAGCCTGCGTCTTTTTCCAGACCAGACTGAACCCAGGCCATCACTCTCTTGTCCTCCTTCCACGCTTCCTTCCACGCTTGCTTCCAGGCTGTGGCTCTGGTGTTGGAGTTGTGGCAGGAGGTGGAGGAGGTGGAGGAGGTGGAGGAGGAGGAGGATGATCCAACTCACACAGGTGGGTTTTGCTTGTGAGTTCGCCCCTTAACCCCTTATTTAGGGACATATATATCACTTCCTCACAAAAGAGGTGTTGGCCCACCTCCATTTCCTGCATTTTGTTGGCAGCCATGCAAACATAGGTCTCAAGAAGACTGGGGGGGATCTGAGGGCCACAGAAGCCTGCCGAATTAACCCAAGTGCTGACTCCTCCACGCTTCTCCCCTTCCTGGGCCTTTTTTGTTGAAGGTGGGTTTTGGTTAGGTTACTGGTCCCGGCCACCTCCTGGCTGCCACCTACCCCCGCCACCTCCTGGCTGCCACTTACCCCCGCCACCTCCTGGCTGCCACTTTCCCCTGCCTCTTTCTACAGCCTCCTCCTGGCTGAGGATTTCCTGTGTATGAAAAAGGGACATAGTTTTAGTTTATTGTTCAATAATCACACACAATTTTGAGAAATATGTTGAACAATGCTATACCTGACTCAAGCTGGGCTCCTCCACATCTTCTTCCTGGGTGGAAGGCCCATGTTGGACGTCAGAAGCCTCAGCTGGGGTGGAAGGAATAGTGGAAGGAAGGGTTGAGAGTGATGGCCTGATTTCAGTCTGGTCTGACAGAAATCACAGTCTGTCGAAGTACCACAGCCTGGGGACATAAATGTCATCTGCTGCTGCTCCTGATCTCTGGGAATCCTGGACCTTCTTGCACTCCCTAATATATGTGCTCCTCAGGCCACCAATTTTGCACTTCAAATAGTTGATGTCTGCCGTAGGAATCTGCGGCTTCACAAATTCCAGCAATTTATCCAGTGCTGCCTTCCTCTTTAATCGATTTGTATAAAAGGGGTGTTTTGTCTGCCACAGACAGGGCAGCTCTCTGTACAAATCAATGAATTGGGGGAGGAAATCATTGTATCTGAATTTTATCTGCCACTGATGCCCCAAGTTAAAATTGTACCTTCGTTAGAACGATTGGCGCTTCTGCTACTCCGTCCTCCGCTCACAGATAGTACGTATGACACACGCGTGTTGCGCTTTATATACACTGCACATCCTTGAAACACTGCCCGCCCCTGACCTTCTTTATAGTATATTCCCTGCCCCTTCTCTTTCGGCGCAGCGGGAGAGCAGGTGGTGGAGAAAGAACAAGTGCATGAAGACAGCAGCAACGACGAAAGCCCGGAGCCACAAACGTCCCGATCCCGGAGGAGATTTAAGGCCTCTAATATGTCCTTTGTAGAGATGGTGGAGATGGTTGAAGAGGGCTGACTATGATGGGAAGCATGGACCTTACTAAAACCCAAATGTTAGAAAGGCCAAGATAATGGCTAAATTTGGGAAAATTCTGCACAAGAATTTTGGGGTACGGCGATCCAAGGATCAACTGAGGAACAGATACACAGATACAGTGTGCCACTTGCCACTAGCAGCCTGCCACCAGATACAGCGTGCCACTTGCCACCAGCAGCCTGCCACCAGATACAGTGTGCCACTTGCCACCAGCAGCCTGCCACCAGATACAATGTGCCACTTGCCACCAGCATCCTGCCACCAGATACAGTGTGTCACTTGCCACCAGCAGCCTGTCACCAGATACAGTGTGCCACTTGCCGCCAGCAGCCTGTCACCAGATACCGTGTGCCACTTGCCGCCAGCAGCCTGTCACCAGATACAGTGTGCCACTTGCTGCCAGCAGCCTGCAACCAGATACAGTGTGCACTTGCCACCAGCAGCCTGCCACCAGATACAGTGTGCCACTTGCAACCAGCAGCCTTCCACCAGATTCAGTGCGCCACTTGCCACCAGCAGCCTGCCACCAGATACAGTGCACCACTTGCCACTAGCAGCCTGCCACCAGATACAGTGTGCCACTTGCCACCCACAGCCTGCCACCAGATACAGTGTGCCACTTGCCACCAGCAGCCTGTCACCAGATACAGTGTGCCACTTGCCACCAGCACCCTGCCACCAGACACAGTGTGCCACTTGCCACCTGCAGCCTGCCACCAGATACAGTGTGTCACTTGCCACCAGCAGCCTGTCACCATATACAGTGTGCCACTTGCCACCAGCAGCCTGTCACCAGATACAGTGTGCCACTTGACACCAGCAGCCTGCCACCAGATACAGTGTGCCACTTGCCACCAGCAGCCTTCCACCAGATACAGTGTGCCACTTGCCAACCACAGCCTGTCACCAGATACAGTATGCCACTTGCCAACCATAGCCTGTCACCAGATACAGTGTGAAACTTGCCACCAGCACCCTGCCACCAGATACAGTGTGCCACTTGCCACCAGCAGCCTGCCACCAGATACAGTGTGCCACTTTCCACCAGCAGCCTGCCACCAGATACAGTGTGCCACTTGCCAACCACAGCCTGTCATCAGATACAGTGTGCCACTTTCCACCGGATACAGTGTGCCACTTGCCACCAGCAGCCTGCCACCAGATACAGTGTGTCACTTGCCACCAGCAGCCTGTCACCAGATACAGTGTGCCACTTGCCACCAGCACCCTGCCACCAGATACAGCGTGCCACTTGCCACCAGCAGCCTACCACCAGATACAGTGTGCCAATTTCCACCAGCAGCCTGCCACCAGATACAGTGTGTCACTTGCCACCAGCAGCCTGTCACCAGATACAGTGTGCCACTTGCCACCAGCAGCCTGCCACCAGACACAGTGTGCCACTTGCCACCTGCAGCCTGCCACCAGATACAGTGTGTCACTTGCCACCAGCAGCCTGTCACCATATACAGTGTGCCACTTGCCACCAGCACCCTACCATCAGATACAGTGTGCCACTTGACACCAGCAGCCTGCCACCAGATACAGTGTGCCACTTGCCACCAGCAGCCTTCCACCAGATACAGTGTGCCACTTGCCAACCACAGCCTGTCACCAGATACAGTATGCCACTTGCCAACCACAGCCTGTCACCAGATACAGTGTGCAACTTGCCACCAGCACCCTACCACCAGATACAGTGTGCCACTTGCCACCAGCAGCCTGCCACCAGATACAGTGTGCCACTTTCCACCAGCAGCCTGCCACCAGATACAGTGTGCCACCTGCCACCAGCAGCCTTCCACCAGATACAGTGTGCCACTTGCCAACCACAGCCTGTCATCAGATACAGTGTGCCACTTTCCACCGATAGTCTGCCACCGGATACAGTGTGCTACTTGCCACCAGCAGCCTGCCACCAGATATAGTGTGTCACTTGCCACCAGCAGCCTGTCACCAGATACAGTGTGCCACTTGCCACCAGCACCCTGCCACCAGATACAGCGTGCCACTTGCCACCAGCAGCCTACCACCAGATACAGTGTGCCAATTTCCACCAGCAGCCTGCCACCAGATACAGTGTGTCACTTGCCACCAGCAGCCTTCCATCAGATACAGTGTGCCACTTGCCAACCACAGCCTGTCACCTGATACAGTGTGCCACTTGCCACCGACAGCCTGTCACCAGATACAGTGTGCCACTTGCCACCAGCACCCTGCCACCAGATATATTGTGCCACTTGCCAACCACAGCCTGTCACCTGATACAGTGTGCCACTTGCCACCGACAGCCTGTCACCAGATACAGTGTGCCACTTGCCACCAGCACCCTGCCACCAGATACAGTGTGCCACTTGCCACCCACAGACTGCCACCAGATGTAATGTGCCACTTGCCACCAGCAGCCTAACACCCCCTCCAGGACTCTTCCTGGATGGGTAGAAGGGACAGGACCTGCATAGTCAAACAAATCCCTTTAGCCCCCACCCCTCCTGAGCTGGGATGGTATGGCTGTGTGTTAAAATGAATGCCAGGAGTATTGATCAGACCAAGTTCTACAGAGGGGGTTGTGTGTACAAGCCTTTGGGCTCACACTGGTGTGCTGCAGTTTTGGCTGTACTGCTTGTTTATCTATGTTTCAGCTGCAGTCATATTGATTTATATCAGGTTGCAGGTTTTTGCCGCATTTTCTGACAGTGCTCCAAAGATGCAGAATGCAGGAATTTTGGTGCGCTTTCAGAAAAAACACGCAACCTAGAAATCAATAGGACTGCGGGTAAAACACAGGAAAACTGCGGATACACCAGCAATGGGCCAAAACATAGCAAACCAGTGTGAACCCACTTAAAAGCACAAGGAAGCAAGTCTAAACATATTGGCTGCAGTTATAACATTGCCATTGCTGAAGGAAAAAGTAAAAAAAAAAGAGGGGGAGAGAAGGGAGATAAGAGTCTAGTCACTGAGCTCACACTTGGATGGTCGGAAGCTTATCACTCAGATATCGTGTTCAGTTTACCTTGTATCTGCCGGTGTCTTGCCAAGAAAGTTCTGCTTGCGCAGTACGAACGGCCGCCGAAAATTGCCGAAGAAGAATAGCTGATCGTCAGCTCTATACAAGACCTGCGCACTACATTCTGACCTAAGTCCACATTAAAGCCCCACCATCCAAATGAACATAGAGTTAGTATTTTAAAATGCCGAGCGCAGCAAGGCCGTGCCTGAAGCGCGGCGAGCGTAGCGAGCCCGCGAGGGGCCTGTTGCAACGTGTTTTTTTTTTACTAAAGTCTTGGCATGTAGGTGCCGTGTACAGCTGACTCAGGTGTTCAGGTTCGGCTCTTTTCTGCGGCTCCCTTGTTGTCCCTACTGCGCAAGCGCTCCGCCTGCGCACTACAGGGGGGTCATTATCTGCCGAGGGGGAACTTTCTCGGCAGAACACTGGCTGCTCTGTTCACAATTTCCCCGCCCACAGGGCTCCTTCACTGCATGGACTTCACACAGAGAGAGGAGAGAGAGGAGGGGGAAGGCAGAGCCATTTGTGTAGGGGGGGAGAACTGTGCACTGTGACACTGTAATAACCACAGTGAGCCAACACAGGTACAGCCAAACACCCCTACATTTACACACAGCTTCTCCTGTCCCGTAGATGTTTATGGACAGGAGAACTCAGGCTTGTACTGCTGGCTGGGGCCTGGAGCTTCAGCTCCTATAGCCCCTATGTTAATCTGGCCCTGCACAGGGGTGACATCACCCCATCTGTTGAAGGCAATATCAACACAGTTTGGACATGCTAATGTCTGATATTGCCTTCAATTTATTAAATGTGAACTTTGTAAGTTCCTGAGTTGTGTATTGTTTTATGTTTTTAAAAACATGCCTGTTTACCACAAAAAAGGATATTTCTACTGTCCATATTTTATTCAAAAAATATGTTAGTTTGTTCAAAAACCATTTTCTAAACGCACATGTGAATGTGCACAGAGTACAAATTTTTTTACTCAATAATGTGTGGCTTCTTCTTTCAATGCTCAATAGCAGTTTTTTGCTTAACCACTTCGCGCCCGCGCTATAGCCGAAAGACGGCTACAGCGCGGATGCCAACTGCCGGGAGGGCATCCCTAGACGTCCTCCTGTTTACTCCCTCCTCGTGCGCCCCCGGGGGTGTGCACATCGGAGAAAATCTGTGTTGGCCGTGTCCGTTGGACACAGCCAATCACAGATTGTGCTAAATGGCCAATCACAGCGGCCATTTAGCATTCGATCTTTGTGTCCAATGAGAGATGATCTCAAATGTAAACATATGAGATCATCTCTCATTGCCGGCTCTCCCTCCTCACACAGAGACAGCGTGTGACGAGGGAGAGTGATCTGTGCTTTAGGATTGTGAATTGTGAGTGCATAAAAACACATACACAGTGCCCACAGTACCTAATCAGTGCCATCTGCCAGTGCCATCTGCCAGTCCATCTGCCAGTCCATCTGCCAGTCCCATCTGCCATCTGCCATCTGCCAGTGCCATCTGCCAGTGCCATCTTCCAGTGCCAGTGCCATCTGCCAGTGCCATCTGCCAGTCCCATCTGCCAGTCCCATCTGCCAGTGCCATCCGCCATCAGTTCCACCTGTCAGTGCCATCTGTCATCAGTGCCACCTATCAGTGCCATCTGTCAGTGCAACCTGTCAGTACTATCTGTCATCAGTGCCACCTGTCAGTACCATCTGTCATCAGTGCCACCTGTCAGTACCATCTGTCATCAGTGCCACCTGTCAGTGCCACGTGCCATCTGTTATCAGTGTCACCAGTGTTACGTATCAGTGTCATCAGTGTCACGTGTCATCAGTGCCACGTATTAGTGCCATCTATCATCAGTGTCACGTGTCATCAGTATCCAAGAAATTATGTTTGCACTATTGAAGAAAATGGCCAAAAAAAAAAAAGCCCATTGGAGAACCTAGGAGACAGCTAAAAGAAACTCAAGCAGTAAATCAAAGGAAATATTTTTCAGTTTAAAATACAAATTTATTTAAAAAATACATTTATTTAAATACATATAATGTGATGTTAAAGGAGAAATCTTACCTTAATATAGTCCTTCTGCAGGACCTGAATGATGGCAGAACAGGTCTCAGGAATAATGATCCCCAGAGCCTGGGGGGAGATGTCTGTCGAGAACTTGATGTCCTGCAGACTTCTCCCTGTTGCCAAGTAGCGCAAGGTGGCGATGAGCCTCTGCTCCGGAGTGATGGCTTGTCGCATGCAGGTGTCCTGCTTCATAATATAAGGGGACAGCAAAGCCAACAGATGGTGAAAAACAGGGTCCGTCATCCAGAGATAATTCCTGAAATCATCAGGATTATTCTCACGGATCTCCCGCAACAAAGGCATGTGCGAGAATTGGTCACGCTGGAACTCCTTCTCACCCTGTTCATGGACTGGGCTTGGGTCAAAGTAAGAACCCCAACACCAAGCCCCTGCACAGCACGAACTCCACGATGAGTACGTACCCACAACATGGCTTCAAAATGGTCGGCTGGTCAGAACGAACTAACAGAACGCACTGAAAATCAGAAAGGCCTGAGAAGAGCGACCTGAAAATCAGAAACGAGCAGACAAGAACGCACTGGTAATCAAATACATAATATAAAAATACGCACTGAAAAGCAGATACAAACTGACTACACGCACTGAAAACAAGATGCGAACCCACAAGCACAGTAGAAGAGCAGTAAGAAGAAGAGCAGTAACGATCTGAAAAGCACGAGGCTGAAAAGCGCAAAGCGTCTCTCACTAAACATCTACTAACATGAGATTAGCAGAAGGAGCCCAAAGGGTGGCGCGCTGGCTATTGAACTTCCTCTTTATAGTGCCGTAGTACATGTTGTACGTCAGCGCGTTCTTGACGATCAGAATTTCCGACAACATTTGTGCGACCGTGTTTATGCAAGACAAGCTTGAGCCAACATCCGTTGGAAATAAATCCCAGGATTTCGTTGTTTGAATGTTTGATCGTGTGTACGCGGCATAAGTATTACATGAAAAAAATCTGAGAGTTTAACTCTACTTTAAATATATAGATATAAATATATATTGCCCAAACTTAAAAATGTTGGAATATGGATATATTGGAGTACGAAAGGATTTAAATCTCTATCAGTTTTTTACAGGAAATAAAAGTAAACCTTTTAAAAGTGAGTAGAAATTACTTCTTAGAATGCTAGTTGTGTTCCCACTGGGGGGAATTTCTGTCCTTGGTGACCACTGTGACTGGGACATAAAATGATAGGCAATCTGAAATTTTACAGTGGCCATCAAAACAAGAAGGGATGGATATTCTTCCAATGGGAGTTCCCCTTACTATGGAGGGACACAGACAGCAAAACAAATAGTCTGGGCTAAGGAAGTGTAAGGATATTCAGTGTAGAAATATTACCCAACTAATTTTTAAGAAAGATACTTTCACATTTTCTGTGTAATTGCCAGGAAGGACATAGAGATATTGCAAACCTGCCATAATATAATGTAATAAGTAGCAGCATGCCACTACTTCCCTCTTATTTTCCTTTGGTTTGCAATCATGAAAATGTGGGTTATTTTTCTGAGACTGTTACTGTGAACAGCACAGAAACCCTGCTAAAAGAAATTTTACTAAACAGAAGAAAATGCAGCATGGAGAGAACAGAGTAATATGGATAGTTTTTGCAAGAAACCCCAGACTGCTGCCAAGAGGGTATTTTCCTTTCTGTAAAGAGGGCAACACATTGCAGTCTTTTTGAACTGATGCAGGGTCAGAGTCATTTGCAATGTTTTGACGCATAAGATATTTATTTTATGGATTAACTGGTAAAAAAAGATGACCATTTGTCATCTTTTTTTCATATGGACCTCACAGTTGCAAGTGTCCAGTTCATCCTGGTTCACAACCATAGTGTTTGATATGCATATTTGGCCAGGTCCAAATATTTTTTGTTTTAATGATGTCACAATTTTGTAGAGTAGATATCCAAAAACATTTTAAGTCTCCTCTTCATCAGCAGCACTGCAGGGACTACAGCTAGTACTGGATCATGGGGGGTTATTTACTAAAGGAAAATCCACAATGCACTACAAGTGCACTGCAAGTAGATCTGAGGGGAACATACAAGCAAAATTAAAAAACAGCATTTTTGCTTGCACATGATTGGATAATAAAATAAGCAGAGCTTCCCCTCATTTCAGAACTTCCCCTCAGATCTACAGCGATCTATAGGGGTGGATTTACTAAAGGCAAATAGACTGTGCACTTCGCAAAGTGCAATTGCACTCTGCAAGTGCAGTTGCTCCAGATCTTAGTAAATGAGGTAAAGCTTCACTTTGTAAGGAATACCCAATCACACACAAGGAAAATAAAAAAAACAGCATTTTTGCTTGCACATGATTGGATGGTGGAAGTCAGCAGAGCTCTCCATCATCAGGGCCGGATTTGCCATAAGGCCACCGAGGCCAGGCCTCGGGGCGGCAGTGGTGCAGGGGCGGCGCCGCTCCTGCGGCGACTTCGCGGCCGCCCCCCCCCCCCCTTTCGGGCTGCTCGTTAAAGATGATTAAGGGCACTGGTGCCCTTAGAAAAGATCTGGTGGCAGCATGGCAAGTGACATCCCCATCTGGTGGCAGCGTGGCAAGTGACATCCCCATCTGGTGGCAGCGTGGCAAGTGACATCAACATCTGGTGGCAGCGTGGCAAGTGACATTAACATCTGGTGGCAGCGTGGCAAGTGACGTCTCCATCTGGTGGCAGCGTGGCAAGTGACATCCCCATCTGGTGGCAGCGTGGCAAGTGACATCAACATCTGGTGGCAGCGTGGCAAGTGACATCCCCATCTGGTGGCAGCGTGGCAAGTGATGTCTCCATCTGGTGGCAGCATGGCAAGTGACATCAACATCTGGTGGCAGCGTGGCAAGTGACATCAACATCTGGTGGCAGCGTGGCAAGTGACATCCCCATCTGGTGGCAGCGTGGCAAGTGATGTCTCCATCTGGTGGCAGCATGGCAAGTGACATCCCCATCTGGTGGCAGCGTGGCAAGTGACATCAACATCTGGTGGCAGCGTGGCAAGTGACGTCTCCATCTGGTGGCAGCGTGGCAAGTGACATCCCCATCTGGTGGCAGCGTGGCAAGTGACATCAACATCTGGTGGCAGCGTGGCAAGTGACATCCCCATCTGGTGGCAGCGTGGCAAGTGATGTCTCCATCTGGTGGCAGCATGGCAAGTGACATCCCCATCTGGTGGCAGCGTGGCAAGTGACATCAACATCTGGTGGCAGTGTGGCAAGTGACGTCTCCATCTGGTGGCAGCGTGGCAAGTGACATCAACATCTGGTGGCAGCATGGCAAGTGACATCAACATCTGGTGGCAGTGTGGCAAGTGACATCCTCATCTGGTGGCAGTGTGGCAAGTGACATCCCCATCTGGTGGCAGCATGGCAAGTGACATCCCCATCTGGTGGCAGCCAGGCAGTGTGGCAAGTGACATCTCCATCTGGTGGCAGCGTGGCAAGTGACATCTCCATCTGGTGGCAGGCATAGTGGCAAGTGACAAGCGATGGTGGCAAGTGACACGCTCAGGGCTCCCAATGATTCTGCACTATGGTGAGTTGAACTATTTCATTTTACATTACAATGTAATGATAGAAATAATGCGTTTCAATCATCCTGACACCATACCAACCATGGTGCCGGGGATGATTGAGGCACTAACACCAGCAATTGCCCTGAAAAATTGCCCGCGAAAAATTGTTACCCCGCGCGCTTACCCTGAAGTACAATTAAAGCCAGTTGTTTTCAGTGTTCTCGTGTGTGGAGATATGTTTTTAATCGATCCATTGTAGCAGTCATCGATAAAGGATGAGAATGGTGGTGTGTGTGTGTGGGGGGGGGCGGCATTGAAGGACCCGGCCTTGGGGCGGCAAAGGGAGTAAATCCGGGCCTGTCCATCATTTACTAAGCTCTGGAGCAATTGCACTTGCAGAGTGCAACTACACTCTGCAAAGTGTACCGCCTATTTGCTTTTAGTAAATTAACCCCACAGTGTCAGTGACTGCACTTACAAGTGCACTTTTAAGTGCACTTGCAATGCACTTGTAGTGCAGAGTGGATTTGCCCTTGGTAAATCAACCCCATGGTGTTATCTGTAGCTGCAGGATAAAGTTTACTAGTTTCTTCTTCCAGTATCTATCAGCAATCTTTAATACAGCTGCTGAAGTGTACACTATGCTTTTGGCTTACTCGCTGGAAGATGGGTGGAACAGATCTTTTGTAACATGGCATGTTCATAAACACCTTAAATGCAGCAGTTGTGAATTAGGTACAATTATCAGACACAATTGCCTCGGACAAGCCATGGTAGAAACACAGCAAATTACTTACACATTGGGAAGAAAGGTTCTTGGTCACTTCCCAAATGCTTTGGTTAGATCAGGGTGTGCGGATTTGCATGCAACTGTTTTTTCAAAACAATATTCAGGTTGTTTCATTCATTTTTTTCAACTAGAAATAGAGTCATGCGCACAATAATATTTTTTCTTATTCAAATATTTTATTACAAAATAAGTTACAAAAGAGCCGGCAAGAAAACCGACACAATATTATTATTTTGTTATGGTCCTGACCATAATAAACAAAGGAAAAAAATATATAAAAAACATTTGTACTATTTTTTTTAATTTATCAATGTCTTTAAGGTCATATCAGTATTTTCTGCATGTCTTGCTTACCAAAACAT
Organism: Lithobates clamitans; assembly: GCA_037952925.1. Lineage (NCBI taxonomy): Eukaryota > Metazoa > Chordata > Amphibia > Anura > Ranidae > Lithobates > Lithobates clamitans. The sequence continues at coordinate 278,461 of JBBGZY010002909.1, read as the reverse complement.
ATTTTTTTCATTTGATTATTGAAACGAAAAAAAAAATATGGAAAACCACTTCTATTACCTTTGCAACAGTGTTTTGGTAGCTTTCCTAATAGAATATGAACAGATCAGAATATTTTACAGTTTTTTTTGTTTCAAGTAACATCCTGTCACATAACGGCCACCAATCTAGGATTTATATATTGGCTCCTATCTTGTTTGATAAGTAGCAGCTAAATAATAGCTTTTAGCTGCTTATCTGTGTGAAACAGAAAGCAGTTATACTTGTTTCAGGCTATAGGCCAATTAACTATTCTTACTCTGAATAATTTATGGAAAATTATAGCTTTTTTCTTTTGTTTACAAGATTGTAATTTAATTGGAAACGTGGCTTCCTATGTTGATGACATCAAGTGTTAACTCCACTTTAGGCTACATTCACATGGGTGCGAAAATTTTACTGACCCTATTATGCTTGTTTTTCTCGAGCATAAAAGTTCCTGTGTAATGTTCAGTAAATACTTGTGTAAAATTGTCCTGTTATTTTTTTTTCTTCCCAAATACTACATCTGGCATACGCACATACGTATGTCCTCAGATACAGATTTTTGGATTTTGTGTTACAGATCTGAATGTAAACATTTACTGAGCATGTTTATGCACCTGTGTAATTGTCCCCATTGAAAACATTTCATCTGCTTTCAGACTAATACATAAAAAGCACTTGTAAATGCATTTTTTATGGCTGTGTGAGTAAGGCCTAAGTAATTTTACCATGATGTTATAATTGGTAGAATAAAAACAAGGCTGTAAATTAGACACCAAGAGGAGTTTCCAATCCCTTTATATCTCTAATAGGGTGGTCTAAGAGCCCTGGAGTTCTTTAATATGCAAATAGTGACTTTAATAGAATAAATTTAGGCTTTGCACTGACACTTTCCACCATCTCACTATTGTCATTGAAGCATTCATCATCATTGCACAGAGCAGTGGTAAAAACATTCTGTGGAATGCTGCTATCTGCTATAGAAACTAAGATTTTACACAAGTGCCAAAAAAACAAAATAAGCGAAACAAAACAATTATCTTCTATTTTGATTCCTTAGCAATAGCAGCATAATTACCCACATTGTGTTAAGTTTCCTTCTAAAAATGTAATCTTGCCTCAGAGTGACAGATTCACTTTGACCAGTGTAGCACCCTCTACCTTAGGTAGGTGCTAGAGTTAGAGTTTTTTGGCCAGTGCAGGTAAATTTAGGCTGTTTGTTTTGATCTGGGGGCTGGGGAGTGGTTTAGTATAGGCTGGCTCTGGATAGCTCTGTCCAGAGTGTCGGATTCCGACGCCGGAGGTTACTCCTTGGTGTCTAATTAACAGCCTTGGTTTTACACAATGGCCATTGTGGGGAGCCACTCACCCTGCTGGGACCCATTCAGCAGGAGCCACAGCATTAGAGCATGAACCTGTTATCAGGACTTTGTACACTAAAGCCGCGGAAGACTGGGGGAGGGCCAAAGATCACCCCCTAAAGGCGGAGGGACGTTGCAGCCTGGTAACTCATCCGTGCACACAGAGGACATATGTGAGAGAGAGACTGCCGTGACCTGTGGCCTGGCCAGGGGCCTGGCGACTGTAAATACTGCTATGCAGGACCCAGATGACATCCCTGAAGAGCCGACCAGCTCTAAGTCTCTTGCTATACCTGTCCGGAAGGAGCCATTACCAGAGGCAGGTGTGCTTCCAGGTGAGCTGGCTGAGGTAAACGAGGGCCGGGTCATTGATTTGGGTTCCCCCAGAGTGCAGGTCTCTAGACAGGTTGGCGGAGTGGTCATCACCCAGTGACAGATCCGAAGAGGAGTGGGAGACCAGGGAATCCGAAGTCCTTGAGGGAGGAGATGGACCAGAGCCAGCAGTGGGACCTGAGCAAACTGCAGGAACCCTGACATGTAGCACGCAACTTTGATCGGGAACCAGGGAGCATGATCACCTGCTCACTGTGATAGCCTCTGATTGGCTATCACAGTGATCAGTCACTGTGCAGACCACCCCTGCATTATTTCTCATTTTGAATGGAGAAAAAGATGCATTGTATCTTTTTCTCCTTGCTAGATGTAAAAAATGTAAAAAAAATACAAATGTGTGTAAAAAATAATAATAAAAATAATAATAATAAAAAAATAAAGAAATAGGTAGATCAGGCTTTGATCTAGATATGTGTCAGGTTCAAAGACCAGGGTTAAGGGTCAGTGTAGTTTAGGTAGGATTTTCTTAAAAAGCTATTTTTTACAAATTACTGTCAGTGTTAGTATGTTTTAGGTTGGGCAATAAAGCAAAATGAGCATTATTGCTTCTGGGCCTTAACTACAGGTAAAAACAACAAAAAACATACACATATGTGGTTGTTCTTTAGTGGTAGGTTATGGCAGGAGCAAAAAAAATACAGCTAAATTAAAAAAATTATATATTTTTACTATTTTTTGTCAGTTTTGTCAGTTTTCAGGAGATGTTCAATACTATTTACCACCAAATGAAAGCCTAATTTGTCCTAAAAAAAACAAGGTATAATTCATAGGTAATAACACCAGAGATTGTTGATCTTGGGATTGGGAAGGATATTTTTCCCCCACTGGAGCAATTTTGATAATGCTTTAGAGATTTGTTTGCCTTCTGGATCAACTGGGGGTATAGGATTGTGTATATGGAGAGTTTCCATAGTTTACATGGTTTACATAGTTAGTAAGGTTGAATAAAGACACCAGTCCATCCAGTTCAACCTGAGTGAGTGTGGGTGCGTGTCTACAATTCTCCCTACCCCTGTACATTGTGTCTTATTAAGATGCTCATCTATTATTATTATTTATTTAAGATACCCATATAGCGCTGTCAATTTACGCAGCGCTCCACACATACATCACACACTCACATCGGTCCCTACCCTCAAGGAGCCCACAATCCAAGGTCCCCAACTCACATTCATATACTAGGGCAAATTTTGGACAGAAGCCAGTTAACCTACCTGCATGTCTTTGGAGTGGGGAGGAAACCGGAGTACCTGGAGGAAACCCACGCAGACAGAGGGAGAACATGCAAACTTCAATCCAACTTTCGGTTTGTTTATTTTTCTGTTGGTTGAACTAGATGGACTTATGTAACTATGTACTATGTAATTACCCTTGGAATGTTACATGAAAAATTAAGCTAAGATCTCTAATATTGTGTACAAATACCAAATGATCTGTCATCCCTAGTCTGCACACTTTTTTCCCTTCAGGCTTTAATATTGACCTTCTTCCTACTTGGTAATCTGGGAGCTATCTATGGTCTCTTCAGTCTTCCCTTCCCATACCTCACTCTTCCATTACCATTGCACTGTCCAGCACTCACCCCCACCCCCTGTAGCACCCTCTAGTGCACTAGATGTAAATAGGTTAGTTGGAAGAGTAGGCAAATTGGCTTGGCTGAGAGCCAGGCCTAGGTTGTGAATCTAGTTCAGGGTTTTGTGACTCAGGGAGGCTGGATGACTCATCTGGCAGCTCTCTCTAGCACTTTCCCCTGTTCTGGAAGTTGGTAGAAACTTCCAGAACAGGAGGGTGGGAGTGAGAAGGGGCTGCCATGCATATTTATGAGGACCTTGGACAATCCCCAGCAAAAAGGGGCTGGCAGGGGGCAGCTCACCACATAAATAGACATGAGCAGGGGCAGTCAGGTGGAGGATGGAGATGGAGAGCTATGGAGGCTGTTGGAGGCCCATGTAGGGTGTCATCTAGTCTAGGGGGGTGACCTCAGGTCTGAGGCTCGGGTGCTGGAAGATTCCCCCTACAACACAAGTGCCTGAAGAGGTGGTGCTGGCATCAGTATCCACAGGAGTGAATAATGCTGGACACTGAACTTTTGCCACACAACTAAGTGTTGCTCTAATTTGTCTGAGTGCTTTTGTCAGATTTGTACAAGTGTTCCAGCTTAGTTCTGCAAGCAAGTGAGTTCTAGAGGAAGAAGTGGAGTGTATATAGAGGCTGTATATAGGACTGTATATAGGAAGAGTTGTCCCTGAAGTTAGTCCAATAGGTGTAGGTCCACACAAAGGAAAGTGCTGGGAAGAATCCGTCACCAAGAAGGAAAGGTTCACACTGACTCTTACCCCAATGAGTGGACTCAAAAGCAGTCAAAACGCTTGAAAATCATCCACTTACGTTTCACCATACACATGGGAAGATAGATTGCATGAACACCAATAGGATCTTCCTTAGACAGACACTCATCACATCAGGACATCATGTAAATAGGTATAAAAAACGTAATTGCGCAGTATTACTGACAATTACATTTATTAAGAGTACAGCAAAGGCCAGAATACTCACAAACAACACAGTAAAAAGCGCATTTCAATCCAATTAAAAAAAAACACATCCCTGATGATGTCTGGTCACCACAAAACTCAGTGTGAGGAGTTGGGTTACATGACGTTGCCAAGCTTGACAGCCAGCCATCACACTGGATGGAAACATTGATCGTTTTTATTGGAGTCCACTCATTTGGGTAAGAGTCAATGTGAACCTTTTCTTCTTGGTGAGGGATTCTTCCCAGCAGTTTCCTTTGTGTGGACCTACACCTATTTTTATTGAGATGTCATATTTTCTCAACATTGGGACTTTTTATTAATTTTGCACTTTGTGACTTATGTTATTTTGGCTTTTGCCAGGAGATTTGTGTCAGCAGCTGTGTTGCTATTATTAACGCTATCATTCATTAGCACTGATATTTTTGTTTTTTATTTCTTGTCCCTGGAGTTGTTCTTAAGTCAAGTGGGCATCCCATAATCTCCAATCCCTACCCAAGTTATTATCCCTCAATAAAATAACAAAACAAAGTCACGGACTGTTCTCTGACTCGGAGTACCTTTGGAAATTCTGTGCCTGGCTGTGCAGGGTGGGGGATCCCATTCTACTTGTGGCTCTTTAGGGGGTGTGCTACACCCCTTACATGGTTACTGGTGGAAGCCCCTACACAGGTTACTGTAAGGAAATAACTTCCTTTTTTACATTCTTGTTGCCACCTGAGTCATTTTGACAGCTACCCATATCAACTATTAATCTTCTCCTTTCTGTTTTTATTCCATTTGAACATGTCTAAGCACTATATACTATTTTTTAATCAAAATGGTTGTACTGTTTGTATCACTGTTTTATGTGGGAAAATCCAACAAAAATATTAACCACTTGCAGTCTGCCCGTCTGCAATGTACTGAGAATGCCCCCCCCCCCCCACTGATACCCACTATGATTGTACAGAGTGGGAGTCTGTCAGCAGGATCATGGCCAGGACCTGCTGATTGGCTGTGTCCAATTACAGCCCAGAATCCTGTGTTGACAATCAACACAGGGCTCTGTACAGAGGGAGCGATCTCTGTGTTTCTTTTTCCCGCAAAGCAGGAATAAGAAACATAAATCTTTAGTAAAAATCAGCAGACCTTACACACATTACACATTGTTAGGCATACATTTAACCCCTTAATTACCTGAAATGTTAACCCCTTCCCAACCAGTGTCATTAGTACAGTGACAGTGTCTAGTATTAGCATTGATTTGTATTAGTGTCACTGGTGATGTTATTGGTGTGACGGGAGTCACTTTGAGTGGGGGGGCTCATGGAACCCAGCTTACTTTAGAGAGGTTGGGAAACCCCTGTCTCGACTCCCCATGCCCTTATGTGTAAATTACACTGTGTCTATTAGGGGCACAGGGTGACCGAGAAAAGGATGGACAACTACTTAATGGACATTGAGAATGTGGTTTGGTTTACTTCAGTTTTATTGAAGTAAATGGGACAGTAATATTTATCAACAATATGCCTCAAGAAATATATGAAGACTATTCCTGGTTTGTTGATTCTGAACTATACATGTTCATTGAAAGAGCTGGTCACATTGGCCTCTGTTCCATGTAGGAGCGGGACAGTCTGTTACTGGAGGTCTCCTGCTATTGTCTGAAGGTGTTCTGTGTTTAGAAACAAGAGTGTGTGTATATCGCGCTGTCTGCTATAAATTAAATGAGCAGCTGACACGCAACAAGTGATCTAGTCTTGCAAAGAAATATACTTATGTGGAAAAGTGCAGCGCTAAAAAATGTTTAAATAATATATAAGGCTATTGGATATATTGCAACCAGTGATATTTTACAAATCTGTGATACCTCATGAAAATATCATGCAAACAATAACTATAATAGGATGGTGGTCTAGATTACATAAATTTAGACCATACATAAGTGACACATATATTTAGTCCATATAAAGGTGACACAACAAAATGTGACACAGAAAAAATAGAAAGTGTGTTGATAGAAGATCCACCACCGCTTTGAATGGAGGCTTACCAGAGAAAATGGGCCCAGGTGGACTTATACCCACTGGGTCAATCAGGCTTGTAAAGTGGGGATCCTTGATGGCAGCTACCGTGGAAGACACGGTTCATGGTGGCCTGGGTGCTTGCAAAGATGTATTTTTTATGGATAGGTCCAATCAGGCATCGAAGTTGTATATAGAAGAAATATGAGAGCACATAGCGTGAAACTGTATACAAAAGCTCATAGCATATTTATTGAGGATAAAAACACTCACATTTCTTGAAGATAAAAAAGCGCTTTGTAAGTAGAAAGTGTGGCAGAACCAGTGGTGTTGTCCGTACTGACACGTTTCGTCCTCTAGGACATCATCTGGGGTACCACACCACTGTATGTGCTGCCCTATATATACATTAAGAAGAACCCCCATGTTGAGACGTGGCTCCAATCGAATGCGCTGTTCAATAACAGTAACTTCCGGGTATGAAAAAATGGCGCTGGCAGCGTGCGCTGCAAGCCTCGCTCTGAGTGGGTACATTTGGAGCGCACAGATGTCAAGTACATTGTACTGGCGAAGTGCGCTGCAAGCCTCGCTCTTACCAAGGGAATATCCGGAACGCACGCTTGGAGCGCAGAAGTGTATCCGTAGTGCGACGTCTAAATTGGAAGCGTGATGTTGTGACGTAGCAACGCTGCCTCCCAAGCCTCCATGTGGGTACACATAACTGGAGTGCATAGCAAGGCTTTTGTAATATTAGCAGCGTAACATTGGTTTTAAAGACACGTAGCAAAGTACCTAACTCTAGAAAGTAATGTGCGTATAAAAATAAAATCGAATGCATATAAAGAGAATATATTAAGGGCCAAAAGTTAAAAGGTGTAGACATATTGTGAAGGCAATATATTTATGTCATAAAAATTCCTAAAAATAAGACAACTGGAATGACAAGGCAATGGAAATATGCGTAATAAAGGGTATATAGGCAAAAGAAAGAATGATATTTGGATAAAAAAACGGGGAGGACCTGAATAGATTTAAAAAGTGGCATTCGTATTGTGAATGCATATGAAAAATAAAAAATGTAAAAAAATATATTATAGAAATAGAGCCACGGCCCAACCTGGAGCCCCATCTCTAAATATTCGTATACACAATAAAATTGCATGGGCAGTATACCCCAATGAACTAGAAATTCAAAATACAAAGTACAAAAGAGGAGGATATGAGACAGATACGAGAAAGCAACAAAACACATTTGTTTAGGACTGGTTAATGAAGGAATTGATATCCCATTCGACATTGAGCCCCAATGGCGAGTGGGATTGGAGCTCATATATCCAGTACGTTTCTAACTGTGACACGCCACGAGTCATAGCCCCTCCCCTCCAGGGGGGGCATACCTATCTATAATAAGGAATTGTGATCCAGTTGGATCCCGGTTGTGATACTGTCTGTAGTGCCTGGAAACAGTATGTTTAGTACTACCCCCAATGACTTTTGCGATATGTTCGCCTACCCGGACAGAAAAGTTCTGGGTGGTACGGCCTACATAATGTTTCCCGCATGGGCAGGTAATAAGATATACCACATATCTAGTTGCACAGGTACAAAACATTTTGATGGGATAAGTTTTGTTAGTTACATTTGATCGAAATTCTAAAGTTTTCTGTCTACCACATATATTGTGTTGACACACTGTGCACCTTTTGCATGGAAAATAACCCACCATCTCATGAAAGAAGGTGGGACGCCCAAGGGGGTCTATAATATTAGGAGCAATTTTATTTTGTATAGAAGGAGCTCCTCTGTAGATAACCTTGGGTCGTTCCGGTAGGATAGTGTCAAGGACACAATCGTTACTGAGCACTTCCCAGTGACGTTCAATGATGGTTTTGATATCTCTATGTTGAGTTGAAAAAGAAGTCAACATGGAGTATTTGAAAATTTGTTGGTTGTGCAAGGAGTTTTGGGGGTCAATAACGATCTCCTATCAATTTGCATGGCATGTTGTACTTTCGGTTCCAAAGTGGTTGGATCATACCCCTTATCTAGAAATTTTTGTTTCAAGGACAGTGCTTGGATTTGAAACGTGTCAATACTGGTGCAGTTATTTCTCAGCCTTAGAAATTGGCTGCGGGGAACTGATCTGAGCCAGGATTTATGGTGGCAACTGTCGATAGATATAAAGCTGTTACGATCAGTTGGCTTGAAGTGAGTTTGAAATTTGAATTGTCGGGAATCAATCTCAATATCTAAATCTAAGAAGTGGACTTTTGTTGAACTATATTCCAGTGTTAGGGAAATTCCCCTATCATTGCAATTGAGATATGAAAAAAAATCTTTGAGAGATTCAGGAGAGCCATCCCATAGGAGGAGGATGTCGTCTATATATCTGGCCCACAGGACCAGAGATGGCCTGTGTTCAGAATAGAGGACATCCTCCTCCCACTTGGCCATAAAAAGTTTGGCGAGACTAGGGGCAAACTTAGCCCCCATCGCGACGCCCTTATGTTGTAAAAAAAATGTATTGTTAAACCAAAAATAATTATGTGTTGTGGCAAATTCTAATAGTTCCATGATATAGTGTCTTTGGGTATCAGTGAGAGACAGGTCCCTGTTTAGAAAGTGTGAGACTGCCTCGACACCCAGGGTGTGCGGGATGCAAGTATATAGTGATGCCACATCCGCGGTGGCTAATAGATAGTCACCTTGCACATTGATACCTTCCAACAGTCTGATAGTATCTGACGTATCTTTCAAATATGATGGAGTTTTTTTAACCAACGGCTGTAGATAAAAATCAATATAGCGACCAATGCGAAATGTTACTGAATTTATACCGCTTACTATTGGTCTCCCTGGTGGATGCAGGGGGTCCTTATGAATCTTGGGTAAGTGATATATTGTAGCAATTCTGGGTGCCGTGGGTATTAGGTAAGCTTTCTCTTTTTTGTTTAATATCTGTCGATCGAATCCTTTATTGACTAATAAAATCAAGTCTTTTTTGTAACCGTTGGTAGGATTGTTGGGGAGTTCCTTGTATTTATCTTGATCACTAAGGATCCTGTGCATCTCAGAAATATAGTCGGATTTGTCCATTACAACGATTCCGCCCCCCTTGTCCGCTGGATGGACAATAAGATCTTTCTTTTCGCATAATGATTTCAAATTCCTCTTGTTTAGAGAGTGATTATAATGTTTCTTAATGGGTAGACTGGCTAGATCTTTAAGTACTAAATCCTTAAAGACAATAACCGCAGATGCGGTTGGTACAGGGGCATTGAATAAAGAGGGGTTTGCTAGACCTGAGTGTACTGTCCCTGAGGTCAGGGCCCGTTCTATATGTGGGGCTGTATTGGAAGTAAGATAGCGTTGAATATTGATTTTCCTAATGAATTTCTGAACATTGATAAACGTATTGAACTTATCCAATTTTTTTGGGGGGGGGGGCAAACTTAAGACCCTTATCAAGAATGGCCAATTCTTCTTTGGTTAATTGTTTTGTGCTCAAATTAAATACTCCTTGGCCTGTTAGACACTTTTTCTTTTTCCTCTGAATTCTCCTCCCCCCTCTGGAGCCTCTCTTGGGTCTGAAGGCCTTTGTGGTCCTTGCCCATCCTGATGAAAATCCTTATTGTAGGAACCATGGCCATATGGACCCTGGCCTAAGGGATTCTATCATATTCGTCTCCATAATCATTATAGTTATCATGGAGAGGAGCAAATCTATTTTGAGTGCTAATAAGGGGTGATTGTAATAGTGGGAGTCACGATCATGGGGTGTACCATAATAATTGTGTCTCCTAGGAGAATCTGAAAAAACCCGATTTCCCTGTTCATAGGGTGGTCTGAGGTCATATTGGTTACCTTTGGGTTTACCCCTTCTTCCTTTTTTGGTAAAATTGCCTGTATCACCTCTAGATGTATGAGGTGGAGTATAGTAACTGGGATGTCTTCTGTGTTTATACTTATGATAATGTATATTGTACTATGTGAGCTCGGTGACAGCAAGTCTGACCTGAAGTGGAGATCTCTGATTAATCAAAACATTGTCCAGGTGGCTATTTAATGTTATGTTTTTATAGTATATGTCGGTGGTGGTAATAATATTCCTGTGTGCAGTTTGTATTGTTAGGGTAATATGATCAGGAGGGGGGATGTCCTCCTGTGTATATATTCTGTGTGCGTTTGTTCATTAAAACAGTTCTTATTCTGGTTTGCCCTAAAACTGGTATTGCCTAGTTCTTGGGGTAACTATAGCCAGATTCACTGATCTCGTGTTCCAGAGCTTGGGAAGCAGCTTCTTGGTGGAGATACCCAGTCAGGGTATCCAGAGTCCATCACAAGTGGCAGTTAGTCAGTTCCCACTCAGTTTCAGTTAGTGTCTGATTGCCTGCCGCACTATCGCAGTCCCATTATAAGTCGCTGATCACCGCCTTTAGTAGCATAAACAAAAAAAATAAAAATTAGAGCACTTTGTGCTCTGATGATCTTGAAGGGGAACTCCACGCCAAATAAAAAAAAATGGTATGGGTTCCCCCTCCGAGACCATTCCAGGCCCTTCGGTCTGGCATGGATTTTAAGGGAACCCCCCCCACGCCGAAAAAAATGGCGTAGGGTAACCCCCAAAATCCATAACAGGTCCTTATCTGAGCGAGCAGCCCTCCAAGTCAGAAAAGGAAGGTGGGGACGGACAAGCAAGCGCGCCCCCCTCCTGAACCATACCAGGCCGCATGCCCTCAACATGGGGGGGTGGGCGCCACCCCACCCCAAAGCACCTTGTCCCCATGTTAATGAGGACAAGAGCTTCTTCCCGACAACCAACAGCTGTGGGCAGCAGGCTTATCGGAATCTGGAAGCCCCCTCTAACAAGGGGGCCCCCAGATCCCAGTCCCCACCTTATGTGAATGAGTATGGGGTACATTGTACCCCTACCCATTCACCTAAAAAAAGTATCAAAAATAAAACACATTACACGTGTTTTTAAAGTAATTTATTAAGGCAGCTCTGGCGTCTGTCTTCTACCTCTGCCGGATCTTCTCCCCTCTGCAGAGTTCTTCTCCCTTTGTCTCCTGTCTTCTGCCTCTGCTGGGTCTTCTCTGTTGTCTTCTCCCTCTGTTCTTTTTCCGATGTTGACTTGACGCTCTCTTCCGCACTAATGCTGGGTGCACGGTGTGCCACTACTTATATTCGAATAAGTGAAGTATGTACGAATATACAATATATTCGTATATTTTATCTGTGTGGGAACACTTTTATATGTTGGCAGCTTCTCACATCCTTATATATCCTATTCTATACAGTTTGGTTTTGCGCATTAGTTCTCACATTTCTTTATATCCACTACTTATATTGGCATGGGGTGGGGTCACTGGGTGATGTCATCCGGAGGCCCCGTCCATTATGACATCACTGCCCCATCATTCCCCAGGCCTGTGACGTCATAAGGGGCGGGGCCTCCAGATGACATCACCCAGTGACCCCGCCCCATACCAATATAAGTAGCGGCACACCACGCACCCAGCATTAGAGCGGGAGAGAGCGTTGAGTCAACATCGGAAGAAGAACAGACGGAGAAGACAGCAGACAAGACCCGGCAAAAGAGCAAGAAGACAGTGGACAAGACCCGGCAGAAGTAGAAGACAGCGGACAGAGGGAGAAGAATCGGAGAGGACTAGAGGAGATCAGTGGAGAAGACACAAAGAGGGGAGAGGAACCGTCAGAGAGAGAAGACATCATCGGAGGAGGCAGAAGAGCCGGAGAGGGGAGAAGAAATCAGAAGAAACAAACAAAAGAACCCGCTGCTTCAGGTGAGACAGGAAGCCTAATGATATCATGGGTGCCCACCTCGGCTCGCCTCCGCATACGATCAACACAGAAGAAATGGCTGCACTCCAAGATCCATCAGAATTCTTATTTAATAAACGAACATCCCAAGTGTTACAAACAGTTCAAATGGTAGATGCGTTTCACACACTAACAGGTGCGCTTATTCATTACAAAGATAAGTCAGCCCTTATCTTGGCTGACTTATCTTTGTAATGAATAAGCGCACCTGTTAGTGTGTGAAACGCATCTACCATTTGAACTGTTTGTAACACTTGGGATGTTCGTTTATTAAATAAGAATTCTGATGGATCTTGGAGTGCAGCCATTTCTTCAGTGTTGAAGTAATCAGAAGAGACGCCGGAGCTGCCTTAATAAATTACTTTAAAAACCTGTGTACTGCGTTTTTTATTTTTGACACTTTTTTTAGGTGACTGGATAGGGGTACAATGTACCCCATACTCATTCACATAGGGTGGGGGGGGCAGAAACTGGGGGCCCCCTTGTTAACCACTTCCTTCCCCTCCCATAGTCAAATGACGCCTGCAGGTGGGATCTCCCATCCTGGGCGGGCGTCATATGATGTCCTCGGCTTCCCGGCCGTCTAGGGGGTGCGCGATGTAAGACTGCCACCGGTAACAGAGCAGGAACGTGGATTTGCATGTGTAAATACACAGATCCACGTTCTGTCAGGGGAGAGGAGACCGATCGTGTGTTCCCAGTACAGAGGAACACCGATTGGTCTCCTCCCCTTGTGAGTCCCCTCCCCCCACAGTTAGAATCACTCCCTAGGTAACACAGTTAACCCCTTGATCGCCCCCTAGTGTTAACCCCTTCCCTGCCAGTGACATTTATACAGTAATCAGTGCATTTTTATAGCACTGATCGCTGTATAAATGTGAATGGTCCCAAAATAGTGTCAAAAGTGTCCGATATGTCACAGTAATGATAAAAATCGCAGATCGCCGCCATTACTAGTAAAAAAAATAATAATAAAAATGCCATAAATCTATCCCCTATTTTGTAGATGCTATAACTTTTGCGCAAACCAATTAATATACGCTTATTGCGATTTTTTTTTAACCAAAAATATGTAGAAGAATACACATCGGCCTAAACTGAGGAAAAAATGTGTTTTTTTTTTTTCAAATTGGGATATTTATTATAGCAAAAAGTAAAAAATATTGCGTTTTTTTTTTCAATCTTGTCACTCTTATTTTGTTTATAGCACAGAGGTGATGAAATACCACCAAAAGAAAGCTCTATTTGTGGGGAAAAAAATGATATTCATTTGGGTACAGTGTTGTCGCAATTGTCATTCAAAGTGCAACAGCGCTGAAAACTGAAAATTGGCCTGGGCAGGAAGGGGGTTAAAATGCCCTGTATTGAAGTGGTTAAAGGGGGCTTCAAGATTCCGATATGGCCAGGGTTGTCGGGAAGAGGCCCTTGCCCCCATCAACACGGGGACAAGGTGCTTTGGGGTGGGGGGCGCAGGGCCCCCCTGCCCCAAAGCACCCACCCCCCCATGTTGAGGGCATGTGGCCTGGTACAGTTCAGGTGAGGGTGCTCGCTCATCCCCACCCCCTTTCCAGACCTGTCGGGCTGTGTGCTCAGGTAAGGGTCTGGTATGGATTTTGGGGGGGACACCACGCTGTTTTTTCGGCATGAGGGTGCCCCTAAAATCCATACCAGACTGAAGGGCCTGGTATGCTCTTGGAGGGGAACCCATGCTTTTTTTTTTTTTTTAATTTTGCATGGAGTTCCCCTTCAAGATCATCAGAGCACAAGTTGCATGCCAAAGTTGGTTCAGTTAAGACTGTGATCTGACTTCAGTGATATTCAATGGGCTGAGTAAGATCAAAGTCGGACCAAAGTAGTGCAGGGAGCATTTTCAAAGTCGGACCGACTTGTGTCGGACCAGTTAAGATGGCTCTCATAGGGAAACATTGCTTTTCACACGTCATGCGACATGAGCTCCCAATGTCGAAGCGTTTGTCATAACTGTTTAAAACCGGCCTTACTCATTCATGCAACACTGTACCCATTTGACATTTTTGTCCTTGTTTTCACACAAATAGAGCTTTCTTTTGGTGGTATTTAATCACCACTGGGTTTTTTATTTTTTGCGCTATAAATTGAAAAAGACTAAACATTTTGGGAAAAAACACATTTTTCTTCATATCTGTTATACAATTTTGCAAATTAGTAATTTTTCTTCATACATTTTGGCCAAAATTGATACTGTTACTTGCTTTGTTAAAAATAACCCAAATAATTGTATATTAGTGTATAATATATCAGTGTGAAATTCCTATTTTGAGAGGGCAGGGACAGTAAACCCTTAGCACCACATCCCTAGTGGATATACATATAAATAGAGGGAATTGGGATAAAGTTACCCCTGGGGCTTTTAAGGTGCTTATAGTATCAAATCAAATAAAAAAAACAATGTATGCAACTATATAAAAAAAATATAAATCTTTTATTCAAAATTTTTATTACAAAATATCACCACAGAATTAAAAAAAACAGCAATCTTTCAATCTGAATCAAGCAATTATTACATGAGATTGACAAAACCACTTCATGAATACCACTCAACATGTTTCGCTCAATTCATGAGCTTCATCAGGAGTTTTGGTACATATGTTTCATGCTATGAATAAAAGAGAAAGAATACATAAGTCAGACAGCTCAAAAACAACGCATACAATACATATGCTTCTTAAACTAAAACAGAAAATTTGCATACATAAGAAAAGAATCTTATCATATAATTCAAAAAAATGTCTCCAATAGAATTCCAATAATCAAAAGATTCAAAAAATGATTATAATAATCATCTTATAAATGTTATATGTTGTGTTGTTTGTCCATGATAGTGAACAATTTATTATAGGAAATTTAAATCATCATAGATGGAACTCGCTTACCCAAGCACATCAACAATTGAAGAGAAGTGGCAAGCAGATTGTAGATGTGAAAAAAACAACACATGGTTCACATTCATAGGTAACTGGATACGTCTCACCCGTTTAGGATCTCCCAACCCATTATGGTCGACAGAGGGGCTGATATGTAAAATACATTAGCCAAAGGCTAAATGTTAAAAGGAAAAAAATAATAATGAAAAAAAAATAAAAAAAAATATTCATAAATGATTCATAGCACACTCAAGGGGCAGATATCAGAAGAGGGTTAGGGATATAGTTCACCTTAAATTGAATCAGAGTATATTGTTGAGGGCTAATAAAGCCTTATAAACAAAACTAGAAGGAGAGCATCGCTGCTTCAAAGTCTCCACAAGGTGGTACTCCAAATGGCAGCCTTATAATATCAGTACGGGAGGTCCATATTTAAGCAGCCTTAGTGTACTATGGATAAAGATGAAAAATATATATAGAAAATAAATGAAAGTCAAGCAACACTCACCATCAGTAAATACAACTGAAATGGTGAATAAATTTCATTACCTGGATAGTATAGTGGATGTACATAGGAGGGGAGAACGGCATCTACCTCCCCTTACAGCCTCAGAGCCACTGTCAGAAGGATAGGGGCTGACAAGCCACACTATATAAGTCCCTCCATCCCGGCGGCGTCTGACGTCACCGCTGGGATGCGGACGTGCAGTCTGTTTTAGTTTAAGAAGCATATGTATTGTATGCGTTGTTTTGGAGCTGTCTGACTTATGTATTCTTTCGCTTTTATTCATAGTATGCCACATATGTACCAAAACTCCTGATAAACAAACATTTTATAGTCTACACATCTAGCTTTTGTAAAACAAAAAATTGGAATCGACTGTCGAAAGCACCATATTAACGATCAAAATATCAGCAGATTGTTTGTCGGACGAAATTTTACTTCCGATTTTAATATCGTGTGTATGGGCCTTTTGAGAGTCTAAAAGCTATGGTGCTAATCATTGAAAATTGATCAAACCTGATGTACTGACGGCTCATTTCTTGAGACACTAACAAGCCAGGAAAGTACAAATACTCCCCAAATGACTCCTTTTTGGAAAGTAGACATTCCAAGGTATTTAGTAAGAGGCATTGTGAGTTTTTTTAAGTTGTCATTTTATTTTCCCACAATTCTTTGCAAAATTAAGATTTCTTTTTTTTTATAATATTGGCATAATCAGGTTATTTCTCTCACATGGCATATACATACTTGTAACTACACCTCAAAACACATTCTGCTACTCCTCCTGAGTATGGCGACACCACATGTGTGGGATTTTTACACAGCCTGGCCACATACGGAGGCCCAACATGCAGGGAGCACCATCAGGTGTTCTAGGAGCATATTTTTCAAATCTAATTTAACTACCTATTACACTTTTGTGAGGCACTGTAGTGGCACGGATAATCACTGATGTGGCATGGATAAGTACTGATGTGGCATGGATGTGGCATCAATGAAAACTGATGTGGCATGAATGTGGCAAGGATGAGAACTGATGTGGCATGGATGAGCACTGATGTGGCACGGATGTAGCATGGATGAGCACTGATGTGGCATGGATGTGGCACAGATGAGAACTGATGTGGCATGGATGAGCACTGATGTGGCACGGATGAGGCACTAATGAGCATTGATGTGACATGGATGCAGCACGGATGAGTACTAATGTGGCATGGATGAGCACTGATGTGGCATGGATATGGCACAGATGAGTACTGATGTGGCATGGATGTGGCATGGATGAGTATTGATGTGGCACAGATGAGCACTGATGTGGCATGGATGTGGCACAGGTGAGTACTGATGTGATCCAGATGAGCACTGATGTGGCATGGATGTGGCACGGATGAGCACTGATGGGGGTGGATGTGGCACGGATGATCACTGATGTGGCATGGATGAGCACTGATGTGGCATGGATGTGGCATGGATGATCACTGATGTGGCATGGATGTGGCACGGGTGAGCATTGATGTGGCATGGATGAGCACAGATGTAGCACAGATGATCACTGATGTGGCACGGATGATCACTGATGTGGTATGGATGTGGTATGGATGAGCACTGATGTGGCACAGATGAGCACTGATGTGGCATGAATGTGGTATGAATGAGCATTGATGTGGCATGAATGAGGCACGGATGAGCACTGATGTTGCATGGATGGGACATGGATGAGCATGAATAAGGCATGAATGAGCCATGCATAAGCATGAATGAGCCATTGATGAGCCATGGAAGAGCATGAATGAGCCATGTATGGGGATGGATGAGCCATGGATCGGCACAGATCAGCACTGTGGGCACTTCAGATTCAGCCCACAAGCGCTGCTGCACCCGTTCCCTCCTCTCCTCACACACTGTACAGACCAGGGCAAGGAGAGGGGAGGAACTGAACCGGACATGCTGAATGTGGAAAACGTGGAAACATTTTTTTTCACAGAGTTGTCCATTTATAAGATATTTCCAACACATAGCATGTACATAGGAAAAATGACAGCCCAAAATACATTCTGCTACTCCTCCTGAGTATGGAGATATGTGAGAGACTTTTACACAGCCTGGCCCAACATGCAGGGAGCACCATCAGATGTTCTAAGGGCATACTTTTCAAATATAATTTGACTACCTATTACACTTTTGTAAGGCACTGTAGTGGCACTGATGGGCACTGTAATAGCACTGATGAGCACTGATGTGACATGGATGTAGCACGGATGAAAACAGATGTGGCACGGATGAGAACTTATGTGGCATGGATGAGCACTGATGTGGCACAGATGAAAACAGATGTGGCACGGATGAGAACTGATGTGGCATGGATAAGTACTGATGTGCATGGACGAGAACTGATGTGGCATGGATGTGACACGGATGAGCACTGATGTGGCACGGATGTGACACGGATGAGCACTGATGTGGCATGAATGTGGCACAGATGAAGACTGATGTGGCATGGATGAGCACTGATGTGGCACGGATGAACACTGATGTGGCATGGATGTGGCACGGATGAGTACTGATGTGGCATGGATGTGGCATGGATGAGAACTGATGTGGCATGGACATGGCACGGATGAGTACTGATGTGGTATGGATGTGGCATGGATGTGGCAGGGATGACTACTGATCTGCCTTATCCTGTGTATTGAGTATCAACCACGGTCACTGATGTGGCACGGATGATCACTGATGTGGCATGGATGAGCACTGATGTGGCATGGATGAAGCACGGATGAGCAATGATGTGGCATGTATGTTACATGGATGAGCATGAATGAGCCATGGATGGGCATGGATGAGCATGAATGAGGCATGAATGAGCCATGGATGGGCATGGATGAACATGAATGAGGCATTAATGAGCCATGGATGGGGATGGATGAGCCATGGATGAGCATGAATGAGCCATGGATGGGGACGGATGAGCCATGGATGGGGAAGGATGAGCCATGGATGAGCATGAATGAGCCATGGATGGAGATGGATGAGCCATAGATGGGGATGGATGAGCCAGAATGAGGATGGATAAGCCATGGATGGGCACAGATCAGTGCTGTGGGCACTTCAGATCCAGCCCACAAGCACTGCTGCACCCGTTCCCTCCTCTCTTCACACACTGTACGGGTCTGTGCGAGGAGAGGGGAGGAACTGAATCGGACATGCACCGGTTTGTTGACAAGTGATCGCTCTGTCATTGGATGGAGCAATCGCATGGTAAAGGGCCGCTGTCATTGCCCCAATCCATGATGGTTCTGAAGACCCGACTGTCACGGATATTTCCGGGTGCACGCTCTAGGGGGCGCGCGGGAAGTACGATTCTGGGAGAACGTCATTGTACGCCCTCCCAGAATTAGCCGACTGCACTGTAGCTGTCATTTGGCTATGTATTGGTTGGCAAATGGTTAAAGCCAGGTTAGGTTATAAAAAAAATCCCAAGCTTTGAACATCTCACAGAGCACTGTTCAATCCATCATCCGAAAATGGAAAGAGTATGGCACAACTGCAAACCTACCAAGACATGGCCTTCCACCTAAACTGACAGGCCGGGCAAGAAGAGCATTGATCAGAGAAGCAGTCAAAAGGCCCATAACTCTGGAGGAGCTGCAGAAATCCACAGCTCAGGTGGGAGAATCTGTCCACAGGACAAAAATTATGCACCGTACATACGATCAGAAATTCCCCCAGCAAAAGTCCGATGTGAGCTTTTGGTCGGAAATTCCGACCGTGTGTGTGTTCCATCGGACAAAAGATTGAGAGAAGGTTCTCTATTTTTTGGTCGGAAAAAGGAAATTGGAAATTCCGATCGTCTGTACAAATTCCGCCGTGCAAAATTCCTACGCATGCTCCGAAACAATTTGATGCATGCTCGGAAGCATTGAACTTCATTTTCTCGGCTTGTCGTAGTGTTGTACGTCACCGCGTTCTTGATGGTGGAAAGTTGAGAGAATTTTTGTGTGACCATGTGTATGCAAGCCAAGCTTGAGCGGAATTCCGTCAGAAAAACCATCCAAGTTTTTTCCGATGGAAAATCTGCTCGTGTGTATGGGGCATTAGTCGTGCACTCCACAAATCTGGACTTTATGGAAGAGTGGCAAGAAGAAAGCAATTTTTGAAAGAAAGCCATAAGAAGTCCCATTTGCAGTTTGAGAGGCGCCATGTGGGGGACACAGCAAACATGTGGAAGAAGGTGCTCTGGTCAGATAAGACCAAAATGTAACTTTTTGGCCTAAAAGCAAAACGCTATGTGTGGTGGAAAACTAACACTGCACATCACCCTGAGCGCACCATCCCCACCCTGAAACATGGTGGTAGCAGCATGATGTTGTGGTGATATTTTTTTTCAGCAGGGACAGGGAAGCTGGTCAGAGGTGATGGGAAGATGGATGGAGCCAAATACAGAGCAATCTTAGAAGAAAACCTGTTATGCCCCGTAGACACGATCAGAAATTCCGCCAGCAAAAGTCGGATGTGAGCTTTTGGTCAGAAATTCCGACCGTGTGTATGCTCCATCGAACTTTTGCTCGCAGAATTCCTGCCAGCAAAAGAATGAGCAGGTTCTCTACAGTATTTTCCCATCGGAAAAAGTTCCTATTGGAAATTCCGTTCGTCTGTATGCAATTTAGACGCGCAAAAAACGTGGAAACAATTCAACGCATGCTCGGAAACATTGAACTTCATTTTCTCGGCTCGTCGTAGTGTTGTACGTCACCGCGTTCTTGACCGTCGAAAGTTCAGAGAACTTTTGTGTGACCATGTGTATGCAAGGCAAGCTTGAGCGGAATTCCGTCAGAAAAACCATCCAAGTTTTTTCTGACGGAAATTCCGATCGTGTGTACTGCAAAAGATTTAAGCCTGGGGCGCAGGTTCACCTTCCAGCAGGACAATGACCCTAAACATACAGCCAGAGCTACAATGGAATGGTTTAGATCAGGGATATGCAATTAGTGGGCCTCCAGCTGTTGCAAAGCTACAAGTCCCATTATGCTTCTGGCTCTGGGTTTCATGCTTGTGGCTATCAGAGTCTTGCTATGCCTCATGGGACTTGTAGTTCTGCAACAGCTGGAGGTCCTACTTGCATATCCCTGGTTTAGATCAAAACATATTCATGTGTTAGAACACATGGGCCCAGTTAAAGTCCAGACCTAAATCCAGTTGAGAATCTGTGGCAAGACTTAAAAATTGCTGTTCACAGATGCTCTCCATCCAATCTGACAGAGCTTGAGCTAATCTGCAAAGAAGAACGGGCACAAATTTCACTAGTGTGCAACCGATGTGCAAAGCTGGTAGAGACATCCCCAGAAAGACTTGCAGCTGTAATTGCAGCGAAAAGGTGGTTCTACAAAGTATTGACTCAGTACTGCCATTTTGTGTTGCAAGTACAGTAAAATCCAAATAAAATACATTTACGTTTTTGGTTGTAACTTGACAAAATATGGAAAAGTTCAAGGAGTATGAATACTTTTTCAAGGCACTATATTACTTTAATTTATTATGGAATAAAATGTATTTAAAGCTAAAACCTTTTCTTAGTTTTGGATATAATGTGTAAGATTGAGAATATCTATCAGGTTTTTATTGCCATCTGTATCCCCAGTGGGGAGATTAACCCTCACTATTGGTCCTTGTTGCAATTTTCTCAGTACAGAAAGTGGTTGGAAATCAATAACCTTAACCCTTCCCTAAACTGGACAAAACTAAAGAAACATTTATTGGCTGTACATAGACTTTAATGCAGAATTATGCATAACAAATATCCAGACATTTCACAAACACCATGCTGGATGCCTTATTTGTATTTAGTTTGTCTTGGATATTACTTCTTAAAGCACAGTATGGTACACAGTACACAAAATACAACTGAAATCATACCTCTTGATAGCATTGTATACAATAAAACCTTTGCTGCTGTGCAGACCCATAACTCTAGAGGAGACCAACTTTCTGCATTTACAGTGGATGCTGAGTGCTGAAAGCGAAGCTTTTTCATTTGGTCTGCAAGCTGTGCCTAATGAATGGCTCCACTTAGCTGCTGCACATTATATCACCCTAGTCCTGGCACATTATCACAAATAAGTGGTTACATTTCCCACAGCTACATTATGGGTTTAAGACCAGAAATAACAACACAAAACCACATTTTTGTTTTATTTCTGAATAGGTGAGCTTTTTTTCTTTTTAAATATGCACCTTTTTATTATCTTGGAAAGAAATATGCTACATTCTGAGTCTATTGCGCTGCACATTCCTTGGTAAAAGCAGAGATAAACCAAATCTTAAGACTGGTAAGGTGTCCTCCCAGAATTGTTAATGACAGAGTAGAAATTTTATTGATTTGTCTGCATTGTTCCAGAGATGGGAAAAGTTAAGCTTTATAATTCAGTACTTCCCTGCTGAGTAGATGTTTTCTTCTCTCAGGATAATGGCACATTAAGCAAACACAGAAGTAACTTCAATCAAGTACTGACATCTATGAAAGCTGCATTACAGCTAAAGCACATAATAGCAGGTGGTGAAGATCTTGCTGGACCTGACCAAAGATGGCTGTTGATTTTGATCTAAGCTGGATGAAGGAACTCGAAAGAGAAAAGGTGCTTGACGTCCTGTATCGAGACCAGGCACTTCAAAAATCAGAAGAGGAAAGAATAAGGTATTGTGCATATTTTACTGTTATCTACCATACATAGTACAAATGGGGGTGTTGAAATATAAACAGGTAAATGTATATCTTTTTGCACTTTAACAAAAACTGTATAGCTAAAGAAAGCATTTAAAAGTATAAAATTCCTTATCCAGCTAGTTAGCAGTTGTACAAACAGCTTTCAATGTCTGCAGGTAGAAGGTAATTAAATACTGTTTTTCAACCATATAAAACAATATGTGGTCATGAAAGCATGATTGCATGATAGACTGTTGTATACAGTACTTCTACAGAAAATTAGTTATTTGACATTCATATAACTTTTCAATGGTACTTATGTTCCTGTTGGTGATGTTTTAGGCTAAAGACATGAAGTGGACCTATGGCTGTTGGAATTATCCTGTGTTGGCACAGGGGACCTGGGATACACAGGGAACACAGAGTGAATGGAGGCACAGAAGAGCTGATGTCTCTGAAGACACTGGGATTGCAGGGAGCTCGCTGGTGGCAGAGGAGTGCAGGGGTGATTGGAGGCACGGGAGTGCAGTTGTTTCTGGAGACACAGGAGTGCTGTGGACACCCATGACACAGGAGCGCAAGGGGTCACTGGATGCACAGGAGTGCATGGGTCACTGATGAAACAGAAGCACAAGGGGTCACTGGATGCACAGGTGTACAGGGGTCACTGATGACACAGGAGCACAAGGGGTCACTGGAGGCAGAGGAGCACAGTGATCATTGGATAAACTGGGGCTGTTGGAGTGCTCAAGGGTCACTGGAGGCACCATAGTGCTGATGTCACAAGAGACACTAGGACCACAGGGGGGGGGGTGCGGCACAGGAGTACAGGGGTCACTGGGTGCACAGGAGTACAGGGGTCACTGATGACACAGGAGCGCAAGGGGTCACTGGAGGCACAGGAGTACAGGGGTCACCGATGAGACAGGAGCGCAAGGGGTCACTGGATGCACAGGAGTGCATGGGTCACTGATGACACAGGAGCACAAGGAGTCACTGAATGCACAGGAGTACAGGAGTCACTGATGACACAGGAGCATAAGGGGTCACTGGAGGCACAGGAGTACAGGGGTCACTGATGAGACAGGAGAGCAAGGGGTCACTGGATGCACAGGAGTGCATTGGTCACTGATGACACAGGAGCACAAGGGGTCACTGGAGGCACAGGAGTACAGGTGTCACTGATGACACAAAAGCACAAGGGGTCACTGGAGGCATAGGAGTACAGGGGTCACTGATGACACAGGAGTACAGGGATCAGTGGATAAACTGGGGCTGTTGGAGTGCTCAGGGGTCACTGGAGGCACCATAGTGCTGATGTCACAAGAGACACAAGGACCACAGGGGAGGGGGTGCGGCACAGGGGTCAATGGGTCACTGGAGGCACAGGAGCACAAGGGGTCACTGGGTGCACAGGGGTACAAGGGTCACTGGAGGCACAAGAGCACAAGGGGTCACTGGATGCACAGGAGTACAGAGGTCACTGGATGCACAGGAGTACAGGGGTCACTGATGACACAGGAGCGCAAGGGGTCACTGGATGCACAGGGGTACAGGGGTCACTGATGACACAGGAGCACGCGGGGTCACTGGATGCACAGGAGTACAGGGGTCCCTGATAACAAAGGAGCACAAGGGGTCGCTGGATGTACAGGAGTACAGGGGTCACTGATAACACAGGAGCACAAGGGGTCACTGGAGGCACAGAAGTACAGGGATCAGTGGATAAACTGGGGTCACTGGAGGTACCACAATGCTGATGTCACAAGAGACACTGGGAGCACAGGGGATGGGGGGGGTTGCACAGGGGTACATGGGTTGCTGGAGGCACAGGAGCACAAGGGGTCTCTGGATGCACAGGAATACAGGGGGCACTGATGACATAGGAGCGCAAGGGGTCACTGGATGCACAGGGATACAGGGGTCACTGATGGCACAGGAGCACAAGGGGTCACTGGATGCACAGGGGTACAGGGGTCACTGATGACACAGGAGCACAAGGGGTCACTGGATGCACACGGGTACAGGGGTCACTGATGACACAGGAGCACAAGGGGTCACTAGATGCACAGGAGTACAGGGGTCACTGATGACACAGGAGCACAGGGGGTCACTGGATGCACAGGAGTACAGGGGTCATTGATGACACAGAAGCACAGGGGGTCACTGGATGCACAGGAGTACAGGGGTCACTGATGACACAGGAGCGCAAGGGGTCCCTGGAGGCACAGGGGTACAGGGGTTAGTGGGTAAACTGGGGCTGTTGGAGTGCTCAGGGGTCACTGGAGGCACCATAGTGCTGATGTCACAAAAAACACTGGGACCAGAGGGGGGTGCAGCACAGGGGTACAGGGGTCACTGGAGGCCCAGGACTGCAGGGTTTACCAGTCCATCACTGGTATGCATGGGGAACACAGGCGGCAGACACTGGAGGTATGGGGGAGGGGGGCTTAGCTTAGGTGTAGTGACATGTTCTTGAACGCTGGGCTGTATGTTGCTTCACCATTTGAAGCCGACACCAATTAGGAGTGCTGTTTCCCCATTAGCCACATCACTGGTATGTCCTTGGTATAACCCAAAAGTGCTGGCAGCTATGTGCCAGAGAGGAGACCTGGCACTGGATTGCCAAATAGGTAACACAAACACGAAAAAAAAATATTTATACTGCATACATTACAATAACTGGAGACCAACTGTGTAATGGTCCAACGCAGCTAATAATCCAAAAGGGTTATTGATACTCTTATAGATATTAAAGTTGTATTGAACCCAAAGGCATACATTTATTTTGCAGCATACCAATTATTAGTTGTTATGGCTACATTCATTTTCTTTTTGTGCTTTTTTCTTTTGTTTTCATCTGGTGATCCAGCCAGAAAGTCTGTCGCTTTTCAAAAGAACCAAGCTCTCTTCCAGAAGTATCAAATTACAGGGATGATACATACCATTTACCACTGACATGATTGCTTACAATGATCAGCTTTTGTTTACTCATGTAAAACCTTTATCCCAAAAGAAACAAACTGTTTGCTGTAACTGATGATAAAATGTGAGTTGGAGCTTGGTTTCAAATTGTTAGTGTATTTTATTCTGCTAGTACATTTAACACTCCTCTGCCCCCAGACTGACAATGCTGCTGTCCAAAGGTGCCCCTGTTCTGATTCATCCAGAGTGAGGGCACTCTAATACAGGAGGTGTTTTGCTGGCCAGATCACCAGGTGAAAACAGAAGGAAAAAGGAAAACTAACGCAGCCACCAAATCTTATGATTGGTAAGCTGCAATTTATTACATTTTTGGTTTTGGGTTTAATACCACTTTAATGTTATTCTTTAGACTTAAACACGTATGGGGTTAATTTACTAAACCTGGAGAGTGCAAAATCTGGTACAGCTTTGCATGGTAGCCAATCAGCTTCTAACTTCAGCTTGTTTAAATAAGCTTTGAAAAAAAAAAACTGAAAGCTGATTGGTTTCTATGTAGAGCTGCACCAGATTTTGCACCCTCCAGTTTTAGTAAATCAACCCCTTATGTGTTATACAGACAACTCTGGAACTTCATATACAAAAACAAAAGTCAGCTAAACAGATCGAAAATGATTGGTAAATTCCTATTATCACTGCAGTTCCTCCTAACAGAGTGCCTATTTAAAGGGTTAGTTCAACTTTACCAAAAAACTGCCAATGCAAATAAGGGATGTCTGTAGATAAAAAAAAACTGTGCAGTTCTGACTAATGTTGAATAATGACCTTGCTATAGATGTAGGCCATTTATGTACCACCTGGAGCCTGACTGGAATACTCCCAGGATGTTGATAGGATGTTGCTAAGAGAAGCCTAGTCATTACTGCTCACCTCCACCATCACAGAAGTGAGCTTTCAAACACTGAGCTCAGAGCTACTGCATCAGGTGAGAGAAAGTGCATGTGAGGGGGTTTGAATCATAGAAAGAGCTCACTGTGATGGTGAAGGTGAGCAGACATAATTAGGCCTCTCTTAGCAACGTCCTAGCAACATTGTGGGAGTATTCCAGCCAGGCTTTAGGAGGTACATAAATGGCCTACACCTATGGGAAGGGCATTATTCAACTTTACTCAGCACTGCACAGTTTTTTTTTATCTACAGACACCACTTACTTAGACATGCATAGACAGGTGAACTAACACTTTAAAGAGTATTCCTATACAATATGCACAAAATAGTATATCCAAGCTCTAAAGCAAACTTTTTCTTTGGCAATGTTTACAGAAATGGGTGCCAAATTTACAGTATACTACTAAGCTTTCATCAACACAATGGTGCAAATAAAAACTCTGCTCCAGTCTGTCCTCTGAGACCCATTGGGCTGGGTGGAGTTGCACCCAGTTGATACTTCAAAGACACCTCAACCCTTCCTTGTTCCACTACCCTGTGTTGAGCAGTAGGTATATATCGGTGATGACTGGTGAGGAGCTGTTAGTGGTGGAGGTGAGAACCTCTAGTAGCTGCTTAACAAAAAATAAAAATTGTGTTGGCAACAACTGATGAAAAAGTGTGTTTGAAACAGCTGATGAAGCTGATTATAAAAGGCCTACTGTGTGTAGGTGGATGGTTCTTACGGAACATTTCATTTGGGTATGTGTTTCTGCTAGAATGTTCTTATTGTTATTGTTGATTATTTGTACCAATGAGCATCACTGTACCATTTATGTCTGTTTATGTCCTTTCTGTTATTTGATGCAGAAAATTGAAAACACATTTACAACAGCTTCGATGGAAGGGTGCCAAAAGTGCAAGCCAAGAATACCAAGAGAGGTCTTGTGCTCGCTGCCAGAAAGCCCTCGGAAGGATTTTGAACAGAGGGGCTGTTTGCAATGGCTGCAGCCACAGGGTCTGTCATGAATGTCAGGTTTGCCGCTACAGTCTGGCATGGAAGTGCACAGTGTGCAATGCTCATGGGTAATAATTCTTATATTTTATGTGTCTTTTACCTATCACCCCCATCCATTGCAAATCAACAGAAAACAGTTTAGGAACACCGTTATAACACCGTTCAGGAGAAAGGATCACTAGCTGTGAGGGCTAGATATAAATGGCCATAGACTGCCCAGACCAGCATAAACAGTGGAAATGCCATCCAAAAATGTGACGCGGGAAGTAGTGAGGTTTTATCCAAAAATATCTGAGCTATACTGCTAATGTGCACTAGTGATGGCAATGCTAGGCCTAAACCAGCTGGCTAAGCACAGTTAAATTTGAGTCAACATCAACAAAGATATAGGAATATAAGATGGAATCTGTAAGGGGAATGGTAGGGTCAGTCCTTTAAATTTGTCTTCTGCCAGCTTATGTGGGGGCCATTTAGTGTTGGTGCACTTATGATAGTCCTTCAACCCTGCGAGCAGAGGAATGACAATAGGTGCACCCCAGTTCAGTGCAAGGTGGAATAGAAGTGGGCAGAAGATAAGAATAATGATTTGATATGACCCTAGTCCTGAGTTGGTAGTGGTGCGGGATGGGCTTGAGTGTGACAGAGTACATGGGCTGGATGCTATGGTTGTCCTGCACTCAACAGCTTATCTACTGTTAACAGTACATAGTGGACGGGTGCCCTCTAACCTACTCCCCAATGTGGCAAAAGGATCTTGCGATGGAAGGGGCCCCTTCGGTATGGCTCTAGTTTAGCTGTAACTTGAACAGAGGGTCTGGTGAATGCTCTGGTCTCTCCGTCGCAGCCCTGCAAAGTAGTCCAAATGGACAGTGGTGCTGATTCCAGCAATATCCAGGCTTTCTTGAGCTGCCTCTTTTCTCTCGCTTGCTCCAACAGTTCTAGATGCTTGCACTCCCTTGGCGTCAAGAGCCTTGGCTTTCCCATGCAATTCAATGAAAAAAAACATCTCTCAGGCTCCTCTTGCTCACATAGGGTCTTGTGGGACCTGTAGTTCAGAAAGCTAGTCGTGTCCATACATGATTGCTGCCTCAAACTAAAACTCCTGGAGCTCCAAGTGTGCTGCATTAAATGATAAGTTCACCTTTTAAAAAAAATAAATGCACATTTTTTTGCAGGTAAAGTCGCTGGTGCCATGAAAGTCTCCTGCAGACCTGTCAGTGTATCTGTGTGTCTGTACATCGTATGGGCAAGCAGATAAATCTGACAGGAAGACTCTATGAACTACCACAGTGCTCCACAGCACCATGATAGTTAATTTAAAACTACAGGCTGACAGTCGCAAAGGCTGTCAGGACTTGTAGTTTTCCATTGACAGAGGACTGAGTGAATGAGTAACGTGGCTGGGCAGGGGGGAGAAGATCCCTGCTAGCTGTCAAAGCGGGGGATCGGGGGCAGGGGGGCTGCTTTGTTTACCTTAAATATGGGTGTAACATGTAACATGTTGCAAAAGGTGAACTTATCCTTTAAGGTCTATAAGTTCAGTGAAGCTAGCTAACCCCCTGCTGACCAAAGGAGAGTTGTACAGTTAAACATTAAGCTTCAGCCCCGGAAGATTTTACCCCCTTCCTGACCAAAGCACTTTTTGCGATTCGGCACTGCGTCGCTTTAACTGACAATTGCGAGGTCGTGCGATGTTGCACCCAAACAAAATTGACGTCCTTTTTTCCCACAAATAGAGCTTTCTTTTGGTGGTATTTGATCACCTCTGCGGTTTTTATTTTTTGCGCTATAAACAAAAAAAGAGCGACAATTGAAAAAAATGCATTATTTTTTACTTTTTGCTATAATAAATATCCCCCAAAAACATATAAAAAAACATTTTTTTCCCTCAGTTTAGCCGATATGTATTCTTCTACATATTTTTGGTAAAAAAAAATCGCAAGAAGCGTATATTGATTGGTTTGCGCAAAAGTTATAGCGTTTACAAAATAGGGCATAGTTTTATGGCATTTTTATTATTAATTTTTAATGGTGGCGATCTGCGATTTTCATCAGAACTGCAACTTTATGGCGGACACATCGGACATTTTTTACACTATTTTGGGACCACTGTCATTTATACAGCGATCAGTGCTATAAAAATGCATTGACTACTGTGTAAATGACACTGGCAGTGAAGGGGTTAACCACTAGGG
This sequence comes from Lithobates clamitans, assembly GCA_037952925.1. Lineage (NCBI taxonomy): Eukaryota > Metazoa > Chordata > Amphibia > Anura > Ranidae > Lithobates > Lithobates clamitans. The sequence goes on along the minus strand of JBBGZY010002909.1, from coordinate 249,131 downwards.
GGCGATGAAGGGGTTAAGTGTGTCCTAGGGAGTGATTCTAACTGTGGGGGGATGGGCTACTAGTCATATGACAGCGATCACTGCTCTCGATGACAGAGAGCAGTGATCTCTGTCATGACATAAGCCAGAATGGGGAAGTGCCTTGTTTACGTGTTTTCCCTGTTCTGAGGCTCCGTGACACGATCTCCGGGAGACTGGTGGACATCGAGTCAGCCAGTCCTGCGGGCACGGTCACGAGCTATCCCCGGCTCTTAAAGGGAACGTACAGGTACGACCATTTGCCCACCGCTGCCATTGTGCCGACGTATATCGGCGTGCGGCGGTCGGCAACTGGTTAAACACTTGCTGCCTGCCCACAGTATATTTCCGGCGAGCAGTCAGCAGCTGCAGGCATGAACTGGTATGTTGTGATGCACATGCGCATTGGTGCACCCCCTAGGGCAAGAAGCGGCCTGATCCCATAACCGCTGTGACCATCACGGCACTGGGTACATAGCAACCACATGCTTACATGTAAACATTACAGTCATGAATGCCTTCCATTTATGATTGCTTTCTGATGATGCTGTGATTGACCCACAGCTATCAGATGGTAGCTGCCACCCTGTACCATGTGCTTAGCTGTAGTCAATCACAGATCACAATAGTAAGCAAGCTAAAAATTCTTTCAAAAATGGAATTAAAAATTATTTTAGTTTTTTGCGTAAATTGCTACAACTCCAGTCATACCATGACAATGTACTGCATTGGTGACAGTAAAAACATTTGTGAACAAAAAACATGTTTTATTAAATTTCTTCATTTTTCAAAAAATTGTGACAAAAAAAATTACAACTTCCGAAAACTCGCCATGCCTCTTATTAAATACCTCAGACTGTCTACTTTCCAAGAAGGGCACCCCCAGGCACCCCCCATGCATCAGCAAATGCTGCATGCTTTTGCGCTGCACCAATTCATATGTGGGTGCAGAACCATTAGACTGGGAGCAGTGCAATAAAAAGAATAAATTGGGGACTTATTTCCCCACATTTCTTGAGGGTACAGCAGACTATTCAAATGAATGGAGTGGTGTAGCTGCGATGTGTGTATGCAAATGCACTGCACATAAGTGAACCTAACCTAATGAAAACTTGCAGGATGAAATGCTATAGAATGTAGTTGACTTCATAGGAGATAAAAGCTCAGTTTTACATATGAAACATTTGTTTCATTGATCAGCTTCCTTAGAGGAACTTGATTCAAAACCCCGTCTCGCAGTTAAAATGGCCCAGTCTGTTTATGAATAATTATTATTTTCTGTGCAGTCAGCCCACCAGTTAGGAATACATGGCTGCTTTATCCTGAAGAGGGGGGCTCTTCTTTTGAGCCTACAGTCATTTCTGTAATGAGTCACTGCTTTATTCTTCTGAAATACACTGAGCTATAGCTGCATTTTGTCTGGCTAAACACTTTCCAGCCCCCTCTCAATTTACAAAATATGACTGTAATCTTATCAGCAGATAAGACAAATTTGAATCAGTCATGCTGTTCCTTTCTTTGTCATTTTAAGAACCATACAGGAACTCTTGCTCTTAGCCTGATTTGCAATTTCAAAAGACAAGGGTGATGGGTTGTTGTTATACAGTAGTTAAAAATGGCATAGTGAAACTTCCTTAACCACTTGCCTACCGGACACTTACACCCCCTTCCTGCCCAAGCCATTTTGCAGCTTTCAGTGCTGTCGCACTTTGAATGGCAATTGCACGGTCGTGCTACACTGCACCTAAACACATTTTGTATCATTTTTTTTACACAAATAGAGCTTTCTTTTGGTGGTATTTAATCACTGCTTGGTTTTTTATTTTTTTAAATTTTTTAAAAAAAGAACAAAACTTAAAAAAAAAATCGTTTTTTACTTTTTTTCTGTCAGTAAATTTTGTAACTAAGTAATTTTTCGTCTTCACTGATGTGCGCTGATGAGGCGTTACTCATGGGCACTGATAGGCTGAACTGGTGGGCATTGATGAGGTGGCACTTATGGGCACTGATGAGGCGGCACTTATGGGCACTGATGAGGTGGCACTGATGAGTCACTAATATGCCAAACTTATGGGCACTGATAGGTGGCACTAATATGTGGCACTGATGAGCACTGATAGGCGGCACTGATGGGCACTGTTGGGTGGCACTGATGGGCACTGATAGGCGGCACTGGTGGGCACTGATAGGCGGCACTGGTGGGCATGGATAGGCGGCATGGATAGGTGGTACAGATGGGCACTGATGGGCATTGATGGGTGGCACTGATGGGCAACACTGATGGGCATTGATCGACAGCAGTGATGGGCATTGATGGGCAGCACTAATAGGCGGCACTGATTGCCATCACTGACTGGCATTGCTATAGGCACTGATTGGTGGCACTTGTGGGCAGTGGTAGGCACTGATTGCTGCCACTAGTGGGCAAGATGGCCGCCCACTGATTTCTGTGGCCAGCATGGAGCTGCCTCCGTTTGTAAGTATGAGTTGTACGTAAGACAGATGTATGCTGTTCCACTTTCCTATATTTGAATTGTTTTAGCTGTATCTGTTGTTGGCATTAGACATATGCAATTCGTTTCCCTATTAATTAAAATTCCCCAGTAATTTGAGTTATTTAGAGATTAAGAAGTATCTGAATCTCTGAATCACAACAGTAACAAATTTCAACAAATCCAAAATAAATTATAATGAAAACATTAAATTAAATCGTATTCATTCAATTTATTTGGATGACACGAGGCGATAGTTTAGGCTTTTTGTTAATGTTTGAAGCATCCAAAATAACAAAACAACATAACGAATGATCTGAATTGATTCTGAGCCATTCTTTTTTTTCTAGTAAGCATAGCGTGAATATTTTAAAAACATTTTTTTTTATATGGGGTTGAACACGAGAGATTATTCATTGAATTTGTATGTGCGCACATTGGATCATGCTTTATTGTTTTTTTTTTGCTTTCCTCTGGATCAACTGTGTCTATAGGTTAGTGTATATGGAGGTTTGTGTGTTTTGTTTGTGTGGTTTTTTTGCATTGTTTTTTTTTCTCTGTTGGTTGAACTGGATGGACTTCTGTCTTTTTTCAACCAGAATTATTTACATTTTGGATTCATATGTTTTATATGGATGATAGCGGTGGAGTAGTCTTTGACTCTTGAATAATCTGCCAATTCTTTTTGCAATAACAATTTTCATTATTTAAAAAAAATACACTACGTATGAAATGAAACATATTGCAATAAATACAGTAAGGGTTCACACTATTGCGAACACAGACATCGCATGTGATTTGCACCGCATTGCTGTGCAGATCACATGTGATATCTGTGCGATGCAAATTCAGCCATACAGTTTGTATGGCTGAACTCTCATTGCATTCACAAGAAAATGCTGCAGGAACCTTTTTTTTCCCCACACTAGAATCAGATCGCATGGGTGTTCGCACTGCAATCTGCGAACCAATCTGGGGGTGTCATTAACTTTGCATTGACATCCACAGCGGTTCAGAGGGCAGTGTGGTTCCCGCATCACAATAGTGTGAACCAGATATCAAAAAGAATGGAGGTTATAGAGAAGTCTGCTGTGAGAGCCAGGCACCATCCCAATTAAAATTTTGTACAAGGTTTCCCCTTAAGGGCGGGACTTTAAAGGCATGGACTATGAAACAAAAATATTGTAAAAAAATATAAATTTTATTAAATACTGTATAAAAAAGACACATAAAACTCATACAGACATATATCAAACAATCTGTGCAATCTGCACAGATTGATATATGTCTGTATGAGTTTTATGTGTCTTTTTTATACAGTATTTAGTAAAATTTATATTTTTTACGATATATTTGTTTCATAGTCCATGTCTTCAAAGTCCCACCCTTAAGGGGAAACCTTGTACAAAATAGTGTGAAGCAGGGCTCAAAGTGGAAAAAGGTCATTCCTACTTATTGTGTTTGGGTTGGATGGAGGTGGATCTATCAGAATCTCCGAATCATAACATAACAAATGAATCCGAAATTAAGTTAGTTTCTGTTTCGTTCTGTACTTTCGGATGCACACGACTCCAGTCTACATCTTTTGGGAGGAGATAGTTCTGGGGACAGATCTAGTCCTAATAACAAGAAGGCTCTTATAATCGGGGTAAATTTATTTTAATACGTATCCCTTAGGGCCTGTTGTTATTGGGTTTAAAGGTAGGCTGCCGATGCGGTTAGACACATTTGAAACGATTACCTAAATGCATTCCGGTGGCATTTCTTAGACTATCAGCTAGGTGTAACTGTAACTGTTGAGAATCACCCTTTAGGTGACACCTGGTTGAGGACCTTTTCCACATCCGGGTATGTGTGACAACCTTGGGGCGTATTGATCGCTATTTTTGAACCAACCATGGATTGCCATCGTTTGGAGTCATCTTAGGTGACACCATGCTATGACTCTCTGATTTCTGGGTCATTTCGTTTTTAGGTTTAGGAAATATTGTTTTAATTATGTAACGTGGCGGCGCCATGTAGGTTGCATAGAATTTTACCTCCTTTTTATTGTAACAGATGTGGAGTGAGACAAGATAATATTTGTTTTAAACCATTAAAAGTTCCAAAATAGTTGATTTAGAGCGGAGCAAGTTAAGTTGACAGATGTCAAACAGTTATTGCATATGCTAATATTTTAGATGTCTGATGACCTTATATAAGTGTTATCGGGCACAAGTTTCCAAATTGAGGCTTGGTATAGGTCTCAATATAGCCAACCGAGGTTTGGATCGAGGTTTGGCTACCTAAATGTTGTTTGATTTGCATATGTTCAGACCGAGGCTTGGTTCTCGGTGCAATGTATAAAGTATGGTGATTCAGCTCACCGCCTGTGCACCTGGACGACGTCATCTATGAGGAAATATGTAGGGAAGAGCGACGCACTAATGTCACCAATCCTACACATACTATAGAATGTCAGCTTTGTTTATATCTATGTTTTTGTTTGATCACTTAGCATGGTTTTTTACATTATTTAATACAGTTTGTATGGTTGAACTCACATTGCATTCACACGAAAATGCTGCAGGAACCTTTTTTTCCCCCACACTGGAATCAGATCGCATGGGTGTTCACACTGCGATCTGTGAAGCAATCTCGGGGTGTCATTAACTTTGTATTGACACCCACAGCGGTTCACAGAGGGCAGTGTGAACTGCCTGCGGGTGAGATGCGATGCAGGAACTGGCACTGTAATCCTGGGTTGGATGGAGGTGGATCCATCCGAATCTCCGAATCATAACATAACAAATGAATCCGAAATTAAGTTAGTTTCTGATTCGTGCTGTACTTTCGGATGCACGCGACTCAAGTCTACATCGTTCAATCAGCTTATTTAATTTCTCTTTGTGGGTTAAACTAGAAGGGATGGCTCAGACTGCATAAGTAATCCCCCGAAATAACAAATTAACACATTAAAACTAATTTAGCCAATCTTCTGATACAATGAAAGAATAACAGAACTTCCAAAAATACGAATCGATTTGAAACAGGGAATATATATTCTCAAGAAAAGTAGGAATAAAGTGACCACAGGCGGTATGCTGCTTTGTAGAAATGTAATCTTTATTGCACTTGTTTTAAAATATCAGCACTTATACAACCTCCCAGGGCCCAGTCTCAAGTGAGACACCACATTTTATCAAAATGAATTACCTTTCAAAATTAAGTATCACTCATGTCATAAGCTCAGAAGAGCATTGGAGGTATATAGCAATAAAAAATGAAATGACATGTATTTGAAGGATGGTTGAAATAAATATTTGGGTGGTTTTAGATTCCCTCTTTTTATTCCATATATACAGTGGGGACAGAAAGTATTCAGACCCTCTTAAATTTTCACTCTTTGTTATATTGCAGCCATGTGCTAAAATCATGTAGCCTCCCTGGCGGTTTTCCCGAGAGTGGCTCGGGGTTAAAATTCAGTACCATTAGCGGTAACCCCGAGCCACACTCGGGATCGCATTGCAGGATCCTGGGGCGGCGTTACTTACCTTGTCCCCGGGATCCTGCGATGTCCCCCGCAGTGTCCGAGGGCTCCGTCCTCCTCCGAAGCCTCTCCTTGCCAGGCTCCGTTCCCTGCGAGTGGCGCGACGCACGGGGGCGGAGCCTGGCGGCAAATTAAAAAAAAAAGTAAAAATCATAACACATACAGTACTGTAATCTTACAGATTACAGTACTGTATGAAATTATTTCACATCCCTTTTGTCCCCAGTGCTTTGGCCCTATGCCGTGCATGCAGTTTTATGTGATATATACTGTTCTTTCTGCCTGGAAACTGGAGATTGTCCATAGCAACCAAAAAGTGTCCCTTTACGTCAAAAGTGGCTTTAGACCAGCTAGAAAACAGCGATAGTAAATTAGAACACTTGCAGAATTGAGCGATAGTGAATTGTGGGGAAATTTATTTTATTACTATTTTTTTAAATTTTTTTTTATTATTTATTTTTATTTATTATATTATAATTTATGTTTTTGTGTTTCAAACTTTATCATACCCGGGATATCTACTAGACTCTGGTTTGGACAGATTTAAGTGTGTTATTGTTAAGATTTACAGACCTACAATATGAAACGCCAAATTTCCATGCAAAATAATGGTACCGCTTTCAGCACCTAAAATCCGAAATAATCATACCGCCAGGGAGGTTAAGCACCCCATATTGACAGAAAAACACAGAATTGTTGACATTTTTGCAGATTTATTAAAAAAGAAAAAACGAAATATCACATGGATGTCCTTTTATGAAAGTGCGGTAAAATACCGCTTTTCAGTTCTCAGGCATTCTCAGAGGAGATCGCTCTCCTCTGAGTGCCTGTTTATGAAAGTGTGTAGATCGCTTCTCATGTTGAGTTGAGGAGCGATCTACAAACGCCGGGAACTCCTGAAACAATAATCTCGCGTGATATAGCGGGATTACAGTATGAGGAACCATAAAATACAAAAGTTTAACACAAATCAGCACACATTATTCCCCAACATATTAATAAAATAATAAAGTTAAATTCCCCCTACACGATATACATTAACCTAATTATAAAAAAAAACATTGTTTTTATCAATATTTAAAGATCATACATGTCCCTATTTAAATGTGAATGGTGTATAGTAAATGAATGTAATGCACATATGTAATGCAGCTATACACCATTCATATAAATGCAAAATACATTTATAATCATTAAAAAAATAATTTTAATAAAGTATACAAGTATAAATATTTATTAATAAATGAAAATAAAATATATTTCATAATTGATAAACATAAAAATTGATAAACTGGTGCAATGCGAGAACACTGCGAATCCACTGCGGGTTACCGCATCGCACCGACTCACATGTCAGTTCACACTGCCATATGCGAATCGCTGGGGAGTGTCAACACATTGTTAACGACACCCCCAGTTCAGCTTGCATATCGCACTGCGAACTGACAGTCCGGACATGAATCGGATCGCATATGTGTGAACACACATGCGATCCAATTCTGGTCCGAACAGAAAAAAGGGTCCTGTGCGTGTTTGCACCGAATGCGGTGCGATATCAGCCATACTATCTGTACAGCTGATATCGCACCGCACAGACATCGCATGTAATGTGAATGGCAGTGTGCTGCGAATTACATGCGATGCCTGTGCGATGTCCGGCATCGCACAAGTGTGAACTGGGCCTAAAAGTTAACAACACCCCCAAATCAGTTCGCATATCGCAGTGAGATCTGCAAACTCGGACAGTAATCGAATCGCATGGGTGTGAACACCCATGCGATCCGATTCTGCTGTGGACCAAAAAAAGGGTCCTGCATGAGTTTGTTCCGAGTGCAATGCAAATTTAGCAAAACTATCTGTATGGCTGAAATCGCATCGCACAGAGATCGGATGTGATTTGCACTGCAGTGCGGTGCGAATCACATCCGATCTCGGACACCGCAGCAGTGGGAACTGGCCCTAAATCATATTGCATTTGCACCAAAATGGCACAGGACCCTTTATTTGGTCTGCACTATTACATAGTTCGCACTGCGATGTGAAAACCTGCACAGGAATCACACTGGTCACACATCGCACAAGTGTGAACCCAGTCAGAGACGTGAACATCTAAAAATATATATATATATATATATATATATATATATATATATATATATATATATATCTATAGATATAGATAGATATAGATATAGCTATATATCTATATATAGATTATATATATATATGTAAAAATATATATAATAGATGTATCTATATATAGATATATCTATATAGATATATAGATATAGTCTATATATATCAATAAATATCTATCTATCTATATATATATATATATATATATATATCTATATATATCTATATATATCTATATATATATATATATATATATATATATATATACACACTATAAATTCCTATCCGGCTGGTTTTGGGGTGTGTAATGGTGGGGAAGATGTGCTCTGACTCAGTTTCACGCTTCTCACTCTGATTCTCCACTTCTGAAATGGTGAATCAGAAAGTGAGAATTCTGTCACAGATCGCCAGTGAGGTGCTGAGATCGCACCTTCATAAACTGGCCGTTTCTGTGACAGTCAGTTACAAATTCTCACTGTGCTGAGATAATCAGCGGAGAACATGTTCTCTGCTGATTATCTCAGTTTCATAAACTGGTAATGAGCTGAGATCAGCGGTGAGACTCGGCATCGCCGCTGATCTCAGTTTCATAAAAGGACACCATGGTCCTAAGTATTCAAACCCTTTGCTGTGACACTCATATATTTAACTCAGGTGCTGTCCATTTCTTCTGATCATCCTTGAGATGGTTCTACACCTTCATTTGAGTCCAGCTGTGTTTGATTATACTGATTGGACTTGATTAGGAAAGCCACACACCTGTCTATATAAGACCTTACAGCTCACAGTGCATGTCAGAGCAAATGAGAATCATGAGCTCAAAGGAACTGCCTGAAGAGCTCAGAGACAGAATTGTGGCAAGGCACAGATCTGGCCAAGGTTACAAAAAAATTCTTCTGCACTTAAGCTTCCTAAGATCACAGTGGCCTCCAAAACCCTTAAATGGAAGATGTTTGGGATGACCAGAACCCTTCCTAGAGCTGGCCGTTCGGCCAAAACTGAGCTATCGTGGGAAAAGAGCCTTGGTGAGAGAGGTAAAGAAGAACCCAAAGATCACTGTGGCTGAGCTCTAGAGATGCAGTCGGGAGATGGGAGAAAGTTGTAGAAAGTCAACCATCACTGCAGCCCTCCACCAGTCAGGGCTTTATGGCAGAGTGGCCCGACGGAAGCCTCTCCTCAGTGCAAGACAAATGAAAGCCCGCATGGAGTTTGCTAAAAAAACACCTGAAGGACTCCAAGATGGTGATAAATAAGATTCTTTGGTCTGATGAGACCAAGATAGAACTTTTTGGCCTTAATTATAAGCGGTATGTGTGGAGAAAACCAGGCACCGCTCATCACCTGTCCAATACAGTCCCAACAGTGAAGCATGGTGGTGGCAGCATCATGCTGTGGGGGTGTTTTTCAGCTGCAGGGACAGGACGGCTGGTTGCAATCGAGGGAAAGATGAATGCGGCCAATTACAGGGATATCCTGAATGAAAACCTTCTCCAGAGTGCTCAGGACCTCAGACTGGGCCGAAGGTTTACCTTCCAACAAGACAATGACCCTAAGCACACAGCTAAAATAACGAAGGAGTGGCTTCACAACAACTTCGTGACTGTTCTTGAATAGCCCAGCCAGAGCCCTGACTTTAACCCAATTGAGCATATCTGGAGAGACCTAAAAATGGCTGTCCACCAACGTTTACTATCCAACCTGACAGAATTGGAGAGGCTCTGCAAGAAGACATGGCAGAGGATCCCCAAATCCAGGTGTGAAAAACTTGTTGCATCTTTCCCAAAAAGACTCATGGCTGTATTAGATGAAAAGGGTGCTTCTACTAAATACTGAGCAAAGGGTCTGAATACTTAGGACCATGTGATATTTCAGTTTTTCTTTTTTAATAAATCTGCAAAAATGTCAACAATTCTGTGTTTTTCTGTCAATATGGGGTGCTGTATGTACCTTAATGAGGAAAAAAATGAACTTAAATGATTTTAGCAAATGGCTGCAATATAACAAAGAGTGAAAAATTGAAGGGGGTCTGAATACTTTCCATCCCCACTGTATGTATTAACTTGTCTATTCCTATAGTTAGCTAGTCTGGCAAAGCTCTGATAATGTTGATGGTACAGTAATAAGGTTAGCTATTAAATAAACACACTGCTTAATAAAACAAGGATCTTTTTTATTTCCCAAAAAAATAGGAACGCTAACATATAAACACTAAAGGAAAATATTACAGAGAATATAAAACAAAAGAACATCAATTATACTTTACGTAAGGTCGTCCTCGGTGGTCAGTATCCTTCAGCTGGGCTCGATGGCAAGAGAGCCATGAGACAAGAGAGATTTTCATTCAATGAGCACTTTTAAACTGCATTCGGACCCCACCTATACACAACACCCATCTAGTTTTCTATCTAATGGAATATCGATAAGAGGTAGTCCTTCTTACCTGTCCATGCTCCAGGAAGCATGCTGTAGTGTCCTCTAGGGGCAGCATTTGTCCATGAATCACTGCTATTTGACCCGGGTCAGATCTCCAGTGACAGCTATTCTTTGATCTCCTATAGCTCAGTCCATCAGTCATCTTGGCAGGAGTGGCTTTCTTTGGAGCTTTGTTTGCAGATGTGTTAATCAAGCACTTCCGTGTTTATTACACCAGGAGGCCTGGAGCCAAGCTCTACTCCCCTGCCAGGGGGCATGAATCCACACTCTGCTGGATCTACTTGCAACTTCCAACTTAGGCCACCTGGCTGTATCAACCAGAAAGTAAAACTCCAGAAATATGAAATGGTATAATCTGTTTCAGTGGCTAATCAGTGAATGGGAGATCTCTGCATTGAATGTATCCAGATGCAGGACGTTCCAAGAGTCCTGACCATCTTGGTGGCTGTAGTATCACAGCATCATCCAGCGGCAGCCAACGGTTTACAGGCTTCACACCAGTCTTCTCTTTCTCCAATCCCCTCAGGGTTTTGCACATGCGCAGTCAGCAATCTGTTCCGGGTTCCGCAGAGATAATCCCTGGGTCTCATTGAGCCTCACTCTACATAACAAGAGACTGTTCGGTCCCGTGTGGAGTACCACATGGTTGACATGTTTTGCCCGCTGTCAATCTTAGCAGGCTTCTTCAGAACCTATAAGGGGTGAATCAAATGCAAGATCATACATTGTCTATCCAGTATCTCCAAATCTAAAGGGGAATACTCTAGTGGTTCAAAGTGAGGAACTTTTTGTCCATTAAAGAATGCATTCAGTGCAGAGATCTCTCATTCACTGATTAGCCACTGAAAGATTATACCACCCTCCAAATAAATGCTCACATGTTGTCATTTGATTTTTTTCATTTTTTTTGTTACTATATACCTCCAATGCTCTTCTGAGCTTTTGACATGAGTGATACTTAATTTTGAAAGGTGATTGCAAATTTATTTTGATAAAATGTGGTGTCTCACTTGAGGCTGGCCCTGTGAGGTTGTTGCAGTTTTAAATAACAACATTGTTATTATGGTGTCAGGTGGAGGGTTTTTGTTACATTATAAGTGTTGACATTTTAAAACAAGTCCAATACATATTACAATTCTACAAAGCAGTATACTGTCCAGGGCCACTTTATACCTACTGTTCTTGAGGATAATTCTCTCCTTATTCCCTCTTTTTTGTTTTGTGCATTATTAGGTATGTTGACCCACGTCTATATATAATGGAATGATGGATGCCTTAAAAACTGTCCTCTCACCCTTTTAGGGTGTCCTCTTACCCTTTTAGGGTGTTGAACAAATTTTTGAAATTAATATGTACTCTCCCGAAATAATGAAAATGTTCCAAAAGCAAATAATTCTAACATAACAATTATGACAAAACAAAATTATTTACTAAACCAATGAAACCGAAACAAAACAAATTCTTCCGTTGTGCTGCACCACTGCATAGCCTTGCTTTTGCCATATTCCTGGGTATAACAGGTGCATATCCATTTTTATTCTTGCAAACTAAATGATATTGTGACCTTCTTCTGTTTTCCTTTCTGCAAGATGACCACTGGAACCTTTACGTGCATACAATTCTTGCCTATTGATTATGGTCTGTAACTCCTTTTGGCTAGGAGGCTCCATATTTTCTTGGTAACGGTTTACACCTGAATCACACAGGAACGTGATTGGCAATGCTGTGCCATTCCTGTGTGATTCAGTGCAGTGCAATTTTCAGCCCATTCATTTGATCAGCTAAAATCACACTGGATCACACCAAAAATACTGCATGCTCTACTTTTAAAAACACATTTGGGATGATTTACTAAAACTGGTACACACAGAACCTGGTGCAATTGTGCATAGTAATCAATCAGTTTCTAGGTTTTATTGTCAAAGCTTAAATGAACTAGCTGAAGTGAGAAGATGATTGGTTACTATGCACAGCTGCACCAGATTGTGTGTGCACCAGTTTTAGTAAATCTCCACAATGGCAAACGGATCACATGGTACTACAGTACCATGCGATCAAGTGTAGGCACATGCACTGCTTTGGGGTATCGTTAGGAATAGATTGAGACCCACAGCAGATCACACACCCAGTGCGTTTTGAATGTGGTGCCCAGAAAGCGGGTTTCCCACATCACGTTCAGGTGCAAAAGAGACTTTATAGGATGCCATTAATGTCTAGGCATCACAATCGATATCCAGTTAAGTTAGAAACTCTTCACATATGCTGTTAGGATACATATCAGCGTTAATGCATGTCTTACACTTTGGAAAATACTATTTTCTGTATATGTTGAGTTTTTAACAGCTTAAAGTTTATAACTAGAACAATAATATTTTTTCTTACTTATTTTAGAGAAGTTAAAATAAAGACTGGTGAATGGTTCTTCGATGAAAGAGAAAAGAAATTTCCATGTGCAGGTAAAGGTTATATTTGTGTGAGAGTCTGCTACTAGAGCTATAAAATGACCCTAAAAATAACTTTATTTTATTTTCCTGTCTGTATCACTCTAGCAGTTTGTATCCTGTCATTCTACAGAATACCCTAATGAGTCATAAAGCCCAAAAAAAATTGTGTTTAAAATAAAATGATTGTAAACCTTAGTGACAGGAAAAGGCAGTAGAGTGTTAACCACACGGTCCATTCTCTATAATAAATAGAGCTAGATGTGTCTTATTTTCTTTATTGTAGTCACAATACAATTAAGTCATATGACAGAATGTAATGTGTCCTCACTGCCCATAATGCACCTGTTGTGGGTAGTAGATCCTTAAAGCGTATCTCAACCCGAAAGCAAACATTTAATATGCTGCATCTTAACAGTCCTTAAATGTGGTGGCTGAAATACCTATAAAAAAAATGTGGTGGCTGCAATAGGTTTTTTTGAGGTTTTTTTTCCTTTTTTTTACCTGGTGATCCTGCCAGTAAGTCTGTTATTTTTCATCTTCCTTTACCACACCAACCTGTCCAAGAAAAGTGGCAGTTAGGCCCCTTTTACACTTATACGACTTGTCCCACGATTTTGTACTGCAAATTCATATGACAAGTCATTCTCCATGATTTTCAATGACTACCATTCATATTGGCACGACTTTAAGTCGTGCCGACTTCAAAGTAGTCCCTGCACTACTTTGGTCCAACTTCCATGCGAGTTGATGTCCATAGACCTCAATGTTAAACTCTCAAGTAGCATGTAAATCGTACCTGAATAATATAGACACGATTTCAGTACAACTTTGTAAGCACAAGCTGAGAATGCTTAATGCCAAAGTTGTGGCAACGTCGTACAAAGCAGTACTGCTCCCAAATCGCGGCAAAATTGTGCGACTTTGAAGTCATATAAGTGTGAAAGGGGCCTTAGAGAGTTGAGGCAAACCAATAGGCTCAGGCTGTGCACCTCTCAGCCATTCAGGGGAAGCTTTGTATTCTATGAATGAATACAATGCTTCTTCTGATTGGCTGAAACAGAGATTGTGACATCATAAGATGGCATCTCTACCTCTGCCAATCAGGGGAAGCTTTGTATTCATTCATAAAATACAAAGCTTCCCATGAATGCCTGAGAGGCGCTCAGGCCGACTCTATTGTGTTGTCTAATGGGACAAGTAGTTCCTATTCCGACAGTCAGAACACAGCACTGTATAATGTAGCTGAAGCTACATACAGTTAATACTGTGTGCCTAGCAGGCGGACCTGTTAATGCAGTAAAGTGCGCTAAACTAATTTAATTGTGAAACATGTGCATGTATATTTCTTTTTATAAATTTAAACTTTTCTTTCAAAGGAAAACATGAATCAGCAAGTGCTAAGCTTTTGAAATCCTACCAAAAATTGAAGTAAGTACCGATAATGACCTTCATTAATTTTGTTGTTCATATCAGCTGCAAATGTTTGAAGAGCAGCTTTGCTTTAATTCTGTACGGTACAGAATTCTTATAATTGTGACTATTTCTATATTCAAGGGCCCATAGGATAGAATTCACTGAGACATATACAGTAGCTATCCTTTGTAATATTGTAACTGTTTTTATAGAATGTTTCTTGTCCAGGACATTTTGCTTTTTTATAGCAGCAGAGAAAGAAAGACAAGACAGTTTTTCCTGTCTATGTATTCAATACACTGCTCAGGTTTAATTAGTATACCTGGGTTAAGTCTTTTTTTGATTGATCTTGTATTGAGATCAAGAGAAGAGTGGGCACCATAGTAAATCACAGTATTGTTTGAAGTTTTATTGTAAAGCAGTGTAAACAGCACAGAAAGTCAACGTGTTTCAGCTTAAAATGCTTTAGTCATTAGACTTTCTGAGCTGTTTACAACACTTTACAATAAAGCTTCAAGCAATACTGTGAGTTTCTGTGGTACCGACACTTTTCCTGTACTAGATGTGTTGGGTGCTCAATCCACACATGATCACCGGTAATTTCAGCCATGAGGGATACCAGGGGAGGTAGTAGCACTGCACCTTTGTACTATTATTGATAACTCTATGATTGTGACAGTGGGGATGACTTACTAAAACTGGAGAGTGCAAAATCTTGTGCAGCTCTGCATAGAAACCAATCAGTTACATAGTTGGTACAGCTGAAAAAAGACACCAGTCCATCCAGTTCAACCTGTGGTGTGTGCGTGTGCTTGTGTTTATGTCAATATTACATTGTATACCCCTGTATGTTGTGATCGTTAAGGTGTCCATCTAATAGTTTTTTTAAACTATCGACGCTCCCTGCTGATACCTCTGGTTGTGGAAGAGAATTTCACATCCTTACCGCTCTGACAGTAAAGATCTCTCTACGCAGTTTAAGGTTAAACTGCGTCTCTTCCAATTTTAGTGAATGGCCGCGTGTCTTTTTAAATTCCTAGTTCACTGAAAAGTTTTTTCCCTATGCTAGGGTCACCAGTACGGTATTTGTACATCGCTATCATATCCCCTCTCAATCGTCTCCTCTCCAGAGAGAATAAGTTAAATGTTTGTAGTCTTTCCCCATAGCTGAGATTCTTTAGTCCCTTTATTAGCTTTGTTGCTCTTCTCTGGACTCTCTCCAGTTCAAGCACATCCTTTCTGAGGATTGGTGCCCAGAACTGGACGGCATACTCAAGATGCGGCCGAACCAGAGTCTTGTAGAGTGGGAAAATGATTGTTTTATCTCTGGAGTGAATCACCTTTTTAATGCATGCCAATATTCTGTTGGCTTTACTTGCAGCAGCTTGGCATTGCATGCCATTACTGAGCCTATCATCTACTAGGACCCCCAGGTCCTTTTCAATCCTTGATTTCCCCAGAGGTTCTGCCCCTTGCGAGTAACTTGCATTCTTTTTTTTAGCACCCACATGCATTACTTTACATTTTTCAACATTAAACCTCATTTGCCATGTAGACAGGAAAACCCATTCCAGGTGTCTGAGCCACAGCATCTCCTCCCCTGTCAGGTACGGGTGCCGGCTCAGTAGTATAAGCACCAGTAGTTACGTTGTGAAATGCATTAGTGATCTGTTTCATCCCTTTGCTTGTATGGACTGTCATTAATAAAGATATTTTCGTTGGAGTGCGGTCATTCGGATTACTACTTCTCTCATTTGCCATGTAGTTGCCCACCCCATTATTTTAATTAGGTCTTCTTGTAAGGTTTCCGCATCCTGTGCTGAAGTTATTGCTCTGCTTAACTTTGTATCATCCGCAAATATAGAGATTGAGCTGTTTATCCCATCCTCTATATCATTTATGAATAAATTAAACAGAATTGGTCCCAAGACAGATCCTTGGGGAACCCCACCTACCACATCGGACCATTCCGAGTACTCGCTCTTTATCACCACTCTTTGGACCCGCCCCTGTAGCCAGTTTTCAATCCAGGTTCTCACCCTATGGTCCATGCCAACAGACCTTAGTTTGTAAAGTAAACATTTGTGGGGAACTGTATCAAATGCCTTTGCAAAATCCAGATACACCACATCCACAGGCCTTCCTTTATCTAGATGGCTGCTCACTTCTTAATAGAACATTAATAGATTGGTCTGGCAAGAAGGGTACTTCATGAATCTGTGCTGATTACCACTATTACCACTAGGGATGAGCCGAACACCCCCCGGTTCGGTTCGCACCAGAACCCGCGAACGGACCGCAAGTTCGCACGAACGTTAGAACCCCATTGACGTCTATGGGACTCGAACGTTCGAAATCAAAAGTGCTCATTTTAAAGGCTAATTTGCATGGTATTGTCCTAAAAAGGGTTTGGGGACCCGGGTCCTACCCCAGGGGACATGTATCAATGCAAAAAAAACTTTTAAAAACGGCCGTTTTTTCGGGAGCAGTGATTTTAATGATGCTTAAAGTAAAAAAAAAAAAGTGAAATATTCCTTTAAATATCGTACCTGGGGGGTGTCTATAGTATGCCTGTAAAGTGACGCGTGTTTCCCATGTTTAGAACAGTCCCTGCACCAAATGTCATTTTTAAAGGAAAAAATCTCATTTAAAACTGCTTGCGGGTTTAATGTCATGTCGGGTCATGGCAATATGGATGAAAATCAGTGAGACAAACGGCATGGGTACCCCCCAGTCCATTACCAGGCCCTTTGGGTCTTGTATGGATATTAAGGGGAACCCCGCACCCAAATTAAAATAAGGAAAGGTCCCTATATACTCTGAACAGCAGTATACAGGCGGTGCAAACAAGACAGGGACTGTAGGTTTGTTGTTAAGTAGAATCTGTTTGTAATTTTGAACATTTTTAATGTGTTTAGCTCCAGCCAAAAAATCTTTTCTAAGCTTTTTGGAAAACATAGGGAAGGGTTATCACCCCTGTGACATTTGTTTTGCGTCTTTCCTCCTCTTCAGAAGATTTCACCTCACTTTTTTGTCCCAATGAAAAATGTTTTTTGAAAATTTGTGTTTTTTTGTGGAACAAGGATTGGAAAGCATCAGTGGAAAGGAAAAATTGTTTTCCCATATTAACTCTTACAGGAGAGAATTTCCCTTCCTTAGGGGTAGATTTCATCTCACTTCCTGTTGTCTCCTTCCGTTTGCAAGTAGGAGTCGTTTGTAAGTTAGATGTTTGAAAGTAGGGTCCTGCCCTATATACTCAGCAGAAATTTGGGCCTTAGGTGTTGCTGTGGCCAAAACACTGTAAGCCCTCACAGGGCCCTGCTGTGAAATATTAGATCAAGAATTGTAATTACATGCCCCTGTTGAACAGGAGCTGAAAAATTAGGCCTTAGGCACTGGTGCTGGTGCCACAACACTGCAACCCCTCACAGATACTCTAGTTGGAACGCAGGAACGAGCCCTGCTGCAAAGTATTGCATCAAAAATTGTAATTACACGCCCCTGTTAGACAGGGGCAGAAAAATTGGGTCTTAGGCACTGGTGCTGGTGCCACAACACTGCAACCCCTCACAGACACTCTAGTTGAAACGCAGGAACAAGCCCTGCTGCAAAGTATTGCATCAAAAATTGTAATTACACGCCCCTGTTAGACAGGGGCTGAAAAATTGGGTCTTAGGCACTGGTGCTGGTGCCACAACACTGCAACCCCTCACAGACACTCTAGTTGAAACGCAGGAACAAGCCCTGCTGCAAAGTATTGCATCAAAAATTGTAATTACACGCCCCTGTTAGACAGGGGCAGAAAAATTGGGTCTTAGGCACTGGTGCTGGTGCCACAACACTGCAACCCCTCACAGACACTCTAGTTGGAATGCAGGAACAAGCCCTGCTGCAAAGTATTGCATCAAAAATTGTAATTACACGCCCCTGTTAGACAGGGGCTGAAAAATTGGGTCTTAGGCACTGGTGCTGGTGCCACAACACTGCAACCCCTCACAGACACTCTAGTTGGAATGCAGGAACGAGCCCTGCTGCAAAGTATTACATCAAAAATTGTAATTACACGCCCCTGTTAAACAGGGGCTGAAAAATTGTGCCTTAGGCACTGGTGGTGGCGCCCAGAACCAAAAATGTTCTTACAAGCTATCAGCGTGATGATTGAGGAGGAAGAGGATAATTACTCAGGGATAGTCACTCAGCATCAGCATAGGCAGTCTTTGAAGGGATCTGAGATTTCAAAAAAAATTATTCGGTTACATCTGCATCAGGTGCTTGGTAGCTGGTGGTGATCCAAGACTGATTCATTTTTATGAAGGTCAGCCGATCGACCGAGTCGGTGGACAGACGCACCCTGTGATCGGTTACCACGCCTCCAGCAGCACTGAATGTGCGTTCCGAAAGAACGCTGGATGCAGGACAGGCCAGTAGCTCAATTGCATACTGTGCAAGCTCTGGCCAGTGATCCATCCTCAAGACCCAGTAACCCAGAGGATTTTCGGTGGGAAAGGTGTCCAAGTCTGATCTTGCCCCTAGGTATTCCTGCACCATGTAAAACAGACGCTGGCGATGGTTGCTGGAACCGATCATACCTTGGGGCTGCGGACCAAAAAATTGTCTGAACGCATCGGTCAGACGGCCACCTTCTCCACCGCTCCTTCTTTGACTGACCGAAGCCTCAGCAACACGTTGTCCAGAAACAGGAGTTTGTAACCTCCCAGTCTCTGGGAACGCGTTGCACAGACCTTTCTGCAAGGCCTCCCGAAGATGTTTCATCCTCTGCTCCCTCTGCGATGGCAAGATAAGGTCCGCAACCTTACCCTTGTAACGTGGATCAAGGAGGGTTGCCAGCCAGTATTGGTCCTTCTCCTTGATACCACGAATACGAGGATCCTTACGCAGGCTTTGCAGGATCAGGGAGGCCATGCAGCGTAGGTTTGCTGAGGCATTCGGTCCGGAGTCCTCTGGGTCACTAAGGACAACAACGTCCGCAGCCACCTCCTCCCAGCCACGTACAAGTCCATGTGTTCCTTGGGACTGATCCCTTAAAGACTGCTGATGCTGAGTGCCAGGCTCCACCTCCATACTGACACAATCTTCCTCCTCCTCCTCCTCCTCCTCCTCGTCCTCTTCCTGTGTGATCGGCGGGCACGCAGGAACACTGTCTGGATAAAGGGGGCCTTGAGAGCTAAGGAAGTCCTCCTCTTCCTGCCTCTGTTCTGCCTCAAGTGCCCTGTCCATTATCCCACGCAGCGTGTGCTCCAACAGGTGGACAAGGGGGACAGTGTCACTGATGCATGCACTGTCAGTGCTCACCATCCTCGTGGCCTCCTCGAATGGTGACAGGACAGTGCATGCATCCCTGATCATGGCCCACTGGCGTGGGGAAAAAAAACCAAGGTCCCCTGACCCTGTCCTGGTGCCATAGTCGCACAGGTACTCATTGATGGCCCTCTGCTGCGTGTGCAGCCGCTGCAGCATGGCCAACGTCGAGTTCCACCTGGTGGGCATGTCACAGATTAGGCGGTTCTTGGGCAGGTTAAACTCCTTTTGGAGGTCCGTCAGCCGAGCACTGGCATTATATGACCGGCGGAAATGCACACAGACTTTCCTGGCCTGCCTCAGGACATCCTGTAAGCCCGGGTACCTGCCCAAGAACCGCTGCACCACCAAGTTAAGGACGTGAGCCAAACAGGGCACATGGGTCAGTTGTCCCTGTCGGAGGGCAGAGAGGAGGTTGGTGCCATTGTCGCAAACCACCATTCCTGCCTTAAGTTGGCGTGGCGTCAACCACCTCTGAACCTGCCCCTGCAGAGCTGACAGAACCTCTGCCCCAGTGTGGCTCCTGTCCCCCAAGCACACCAGCTCAAGCACCGCATGGCATCTTTTGGCCTGCGTACTTGCGTAGCCCCTTGAACGCCTACGGAGCACCGCTGGTTCCGAGGAAGAGGCCATGGAGGAAGAAGAAGAGGAGGGGGTGGAGGAGAGAGGTGTGTCACAATCAGCATTTTGGAGGCGTGGTGGCGGAACAACCTCCAACACTACTGCACCTTGTCCTGCATCCTTCCCAGCTGCCAGCAGAGTCACCCAATGCGCCGTGAAACTTAAGTAACGTCCCTGTCCATGCCTGCTGGACCATGAGTCAGCGGTAATATGCACCTTACCGCTGACCGCCCTGTCCAGCGAGGCATGGACATTGCCTTCCACATGCCGGTAGAGAGCCGGAATCGCCTTCCGTGAGAAAAAGTGGCGTTTGGGTACCTGCCACTGAGGAACCGCACATTCCACAAACTCACGGAAGGGAGCAGAGTCTACCAACTGAAAAGGCAGCAGTTGAAGTGCTAGCAATTTTGCCAAGCTAGCATTCAACCGCTGGGCATGTGGATGGCTGGGAGCAAACTTCTTTCGGCGGTGCAGCAGCTGGGGCAGGGAAATTTGCCTGGTACAATCTGACGTCGGTGTACCAAAAGCAGATTGCCCATAAGTACTTGGCTGTGACACACCTAATTCTACACCTTCATTCCTCTCACTGCAGGTCGCAGAGAGGACTGAAGGTCTAGTGGGGTTGGAAATCTCAGCTGATGAGGAGCAAGGAGAGATCGTCTTTGTTCTTTGGTGTGGGTCTTTTAGATACGCTTGCCAACGAACTGCATGGCAGGTCAACATATGTCTGGTCAAGCATGTGGTACCCAAGCGGGAGATGTTTTGGCCACGCGAGATACGCTTGAGACATATATTGCAAATAGCAGCGGTGCGATCTGATGCACTCGTCTCAAAAAAGGCCCACACCAAAGAACTTTTTGAATAACGCGCAGAGACTGCAGCGCCCTGCACATGTGGAGCTTTGGGGTGTGATGCAGTCAATGTGCTGCCCTTAGGCTGGCCCCTGGAGGGCATCCTGCCTAGTTGGTGATGTGCCACCTCCTCCTCCTCCTCCTCCTCCTCCTCCTCCTCCTCTCTCCTATCAGGCACCCACGTTGAGTCAGTGACCTCATCATCCCCTCCCTCCTCATCACTGGAGCAAACCTGGCAGTATGCTGCAGCAGGGGGAGCATGACTGCCAGATTGCTGTCCTTCTTGGGCACCCCCTCTGTCCGTGCTCATGTTACTGCCTTCATTGAGCTCAGTATCATCATCAGAGCCTTCCAAACGCTGGGCATCCTCCTGGAGCATGTACCCAACACTGTGGTCAAACAGTTCGAGGGAATCCTCAGGAGGACATGGTGGGGCTAGGGAAGGAGTCACTGATGACATTGAGCTGAGGGAAGAGGCCGCTGCTTTGCCAGACAAAGCACCCTGGGCATGGGTGAGAGAGGATGAGGAGGATGAGGACGGCTTGGTCATCCACTCGACCAAGTCTTCCGCATGTTGCGGCTCAACACGGCCAGCTGCCGAAAAAAAGGCCAAGCGTGTCCCATGGCCACGTGCTGATGAGGATGCACCGTCTCCACGACCAGCACTAGACACAGAGCCTGCTTGCCCTCTCTTATTGGCTTGTGACTGTCTGCCTCTCCTTCTTGGCCTTCCAGACATACTAATGGCCTGTAGCTGCACTAAGCTGGGATAGAACACCTGTAATTTTCTTCAGGTAGCTTTATATACTGTAACCAGACAAGCCTGCCTGTCAGTAGGAAGATAACAGGAACGGATCTAGCTGAACACTGTGAGCAGGACGTACTGCACTAAATGTATATAGCAGGAACGGATCTAGCTGAACACTGTGAGCAGGACGCACTGCACTGAATGTAAATAGCAGGAACGGATCTAGCTGAACACTGTGAGCAGGACGCACTGCACTGAATGTAAACAGCAGGAACGGATGTAGCTAAACACTGTGAGCAGGACGCACTGCACTGAATGTAAATAGCAGGAACGGATCTAGCTGAACACTGTGAGCAGGACGCACTGCACTGAATGTAAATAGCAGGAACGGATCTAGCTGAACACTGTGAGCAGCACGCACTGCACTGAATGTAAATAGCAGGAACGGATCTAGCTGAACACTGTGAGCAGGACGCACTGCACTGAATGTAAATAGCAGGAACGGATCTAGCTGAACACTGTGAGCAGGACGCACTGCACTGAATGTAAACAGCAGGAACGGATGTAGCTAAACACTGTGAGCAGGACGCACTGCACTGAATGTAAATAGCAGGAACGGATCTAGCTGAACACTGTGAGCAGGACGCACTGCACTGAATGTAAATAGCAGGAACGGATCTAGCTGAACACTGTGAGCAGCACGCACTGCACTGAATGTAAATAGCAGGAACGGATCTAGCTGAACACTGTGAGCAGGACGCACTGCACTGAATGTAAATAGCAGGAACGGATCTAGCTGAACACTGTGAGCAGGACGCACTGCACTGAATGTAAATAGCAGGAACGGATCTAGCTGAACACTGTGAGCAGGACGCACTGCACTGAATGTAAATAACAGGAACGGATCTAGCTGAACACTGTGAGCAGGACACACTGTACTAAATGTAAATAGTCTAGCTGCCTGACCGTGGTACTAATAGGATCAAAAAGAACACCTGTAATTTTCTTCAGGTAGCTTTATATACTGTAACCAGACAAGCCTGCCTGTCAGTAGGAAGATAACAGGAACGGATCTAGCTGAACACTGTGAGCAGGACGTACTGCACTAAATGTATATAGCAGGAACGGATCTAGCTGAACACTGTGAGCAGGACGCACTGCACTGAATGTAAATAGCAGGAACGGATCTAGCTGAACACTGTGAGCAGGACGCACTGCACTGAATGTAAATAGCAGGAACGGATCTAGCTGAACACTGTGAGCAGGACGCACTGCACTGAATGTAAATAGCAGGAACGGATCTAGCTGAACACTGTGAGCAGCACGCACTGCACTGAATGTAAATAGCAGGAACGGATCTAGCTGAACACTGTGAGCAGGACGCACTGCACTGAATGTAAATAGCAGGAACGGATCTAGCTGAACACTGTGAGCAGGACGCACTGCACTGAATGTAAATAGCAGGAACGGATCTAGCTGAACACTGTGAGCAGGACGCACTGCACTGAATGTAAATAACAGGAACGGATCTAGCTGAACACTGTGAGCAGGACACACTGTACTAAATGTAAATAGTCTAGCTGCCTGACCGTGGTACTAATAGGATCAAAAAGAACACCTGTAATTTTCTTCAGGTAGCTTTATATACTGTAACCAGACAAGCCTGCCTGTCAGTAGGAAGATAACAGGAACGGATCTAGCTGAACACTGTGAGCAGGACGTACTGCACTAAATGTATATAGCAGGAACGGATCTAGCTGAACACTGTGAGCAGGACGCACTGCACTGAATGTAAATAGCAGGAACGGATCTAGCTGAACACTGTGAGCAGGACGCACTGCACTGAATGTAAATAGCAGGAACGGATCTAGCTGAACACTGTGAGCAGGACGCACTGCACTGAATGTAAATAACAGGAACGGATCTAGCTGAACACTGTGAGCAGGACACACTGTACTAAATGTAAATAGTCTAGCTGCCTGACCGTGGTACTAATAGGATCAAAAAGAACACCTGTAATTTTCTTCAGGTAGCTTTATATACTGTAACCAGACAAGCCTGCCTGTCAGTAGGAAGATAACAGGAACGGATCTAGCTGAACACTGTGAGCAGGACGTACTGCACTAAATGTATATAGCAGGAACGGATCTAGCTGAACACTGTGAGCAGGACGCACTGCACTGAATGTAAATAGCAGGAACGGATCTAGCTGAACACTGTGAGCAGGACGCACTGCACTGAATGTAAATAGCAGGAACGGATCTAGCTGAACACTGTGAGCAGGACGCACTGCACTGAATGTAAACAGCAGGAACGGATGTAGCTAAACACTGTGAGCAGCACGCACTGCACTGAATGTAAATAGCAGGAACGGATCTAGCTGAACACTGTGAGCAGGACACACTGTACTAAATGTAAATAGTCTAGCTGCCTGACCGTGGTACTAATAGGATCAAAAAGAACACCTGTAATTTTCTTCAGGTAGCTTTATATACTGTAACCAGACAAGCCTGCCTGTCAGTAGGAAGATAACAGGAACGGATCTAGCTGAACACTGTGAGCAGGACGTACTGCACTAAATGTATATAGCAGGAACGGATCTAGCTGAACACTGTGAGCAGGACGCACTGCACTGAATGTAAATAGCAGGAACGGATCTAGCTGAACACTGTGAGCAGCACGTACTGCACTGAATGTAAATAGCAGGAACGGATCTAGCTGAACACTGTGAGCAGGAAGCACTGTACTGAATGTAAATAGCAGGAACGGATCTAGCTGAACACTGTGAGCAGGACACACTGCACTGAATGTAAATAGTCTAGATAGAAGATAACAGGAACGGATCTAGCTAAACTGAATACAGTGTATATATATATATGCAACACCTGGGATGCATATATATACACAATACACTGTAAGTGCAGCTAACTGACTGACTGTTCTGCCTAATCTATCTAACTCAAATCAAATGACACTGTCTCTCTCTCTCTCTATCGCTCAGCACACCGGAACACACACTACACAGGGCCGCCGTGCAGGCGGCCTTATATAGTGTGGGGTGTGTACTAAATCCCCTGAGCCATAATTGGCCAAAGCCACCCTGGCTTTGGCCAATTACAGCTCTCTCTACTGACGGCGCTGTGATTGGCCAAGCATGCGGGTCATAGTGCATGCTTGGCCAATCATCAGCCAGCAATGCACTGCGATGCCGCAGTGAATTATGGGCCGTGACGCGCCACACGAATTTGGCGCGAACGGCCCATATCGTTCGCAATTCGACGGACGGTCGAACAGCCGATGTTCGAGTCGAACATGGGTTCGACTCGAACACGAAGCTCATCCCTAATTACCACTATACCTATACCATTTTCATTACTAAAATCTTGGATATAGTCCGTTATCATCCCCTCCATTAGTTTACATACTATCAATGTTAGGCTGACTGGTCTGTAGTTTCTAGGTATATATCTCGGCCCTTTTTTTAATATTGGTACCATGTTGGCTTTTCTCCAATCAGCTGGTACCATTCCAGTCAGTAAACTGTCCATAAGAAAATTAGGAACAATGGTCTAGCTATCACCTTGCTTGAGCCCTCGGGTGTAAGCCATCTGGTCCTGGCGACTTATTTATGTTAAGTTTTTCAAGTTTGTTTCGGAAACTGTCTTCTGTTAGCCACGAGGGTGCATTTTGTGATGTTTTATTAACATTACAGTCTTGGTTACAGAGGCGGCTCTCCAATTAGGCAAATTAGGCGGTCGCCTTAGGCCCCTCGATCAGAGGGGCCTCGCGTGGCCGCCTAGTTTACCTTATAGCAGAGTCGCCTCTTCTAGTAGCAGAGATCCCCGCCACCAGCACAGCGCCAATTTCTCCCAGTGACACAGAGAAAACCGGCCGCGAGCGGGACAGATCAGCAGGGTGATCAGAGCTCACTGAGAGCTCCAGATAGAGAGAGATGAGTTGGGCGTATCACAGCCAGCTCTGACACTTCTCCCCTCCCCCTGCTGCCCGCACAGCCAGAGAGAGGAGAGTAGCTGCTTCTACCCCTCCCCCTCCTCCCGTCCTCTCCTCCTGTGTATGCCCTGTCCACTCTCCCCAACAGACACTGTTCTGCTGTCTAAGGGATGTGGGCGGGAAGATTCAAATTAAAGCCCAGCAAACGTAAAGGAAAGATGGAGTCTGATCCATCCATCCATCTATCTATCCAGTCCCTCCTGCCTCCGAGTGAGTACACTGTACACTGATGTAGGGGTGCCCTTCCTTCCCTTCTCTCTTCATCTTTCTTTCTTTCTTTCTTTCTTTCTTTCTTTCTTTCTTTCTTTCTTTCTTTCTTTCTTTCTTTCTTTCTTTCTTTCTTTCTCTCTTCATCTTTCTTTCTTTCTTTCTTTCTTTCTTTCTTTCTTTCTTTCTTTCTTTCTTTCTTTCTTTCTTTCTTTCTTTCTTTCTTTCTTTCTTTCTTTCTCTCTTCATCTTTCTTTCTTTCTTTCTGTCTTCTTCTTTCTTTCTTTCTTTCTTTCTTTCTTTCTTTCTTTCTTTCTTTCTTTCTTTCTTTCTTTCTTTCTTTCTTTCTTTCTTTCTTTCTTTTCCCCATCTCCTACCCACCCCCCCCTTTTTCAACCCTCCTCCTACTCCCCTACCCCATGGTTCCCAGCCCCATCCCCCACTCCCATTTTTTCAGTGGCTAAGAAAGAACCCCAAGGCAGAGCATCTTACTATTGCTGCTGCTTGTGTGTGGTGCACCAATCCCTCCTGACCCTCCTCTCCTATTCGTCCCATGTGATTGGCGCAGTACACATCCCACCCACAAAAGCAGCAGCAGTAATAAGATGTTCAACCTCAGGGTCCTCCCTTAACCTCTGCAAAGTGCCACAAGCGAGCAAAAAACTCTGGAGGGGAAGGTAGAGGGGGAGTTGTCATTCCAGTTTAGATTTAGCCCAGTGACAGCCTGCCAAAATAGGTGGGATCTGTGAGAGCAGCTTCCCTGCGCAGCTCTGTTTGAGGAGACCATATCTGTAACATTCATTACTGCCCCTGTACTGTGTCCACTTACCTACCCTCTGTGCTGTGCCCACTTACCTACCCCCTGTACTGTGCCCACTTACCTACCCCCTGTACTGTGCCCTCATGCTCCCGTCTGTACTCTATCCTCCTGCCCCCTGTACTGTGTCAAATTACCCTCCTGTACTGTACCCTCCTGACCCATGTACTGTCCACCTACAATCCCCCTATACTGTACCCTACTAATACAGTTTATTTTTAGCGATCGCTTACATTATTTTTCACATTATGGGCGTGAGTGGGGCCACATGTCTTAGTTTTGCCTAAGGCCTCACAAATCCTATAGCCGCCTCTGCTTGGTTACTATATCCTCCCATTTCCTTTGTGAAAACTTAGGAGAAGAATGCATTTAAAACCTTTGCCTTCTTTTTGTCTTTTGTAACCAAATCCCCTTCATCATCCTATAGGCCCCATTCACACCTCAGCGTTTTGTAGCTTGAAGCCTAAAGCTCCAAAACGCTGGAGGAGAAAAAATCAATTATTCTCTATGGTTCACATCTCCACTCCATGTCGCCTGAAGCCAAATGCCTGAAGCTCAAAAAAGTGCTGGAGCTTTTTTTGTAGCTCAATTCGGGCAGATTTGGGAGTTGTTTTGCTTTTTACATCGGTGACCTTTTGACCTGTACAAAATTGGGGCAAAAAAGCGACAAAAACGCGGTAAAAATCGTGGTAAAATCGTGCAACATTCTGCCTGAAAACTAAACGCTCAGGTGTGAATGCAGCCTTACGGGCCCAATATGTTCTGGCCTCACTTTTTTACTGTTTATGTAATTAAAGATAAACAGTATCAGCTTCCAGTTTTTTTTTGTCAAAGCTTAATTTTTTTTTTTTTATGTAATCTTTATTTTATTTTATATATTAAAAAGAACATACAAACATATAGTCTATGGTCAGTCTTACCACATTACATTGCATTTCTTACAGTCCAGACCTAGACGTTTTAGACAAGAACAAATTATAGAACAAATTATAAAACAAATTATAAAATGGACGGGTAAGGGAAGGAGGGGAAAGGGGATGAGGGATTAAGTTATCTCCAAACTGTATTACACTGTTAAACAGTAATAATGAATCCTAAAGGGAGTCCTGCCATAGCGGCTTTGGCTGGACCCATCTTTCTTCAGCCCTCCATTCTAATACTGGAGGGGGGGTCTTGTCCCTGCCTTAAGGCCCCAAGATGCCCATTGGGCGGGTCCCTTGGGAGGGGGGCCACAGGCCTCCAACTAACCTCCACCAAGAGGGAGGCGCCCCACGGGCATCCCGTTGGGCCAATGCAGTCACAAAGGTGCCTATGTCACCAGGCGGAGCCCCTATCCAATACGTCTAAACAAGTAACGCTTTGTAACATTTAAAGAGGGAGATACAAAAACATGCCTTTAATCACTAGTGACGCATAGCTTCTCATATGAGCCTTCAACTATAGACCTTGTGAACCACGCATAAGGAAAGAAAAAGCTTACACCTCGTGCTACCAATAGGGCAGTGAGACATGCCATTCAGGTACGCACGTCACCATACACAGACCTCCTTAGCTTCAAGGAGGGCTCCGCTAACTCCAACAGCGCGACATCCAGGCTAGAGGACACAGGATTAGTGTCTATGGTGAATCTCCGCTATGGGCCCAAATACTATTAAAACGCTCACTCCTATCTTTGCACCTCGCCACCCACTCCTCCGCCTCTCTGATATCATCCACCTTCTGCAGCCATTCTTTTAAGGTAGGAATCTGTGGACGTTTCCAATAGGAGGTATAAGCCTTTTAGCGGCAGTCAAAGCTTAATTGAACAAGCTAAAGCTAGAAGCTGATTGGCTACCACGCACAGCTGCACCAGATTTTGCACTCTCCAGTTTTACTAAATCAACCCCAATGTGTTTGTATTTTTCATTTTTTCTACTACTTAGCATTTTGTATTTTGCTAAAAACCTTAAATAAAAAATGTAAAAAAGAAAGAAAGACAAAACAGACAGATAGTGACACACCATGGATGTCCCACACTTTAGACTGCTTGCCTTGCTTGTCTACCACCTGCTAGGCAGAATTCAGAAATACAAGAGAGGGCAGGTCACAGAAGCTAATTTTTTCATCAGAGAAAGCATAATACAACTGAAAGGCAATGGATTTGTATATACATTATCTCACAAAAGTGAGTACACATTTTTGTAAATATTGTATTATAGCTTTTCATGTGACAACACTGAAGAAATGACACTTTGCTACAATGTAAAGTAGTGAGTGTACAGCTTGTATAACAGTGTAAATTTGCTGTCCCCTCAAAATAACTCAACACACAGCCATTAATGATTACACCACTCGCAACAAAAGTGAGTACACCCCTAAGTGAAAATGTCCAAATTGGGCCCAAAGTGTCAATGTTTTGTGTGGCAACCATTATTTTCCAACACTGCCCTAACCCTCTTGGACATGGAGTTCACCAAAGCTCCACAGGTTGCCACTGGAGTCCTCTTCCACTGGTGGATGTCAGGGACCTTGTGCTCCTCTACCTTCTATTTGAGGAATTGCCCACAGATGCTAAATAGGGTTTAGGTGTGGAGACATGCTTAACCAGTCCATCACCTTTACCCTCAGCTTCTTTAGCAAGGCAGTTGTTGTCTTGGATGTGTGTTTGGGGTCGTTATCATGTTGGAATATTGCCCTGCGACCCAGTCTCCGAAGGGAGGGGATCATGCTCTGCTTCACTTTTGTGAGATACTGTGTGTATGTATGTATGTATGTATGTATATATATATATATATATATATATTTTTTTTTTTAAAACATATAGGCCCCGTGCACACTGGACATTTAGCCATCTCTCCTGGACATTTTTCCTCCTGTCAGCATTTTGGCAGAAAAAACATTTGACGCTTGTAAACACGTGTAACAAATTTAGGCCTTAATTTATTCCACTGGGCAAAATAATAATTTATTTATAATAATTCCCAGTGTTTTTTTTTTCTGCCTCTAAACACCTATGTGTACTTGGACACACAGGCTAACATGCAGGGGTGTTTAGAGGGAGAAAAAAAACAAACACTAGACTCCCCTAAGAGCAGCATTAAAAACTTGTGCCAGTGTTCACAAGGCTATGGATATTTAGCTGAGATACAGTGCCTTGAAAAACAAATTCATACCCTTTGACATTTTCCACATTTTGTCATGTTACAACCAAAAACGTAAATGTATTTTATTGGGATTTTGTATGATAGACCAACACAAAGTGGCACATAACTGTGAAGTGGAAGGAAAATGATAAATGGTTTTCAAAATTTTTCTACAAATTAATACAGTGGAATCTCGGATTGCGAGTAACGCGGTTAACGAGCATTTCGCTATACAAGCAATTTTTTTTTTTAAATCCTTTGTGAGTGTTGTTTTGCAAAATGAGCAGTATTCAAGCCTCTGGGGTATGCAGTACCGCATTTGGCCAGAGGTGTGGGGGTGCCAGTGACACTCAGAATGGTTCGAAATCGTTTGGAGCTGTTCGGAAATACCCAGTTCCCAAGTGTTTCCGAGCCTTTCCGAGGGTTTCCGAGTGCAGCCAAGTGATCTCTGAGTATTTTCGAGTCTCTCCAGTGCCCCCCCCACCTCTGGCCACATGCAGTATTGCATAAAATAGAAGTCAATGCAGAACAAATTATCTTCGTTTCCATTGAGTTCCATGGGGAAACTCACTTTGATATGCGAGTGCTTTGGATTACAAGCATTCTCCTGGAACTGATTATGCTCGTAATCCAAGGTTCCACTGTATGTGAAAATTGTTGCGTGCATTTGCATTCAGCCCCCTTTACTCTGATACCCCTAACTAAAATCTAGTGGAACCAATTGCCTTTAATCACCTGGTTAGTAAATAGACTCCATCTGTGTGTAATTTAATCTCAGTATAAATACAGCTGTTCTGTGAGGCCCTCAGAGGTTTGTTGGAGAACCTTTGTGAACAAACAGCATCATGAAGGCCAAGGAACACACCAGACAGAGATAAAGTTGTGGAGAAGTTTAAAGCAGGGTTAGGTTATAAAAAAATATTCTAAGCTTTGAACATCTCACGGAGCACTGTTCAATCCATCAACCAAAATCGGAAAAAGTATGGCACAACTGCAAACCTACCAAGACCTGGCCATCTACCTAAACTGACAGGCCGAGCAAGAAGAGCATTAATCAGAGAAGCAGCCAAGAGGCTCATGGTAACTCTGGAGGAGCTGCAGAGATCCACAGCTCAGGTTGGAGAATCTGTCCACAATACAACTATTAGTCACGCACCCCACAAACCTGGTCTTTATGGAAGAGTGCCAAGAAGAAAGCCGTTTTTGAAAGAAAGCCATAAGAAGTCCAGTTTGTAGTATGCGAGAAGCCATGTGGGGGACACAGCAAACATGTGGAAGAAAGTGTTCTGGTCCGATAAGACTAAAATGTAACTTTTTGGCCCAAAAGCAAAACGCTGTGTGGCGGAAAACTTACACTGCACATCACCCTGAACACACCATCCCTACCGTGAAACATGGTGGTGGCAGCATCATGTTGTGGGGATGCTTTTCTTCAGCAGGGACAGGGAAGCTGGTCAGAGTTCATGGGAAGATGGATGGAGCCAAATACAGGGCAGTCTTAGAAGAAAACTTGTTAGAGTCTGCAAAAGACTTGCGACTGGGGCAGAGGTTCACCTTCCAGCAGGACAACGACCCTAAACATACAGCCAGAGCTACAATGGAATAGTTTAGATCAAAGCATATTCATGTGTTAGAATAGCCCAGCCAAAGTCCAGACCTAAATCCAATTGAGAATCTGTGGCAAGACTTAAAAATAGCTGTTCGCAGACGC
This sequence comes from Lithobates clamitans, assembly GCA_037952925.1. NCBI lineage: Eukaryota > Metazoa > Chordata > Amphibia > Anura > Ranidae > Lithobates > Lithobates clamitans. The sequence continues at coordinate 217,259 of JBBGZY010002909.1, read as the reverse complement.
TCTCCATCCAATCTGACAGAGCTTGAGCTATTTTGCAAAGAAGAATGGGCAAAAATGTCACCCTCTTGATGTGCAAAGCTGGTAGAGACATTCACAAAAAACATTTATGTTTTTGGTTGTAACATGACAAAATGTGGAAAATTTTAAGGGATATGAATACTTTTTCTGAAGGCACTGTACATTCAATAGAAACAAATCTTACTAACTACAAGAAGCACCCTGACTGTGTAGTATAGTTAATGCACAAAGGCATATCTTAATAGATAAAACAACTTTAAGCCCCAGTCAGTCTTAAAGTGATACTAAAGTCTCCTTTATTTTAGTTAAAAATAATAAGCATGTTATACCTACCTGCTCTGTGTAGTGTTTTTGCCCAGAGAAGCCCAGATCCTCCTCTTTTCGGGTCCCTCTTCGGTGCTCCTTGCCCTTCCCTCCTGCTGAGTGCCCCCACAGCAAACAGCCTGCTATGGGGGCACCCGAGCCGAGCCCCCTTTCTCTCCTCATTGGCTGACTGACTTTGATTGACAGCAGCGTGAGCCAATGGCGCCACACTGATGACCCAGCTAATGAGGAGGGGAGTCCCAGGCAGCTGAGACACTCCTGCAACATTGCTTGATCTAGATGGACCTCACGTAAGTATTAGAGGGGCTGAGGGGGGCTGCTGCACACAGAAGGTTTTTTATCTTAACCACTTCAGCTCCGAAAGGTTTACCCCCTTCATGACAAGGCCATTTTTTGTGATACGGCACTGCATTACTTTTTTTTTTTTTTAAATCTTTATTTATAATTTTACATAACAATGCAATTCCCACCGGGGATATATCCTAATACAAATCCACATTAATGTATAAAGAGTGAAATGGTTATCCCCCCGCCCCCCCAGACCCCCTCCCTCCCCCACCCCACAATATAGAAAAAGTGCAGGCCCGATTATGCCAGGCTGATAATCTCCTCTAGATAGCCCCAGGTCCTTTTAAACTTAATCCAGGCTGCCCATTTCCCTAAATGATCCTCCTCTTCAGGTTCGGATCCCCCCTTGTCCATACCCTCGACACTGTATACCTCATTGAGGCTAAACAACCAGTCACGGGCACTGCATTACTTTAACTGACAATTGCATGGTTGTGCGATGCTGTACACGAATAAAATCAATGTTCTTTTTTCCCCACAAATAGAGCTTTCTTTTGGTGGCATTTACTCACCTCTGCGGTTTTTATTTTTTGTGCTATAAACAAAAAAAGAGAGACAATTTTGAAAAAAACACAATATTTTTTACTTCCTGCTATAAAACACATCCAATAAAAACATGTAAAAAATCTAATTTCTTCATCAATTTAGGCCAATATGTATTCTGCTACATATTTTTAGTAAAAAATCCCAATAAGCGAATAGTGATTGGTTTGCGCAAAAGTTATAGCATCTACAAACTATGGGATATTTTTATGTAATTTTTATTCATTTTTTACTAGTATTAGCGGTGATCAACAACTTATAGTGGGACTGCGACATTGCAGTGGACAAATCGGACACTAAGTGACACTTTTGACAATTTTTTGGAGACCAGTGACACCAATACAGTAATCAGTGCTAAAAAATATGCACTGTCACTGTACTAATGACACTGGCAGGAAGAGGGGTTAACATCAGGGGCGATCAGAGGGTTAAATGTGTTCTTAGAGAGTGCTTTCTAACTGTGTGGGGGATGCTTTAACTAGTGGGAAGACAGAGATTCATGTTCCTGCTTAGCAGAAACATATGATCTCTGTCCTCCCTTGTTTACAATAGGCAGGCCGCTGTTCTGCCTCTCTCTGTGTTGAATCACAGCAGAAGCTGGTTGCCGGCGGAGCGTGTGTGCGTGCTGCAGACCTGGAACAGTGAAATCTTGTACCTGTACGAGATTTTGCGCAGAAAAGCCATCATCCCGCAGTATATGTACGTGGGGCGGTCGGCAAGTGGTTAATGCACAGAATGCATTTAGATAAAAAAAAAAACCTTCTGCCTTTGCAACCACTTTAATGCTCCAGATTGCAAGATCTTTCAGGTTTAATATAAATGTGGTAAATCAGATGGAGCCCCATCTACTTCAGTGTTTCCCAATCCCACTCCTCAAGTACCCCAACAAGCCACGTTTTGGAAATTTCTCTTAGATAAAATAGCAGTCACAAATAAAAAGCCACTGAGATTGATTTAAAGCAGCCATGAAAATACCCCATGACTTGTTGGGGGAATTTGAGGATTGAAGTTGGAAGCTAAGTTGTGTAGATAAAGGTCTTGCCTCACAAAACCATGTTTATTTTAATTTTTTTTCTATCTATTTCTATCTATTTTGGTATTGGCTTTCAGTTCGGTTTTTATATGTATGTGTAACATGCTATAGCAAAACTTGCCTTTGGCCTTGAAGTTTGTCACTGTGCTTATTAGTAATGATGATTTCAGTCATAGTCATGTTTAGTGATAATGTTTAAATTACTTTATAAAAGTATCAGAATATAGAATGATACATGGACACATGATTTACTAATTCTACTTCTATCCTAGTAAGATTTCTGTTGTACCCCCAACACCTCCTCCATTCTCTGAAGCACCTTCCGTAAGTAACACTGAAGTAACATAACAATATATTTTTTTAAATCTTTGTTTTGAATTTCATTACTGTATATGTCTCAGCATCTGCCACCCCTCTCTGCCAATCCCTCCACTGGCTGCCACTCACCCAACAAATTAAATTCAAAATACAACTTACAAAGCCATCCACAGTCCCAAAATACCAACTAAATCGTTCTCTTCGTTCCTCCCAAAACCTCCTGCTCTCTAGTTCCCTTTTCTCCTCCTCCCATGCTCGCCTTCAGGACTTCTCCCGAGCCTTTCCCATCCTTTGGATTCCCTACCCCAATCTGTTCGACTATCTCCTACTCTATCCACTTTTAGACGTTCCCTGAAAACTTTTCTCTTCAGAGAAGCCTATCCTGCCTCCACCTAACAACTGTACTTTTTATTTTTATTTTCTCCATCTATTACACACACAGTTATTACCTTTTGTATCACTTGACCCTCCCTTTTAAATTATAAGCTCTAATGAGCAGGACCTTTTGATTCCTCCTGTATTGAATTGTATTGTAACTGTACTGTCTACCCTCATGTTGTAAAGTGCTTCACAAATGGTTGGTGCTACATAAATACTGTATAATAATAATAATAAAAAATAATTTTAATGTAAAAAAAAAAGAGCAAAAAACTTTAAAAACTAAAAGACCCGGTAAAGTGCATGTACCGCAAAGAAGCTTCTATTCGTTTTAGTAAGAATCCTCCCCTTTTTCTCCCTTTGCTTTAGTTTCACTTACCGTACATGGGTTTTAGGATAATCCTTGACTTTCTTCCCCTGTTTAACAGGACTGTTAAGGCCAGATTCACTCTTCCACATTGTGGTAAATTGCACATACCGCAACACATGGTAACACATGTAACATGCATTGCAGTGGCAATTCATTTTGATTGGCACCCCAAAGTACCATGGCATCATACCTGTACTACAGTGAGCCATAACACATGGTAGTGTGTTGCTGTGTATTGCATTAGAAAAAAAACTGGTCATGTTTGATTTTAAGCACGTTACGATGCATTGAAAGCCCTTTCATTATGGATAGGCTGCCTTAACGCAACATGGTGACATGTAACATAGCACACGTAAGCGCACTGCAAAAGTGTAAATGGGCCCTAAGGGTACACTTATTGGATAATCTGCAAACAGAAGGACAAGCTGTAGGCCAGAATTCAGGAAAATCAAAGCCCTATTACCAAAGTGGAAGTGTATAAGAGAAGTGCACAAAGGAGACTTTTTGGAGAAGAATGATATTAACAGGTGGTACTAATCTGTTTATAGGCAGGACTTTACATCATAAAACGTTAAAGTTGCTAAAAGTCTTCTAAGGCAGAACATTGAAATCGGTGTTAAATTGTTGAAGAAGGTGTCTTTACATCTTCCCTCTTAACTTCTTTCCTCTTAACTTCCCTGGCGGTATGATTATGTCAGATTTTTGATGCTGAGAGTGGTACATTGTTTCACATGGAAATTTGGCGTTTTATATTGTAGGCCTGTAATTCTTAGGAATAACACATTTAAATCTGTCCAAACCAGAGTCTAGTAGACATCCGGGGTAGGATAAAGTTTGAAACATGAAATCATAAATTATAATATAATAAATAACTATAAATAATTATCACAAATAATAATATAATAATAATAAAATGTATTCAATAATATAATCAAATCAAAAACACTGAAATTTGCTCAGTTACAGAATTGTCACTATCATTACTTTCAGTGTTTTATGACGAATTTCCCTACAAATCACCATGGCTCAATTCTGCAAGTGATTCTAATTCACTATCGCTGTTTTCTAGCTGGTCTAAAACCACTTTTGACGTAAAGGGACACTTTTTGGCTGCTATGGACAATAGGGTTGCCACCTGTCCGGGATCCACCCTGACATTCCAGGTTTTGAATCATGTGTCCGGGTTTCATTCCCCCTGAAACCCAGACACAATACTCAGATCAGACTGTAGTTGAGGGATGGCCAGTGTTGGGGTACTCAATACTGTTTAGGGGATGATGGGAAGGACGATCAGTGATTTCCCTCCTCTCCCGGTCCCCCTCCCCTCACCCCCAGTTATGTATCCCTGGCAGAGGATGTTGGTGGTATTGGCCTGAAACCAGGACACATTATTCAGACAGGACTCTGGGCATAGCTTCAGGGTCTTTGCCTCCTCTCTGTCACATATTTACTATAACCGAGTGGCTGTAATTTATTTCTGCAGCAGCTGAATGCCGGTTTCTCCTCCTCTCCCTCCTGATGGCGTTGGCTGCTGCAGGAGGAAAATACAGTTGATAGTAAACGCTACCTCTGCTGCCCTTCCTGTCCAGCTTCCTCTTCCTTCTGTTGCCCCTGGGCTCCTGTGTGCTCCCCTTTGCTGTATGCCTCTAAAGTGTTCAGGTTTGGCTTGAAGAAAAGGTGGCGACCCTACTGGGAACTCTGAGGTAAGTGGGGGCTTTGGTGAGCAGTAACCCCCCTACATCAGAGTTCCTCTCTACAACAGAGTCCAAAACGTTCCCCCTTAAAAAAAAATTGCTGTGCCACTAAAGTGTTCAGGTTTGGCTGGAAGAAAAGGTGGCAACCCTAATGGACAATCTCAAGTTTCCAGGCAGAAAGAACAGTATATATAATATAAAACTACATGCAGGGCACTGGACAAAGCATTAGGGACAAAAGGGAGGTGAAATAATTTGATATGGTAATATAATCTGTAAGATTACAGTACTGTATGTGTTCTGTGTTTTTAACTTTTTGAATTTGGCGCCGGGCTCCGTCCCCATGCCTCGCAAGGCTCGCAGTGAACGGAGCCCGGCACTGTGATGAATCGAGCAGGGGACACAGCTCGCGGACACAGCAGGGTGACATCGCAGGATCCTGAGGACAAGGTAAGTAACTTTGCCTGGATCCTGCGATGCGATCCTGAGTGTGGCTCAGGGTTACCTCTTTTGGTATGGAAAATTCACCCGAGTCTCACTCGGAAATACCGCCAGGAAGGTTAAAATGCAACTCCTGTCAAGGGGTTAGAACCTCTGTCAGGTTAATATTGCTGTCGGATGTCTTGTTGAGATTTCACTTTCTGACTAATGCCGCGGACTAATGCCACAGAGTTCCGCTGAAACGGACTTGCCTACACACGATCACACCAAAGTCTATTCGTTTAGAACGCAATGACGTACAACGGGACTAGAAAAAGGAAGTTCAATAGCCAGTAGCCAATAGCTGCCCTTGCATCGTTTTTGGTCCGTCGGACTAGCATACAGACGAACGGTTTTCCGTTGGAAAGATTTGAAACATGTTCTATTGCTAGGTCCATCAGAATTTTAGAAAGAAAAAGTCAGATGAAGCCCACACACGATCGGAATGTCCAACGGAATTATTCCGTCGGACCTTTTCTGCTAGAAAGTTCGGTCGTGTGTACACGACATAAGTGACAATATTGTCACCAGGACTGGAAGTAAAATAAAATCTCCAATAGAAATATAAACTGCAATGAAATGCTGGCATGGGTTCTAGCCTTCTCCTAATCTGCTTAAAACAAGTGTTTTGATTTCTCTATATGTCCCTGTTGTGCATTTCCTCTTATTTCATGTCTTGTGACAATCTTTCCAATAGAACCGAAAGTGAGGGAAAATGTTTCCAATTTGGTCACAAAGAGCTGCCGTAATCACATGAAGACAAGATTATGATCTTGGCATACTTGTTTCAGTTCATAAATATACTTTATTTTGGGTAACAAGCATATTAGATTCCAACCAATATAGGTCAACAATTATATTAAAAAATATTTCCCCATAAAAATATTAGCCCTGAGGCCTATTTAGACTTGTCTGTACTGGTATATTGATATAACGAAAGAGCATAAATAGTTACATAGTTGGTGAGGTTGAAAAAAGACACAAGTCCATCAAGTCCAACCTATGTGTGCAATTATATGTCAGTATTACATTGTATATCCCTGTAAGTTGCAGTCGTTCAGGTGCTTATCTAATAGTTTTTTGAAATTATCGATGCTCCCTGCTGAAACCACCGCCTGTGGAAGGGAATTCCACATCCTTACCGCTCTTACAGTAAAGAACCCTCTACGCAGTATAATGTTAAACCGCTTCTATTCTAATTTTAGGCCGCGTGTCTTTTCAATTTCCCTTTTGCTGAAAAGTTTTATCCTTATTGTGGGGTCACCAGTACGGTATCTGTACATTGAAATCTTGTCCCCTCTCAAGCGTCTCATCTCCAAAGAGAATAAGTTCAGTGCTCGTAACCTTTCCTCATAACTAATGTCCTCCAGTCCCTTTATAAGCTTTGTTGCCCTTCTCTGGACTCTCACCAGTTCCAGCACTTATTTTTCATGCGTTAACACACATTGCATTAAAGAGGAAGTAAACCCTGGTGGGTTTTACTTCCTCTTTATTTCCCTGCAAAGGTAAAGCAGAATGGGCTACTATGCATTTCATAGTAGCCCATTATGTGTCACTTACCTGAAACTGAAGCCTGCGATGTCACCTCTGTCCCCACTAGTAGCGAGCATCCATATTCACCCCTATTCCTTCTGGGACCGCGAACTCCGGCTCTGTGACTGGCCGGAGTCGCGTGACGTCACTCCTGCGCATGCGTGTGGGAGCAGCCAGTCGGGGCATGACCCCTATTAGAAACAGCACGATCTGCCCTTTCTAAAGTGCGCATGCGCCGTAGACATCGGAGCACGGCTTTTTTGTAATTATCTCCTAAACCATTGAGGTTTAGAAGATACTTCAAGCACCTACAGGTAAGCTTTAATATAGGCTTACCTATAGGTAAAAGTGTTTGTACAGGGTGTACAACCACTTTAAGACCACCCATTCAAATGAATGATTTGCACTAGAATGCACCAAAAATCAAACATGCATCATTTTTTCAGGTGCAGCACAGTACAACACATGGTGGTGCATTACTGTGCATTGTGGTACCTCAACATGTGTATAGTAGGTCCATTGGTTTGGTGCACTGGGTGCCAGGGTTTTGAAATATTTTTGTTAAATGGAAACAAAATTTGAAGAATACAATAGAGCAGACAAAATATTCAAGGGGGGCCTGCAAGTAGGATCTAAAATAACCATTGACAATGAATGACACCACAACATGTTATTGTAAATATTGGATTAAGGGTCTGATTGAACCCTGAGGGTTTTTGCACCCATATGTTTATGAGATGGCAGTAATAAATAAATGCACAGTAATGGCTGTAATTTGAAGGCATGTGAGAACACAGATAATTGAGTCAGTAGTAGCGACCTAATGATAATGCCTAGCACCTTGTGTTCCTACTAGTGGTTTGATGTACTATGTTCCCAATATTCTTTTCTGGGGGTAGATGCACTAGTAGAGTTGTTCAGGGATACTAATATATATGTATGATTGTATGTACAGCACACAACCTTATGTGGTACATATGGCCTTTTTGTGGTGAAAGTGGGTTTCAGGAGACTTGACATTTTTACTCTGCCACATTGTGAAGGGCCCTTCTTGTGAAATTCTGGCCCCTGGCTTTAATAATTCACTAGTCCCCATCTGTATACATGTTCCATGTTACTGAATTCATTCATAATAGGCAAAGACTGCTAGGTCACTCCATACCACTGCCTGCATTTTGCAGCCCAAGAATAAAATGCAGACTGCGGTGTGAAGCCAGCCGTACTTTGCAGAGTTCTCCCAAATTAACTCAGCAGAGAGAACTTCATGACTGGAGGAAAGACAGACATATGACCTTGAAAAGCCATGTGACCAGGCATTCCACCTTCAATTCACAAGAAAGCAGAGCACAGCCCTGTATTTTTTTAAAGAAATGTTATGGCCAAACCAGTGCTTTTTAAATACACAGCTTACAGAACTAAAGCAGAGTGATAGCCAAGCAACTAATCCAATTGGAGGGAGAGGTCTGCAGTGGTAGCCTCACTGTTTCTCCCATGACAAGTTTTCTTTAGCAACTGAAGCTAAAAAATATTAATTTATCTGAAATTCTAATTTTCTTCTAGGAGCTCAATAAGTCAAAAGGTTTTCATAAATCAATGGAAAACCTCTTCCTATCTCTCACTACACAGGTGAAAAGTAAGTATGAGTCTATTTCATGATTTAATCTAGTTTATGATATAAGGGATGTGATTTTCTTTTTTCAGTTCAAACAAAGACAGAGACAAAGAGCTCATTTGGGGGGGTTAATGCAATAAAGTGATTACAGAGGATACAACAATGGAAAATAAACCAGTAGCAGAACAATTTTAAATAACACTTTCAGGACCAAAGTTACTAGAAACAAGAGCATATTTGGTGGTTTTAATAAAAAAAATTAAGAGACCACATAGGAAACAGCAATTGAAAATAGACAAGCAATAGGACAACTTTAAATAGATATCTTAGGCCCAAAAGTTAGTAGCGCTCAGGAGGAGAGGTAGACGTTTTAATACATGAATGAATAGACCGCAGAAGATACAGCAGTGGAAACCAGTCCAGCAGCAGGACAATATTAAATATACATGTCAGTACCAAACTTACTAGCTACAAAAAGCCCCAAAAGGGGTTTCACTACAAGAAGAATAGGCCACAAAGAATACAGCAGTGCAAAATTGGACAGCGGCAAGTCATATTTTAATAGCAATAGTAGGCCCAAATTTATTAGTTACAAAAGACATTGGTAGGGAGGGGTTTTACTACAAGAATTGAGATACTACAGAGGATACAAAAGTGTAAAACTGGCCAGCAGCAGAAAGTTTAATAAGGGATAATGGAAAATTTCCTATCAAATACGTACCGTAATTTTCCTTTCCTGATGGACTCCATGGCAGGCTACGTGTGGGTTAACCCCACCTCCTCTCCAATGCTATAGGACCCCACTCCCATAAATTTGAGCTCACATCCAGAGACTGCGTTCCTTAACTAGCCAGCTCTTGATCCATGGGTGGGAACTCCATCTAAACAATAATCTCCTGCGCTCCAGTGTCTTGCTAGACACAGATGGTGTGGTCCATTCTTGAATATAAGGCAAATTCTAAGGGTTTTGCAGCCCTCTTCAGAACAATGGGTATTTGTACAACTAAAGAAAAAATGAAAAGAGAAGAAGGCGCACCGACCTAGTGCATTACCATTTAGAAAGTTTAATAAAAGTATAAAAACAAAGGTACTACTCACAAGCGAGTAGTACCTTTGTTTTTATACTTTTGTTAAACTTTTTTATTGATAATGCACTAGGTCGGTGCGCCCTCTTCTCTTTTCATTTTTTCTTTGGGAACTCCATCTGCCATGGAGTCCATCAGGAAAGGAAAATTACGGTAAGTATTTGATAGGAAATTTTCAGTTTTCCTGACAGACTCCATGGCAGTCTACGTGTGGGAAATAACTAGCCAAACACAGGGGCGGGCTTGCTGATCAACGAAAACTTAAATTTGCCCCGTCAACCGACAGGATATTTAAACTAACACTTACAGAAGATAAGGTGCAGATTCCACCCAATAATGCATCATGAAGGTGTTGTTGGAGGCCCACGAGGCCGCCCTGCAGATAACGTCTGGAGCCACGTGTCGGGCCGCTGCCTAGGAAGTTGAAATACCCCTAGACGAGTGCACTGTCACCACCTCCGGAGGAGCCAAGCCCTTTGCCCTATAGGTCTGCTGGATAGCCTGGACAATCCAGGATGCAAAAGATCCTAGATGAAGCAAGTCTTCCCCTGTTTTTCCCAGAAAAGAGGATAAAAAGGTGATCTGACCATCTAAACGAGGCCGTAGCCTGAAGGTACTCATTCAGCGTCTCACCCACATCTAGGGGATGAGCCTCGGTGGCTTCTGGCACCTTGAAGGTAGGAAGAACGATCTCTTGGTTTCACTGGAAGACCGATGTGAGTTTGGGATTTGAGTCCAGCATGGTTATGAGAACTACCCAGTCTGGAAGAAGGTTAAAAACTGCTTTTTGTGACCAAAGACCTTGATACCGAAACTCTCTTGGCCGATGTGATAGCTACAAGAAAGTGGACTTTGATAGAGAGACCCTTAATGGACGTTGGACTGACTCCATTGGCTCAGAGAGAGAGTCAAGTACGAGAGGAAGATCCCATTTGGGAATCTTGGTCCCCTCTGGGGCCTGAGACTTACTGACCTTCTGAAGAATTGCCGGGCGAGAGGGTGGCCTGCCTGCGAGACTCCCAGGAAGGCCGATAGGGCTGACACTTGGACTCTAAGGGAGCCAACTGACAGAGACAGGTCTAGGCCATACTGCAGGAATTCCAGAATTTCTTGCACCTCCGGATCCCTGAATGATCATCCTGTGGAGGATGTGGACTCCACCAACTTGGCCCATAATCTTCCGTAGACCAAGTTCGTAATAGCTCTTCTCGAGCCCATGAGGGTGGAGATGACTCCCAATGCTTTCGGCCTCTCCCTCTCAAGAACCAGACCAACAGCTGTAAACGTACCAGCATGGATGCAGAACTGCCCCCTGGGGCAGGAGGTCTTGTCTAAGGGGAAGGGGCATCGGGTCCCAAAAGCAGAGTTGTGTTAGCAGGGAAAACCAGGGCCTGTTCTCCCAGCATAGTGCAATTACCTCTACCTCTATGGCTACCGCTTGGAGACTCAGCAAGAATCTGAGGATGATTGGGATTGGAGGAAAGTCATATGCTCTGTTTCACTGTTCTGACAGGGCATCTACTCCGAGAGCTTGGTCGCAACGGCCCCACGTGTAATACTTCTGGAGCTTGAAGTTGCAGGGGATGCAAACAAGTCGACTTTGGGATGGACTCCCATGGACAGGATCTACTTAAATGTCTCCACATGGAGAGACCATTCATTGTTGTCCAATTGAGTACGGGATGGAAGATCTGCCTAGTTCTTCTGAGCCCACGTCATAATCGGCTCCACTTCCCAAAATAGGGAGAAGGCTCTGAGTTCCTCCCTGTGTCTTCACCTAGGAGACAGCTGTGGTGTTGTCCATTTCCAGTAGTACAGATCCTCCCTCTATCAGGTGGCGGAAGGCCAGGAGAGAGCTTGGAAAGCTGCCCATAGTTCCAGGACATCCGATACCGGGATGTGCAGCCAGCGGTTCTGTCTGCCCTGGGCGATCTCTGACTTGCAGTGAGTCCCCCCTCCTGTATTGCTGGCATCAAGACGTGATGGCTACCCAGGAAACAGGAGCAATTGAGTGGCGACCGAGCAGATTCCTGTGCTGTAGCCACCAGAAGAGGCTGTCCCTCGTGCCCGAAGTTTTGTGAATGCACTGATCGCATCTGTCCGGACACTGTTGGAGAAACCCTCTCTGGAAGGGACGTAACCGCCAAAGGGCCCATTTTACCATGGGGCCATCGAGACCATTGTGCCTATTATTTTGATGCATTGACCAGCCCTCAACCATGGGGAAGCTAGGGCCAGGTGTACTCTGTCTCGCACTACCAGAGGCAGGGAGATAGTATTCTCGACTGTGTGGAACTGGGCCCCTAGGTAGACTAAGCATTGTGTAGGTTCTAGGTGACTCTTCTCTTAAGTTCAATAACAAGTCAAACTCTAAAAAGGTGGAGATAACTTGAGCCCTGTGATGTAGGAGCTGCTCTCTGCCTTGAGCCAGTAAGAGAAGGTCGTTGAGATAATGATGCAGGTGTATGCCCTTCATACTGATGAGGGCTACTATGGCCCGAAGAACGTTCGAGAAGACCCGAGGTGAGGTTGAGAGTCTGAGAGGAAGGCAGGTGAACTGGAGATGCTCTTGCTCCACCGCAAACTGGAGGTAATTGTGGAAATCCTCAGCCACGGGGACCTGTAGTAGGCATCCTTTAATTCTATGGAGACTGGATCATCCAGCTGGACTGCCCGTTGAGTTGTAGACATGGTCTCCATTTCAAACTTCTTGATCTGACGAACTTGTTCAGAGTTGCAAGGTCTATTACCGGGCACCATGAACCGTTTTCTTCTGAACCGAGAAAGGGGAGCGGCTGTACATAGAACATCAACACCTGCTTCTTTCCCTCTAAGTGAGGTAACTGTGCAGGGGCAAATCTGAAAAGAGGAGTGATTTGAGAAGCCCATTCTGATGCTCCAGTAGTCCAAGATCGAGGCTGCCTGGAAAGTGGAGCAGGAGCGCCCCCACCTGGCATGTTTGAGCGGACCTGTGTTGCTATGGCCATTTGTATAGTGACTTTAGTGCAATAATATGGAGTTAGATAAATTATTTGAGACCATATGTTTTAAAGGAAGCCAGGCCCCCCCCTCCATCGATATGTAAATTGAATAGGTCTTGGAGCTGAGACAGGAAGTTTTCAGCAGGATGTGATGTAAGCAGGAGTTAGGGGGAGGAGATTAAGCTTTTGAAAAAGACGTGTTCAGAAAAGAGATGTGTTTGGAAGGACAATGGAGTAACACATGGCTGCCGGACGCTGAATAACTTTGGAGACATTTTTAAGTTGGACTGAGCAAGGAACCATGAAGGGCATTACATATTGACTCCTAAGTTGAGTAACTGTTTAGTTTATTTAATGCGTACATATTGTACATGCTTATTTTGTAAACTATGAATTGTGTTGTATTGTGTATCCTACAGTTGTATGTGCAGCTTTCCTGTTTAGTAAAGCATTGATACACTACAGAAGTCTAAGCTTCTTTGGTTTTACCGCAAGAACCTTAATAGATAGACGCAAAGCATAACAGGACCCAATCCCAAAAGGACTTGGTGGGCTGACGTCCGCCCGGGGTTGAGTCCTTGGCAGACCTCTGGAAGGGTGTTTGTCCCCATTTCACCTTCTCCTGAAGTCCCGGTCTGGTCTATAAAGCTGTGTGTTCCTTGCCCGTTCTGAGTCCAAACTTCTAGACTGGGGCCTCTTCTGGCCAAAGAGGCTTTTGTCTTGGGGCAGAAAAGCAGACTCCCCGCCAGTGGCCCAGGCTATGGCGTTGTCCAGTTTATTGTTGAACAAGGAGGAGCCCTCGAAGGGGATCATACACCAGGTCTGCTTAAAGCCGGATCCACAAGGCAGCTTCACCTCCTGTATGGCTGAGCCTCTGGCTACCTCTTCTGAGACGCTTCTGGGTACTGTGTCGCCATTCTCCGCCCACACTTCCATTGCCTTGGGCATGGCTGCCAGGGCACGTTTACAGGCCATTCTTGCCATCACAGATCCTTTTAGGATTCTCATCAATCCATCTCCAGAGACTGTCCTTGAAGGACACAGCATCTTCTAGAGGAAGAGTGACATGTTTTGCCAGTGTCATTACGGCTGCATCGACTGGAGGAGCGGCTTCCAGGTGTTTCACGTCCTCACCTACGAAGGGATAGAGCCTCATGGTTTTGCTCAACAGGGAGGTTCTCTTGTCAACCTAGCCCCATTCCTTCAAGATGATATCCTTCAATTCGGCCAAAAGCAGAAAGTTGGAGCATTCTTTTTCCAGGTGCTTGAAGAATTCCCTTTATTTAGCTGGGGGAGTCGCTTGTTCTTCCCACTTCAGGGCCTCCTTCATTGCTTCAAACAAGAGTGAGACTAAGGATTTGGCAGATGCATAACTTGGCTGAGATGGCTGCAGATCCTCCTGAGTATCCTCCAATGGGAGAGCCTGATCTAGAGGTAGTCTGGCTTGGCATGTGGGCCATACCCCTTTTTTTCAGGGACTGTTGTACCACACGTTTTACAAGAGACTCCATTTGTCACTTGTCCGTCTCTCTTTCCCCAACCACCCGGGCATAACATGGCTTGCAAATCGATTTGCCCTCCGGGACCTGAGTCCCACATCCCCAGCAGGCTCTTCGATCAGAGCGACTGTCATGGCGGTGGGTGCAATGTCTGGGGGAGGAATTAAACTTCTCCCCTGGTGATAGATCCCAGACGGACAGTCATGTCATCTGGATCTATATGATGAATGCCGACGTTGCGGCCTGGCAAGGTCATCGTGTTCCCGTGCTGACGTCTGGTGATCCAACCTGGAAGCTTTGCCTTTGACAAACAAAAGAGAGAAAGAAAAAGATGTTATTAGAAATGGGTGCGTTAAAGGTGGACCTCAGATGTGTCCTGCCAGCGGGAATCCCCACGCCAATCTTAAGCATAAGGGCTGGCCGCAAGGAGGCGGTGACTTGTCCAAGGTGCACGGGGGAGGGAGGAGGGAAATCCTGTCCACTGTGGAAGGGAGAGATCGAGATTTTTTTTGCTTCCCCTTTAAGAGACCCCCCCCTGACCACCACTAACAGGGGGCCAGAGGGTCACCATATGAGGGACAAGCAGGGCTTGGAAAAGCTGCCACACACTGCCTGCAGGATCTCCCAGTGAGGCAGACAGCCATTTGAATAGCCCGCCCTGATGATATCAGTGGTGCACCTCCATTGTGTGTACGCCGCCACCGCCGAGCGCCAGACGCCTGCGCGGCTGCCTGGGTCCCCTGAAGCCTCGATTCCACCTGAGGCCTCACGCATGTGCAGAGACTCTTGCGGCCAGTACCCAGAAGAGCTGCAGCGGCCTGGTACACAGAATTGCTCCAGCCACAATGAGAGTCTGATAGCAATACCAGGGAAAAGGAAGGAAGAAACACACAGTTACATAAACTGCTGCCATGGAGAGCATGAATTATCTTCTGGACCTTGCCAGTCAAACCGTTGGGAGGACGTCTATCATGGGCATACACAGGCCACCCGTCCTCACAGGGGTACTCTGCCTGACTGCCACTCGCCCCCCCGCCCATGGCTGGGCCCTCGGCTATCGACACCGCTTTATCCAGGATGCTCGCATCCAGCCTGCTTGTGCTGGGAATTAACGACTGGGACGCCCTCCTCCACCATGCAGGTAAGCGCGAAGGGTCCAAAGAGGACAATAAAGGAGCGCAGTCTCTGGCTGTGAGCTCAAATATATGGTCCTATAGCATTGGAGCGAAGGCGGGGTTAACCCACACGCAGACTGCCATGAAGTCTGTCAGGAAAACAGGCCTACTTAACCACTTCAATACAGGGCACTTTTACCCCCTTTCTGCCCAGGCCAATTTTCAGCTTTTATCGCTGTCGCACTTTGAATGACGATTGCGCAGTCATGCAACACTGTACCCAAACTAAAATTTTATCATTTTGTACAAATAAATAGAGCTTTCTTTTGGTGGTATTTAATCACCACTGGGCTTTTTTTTTGCTAAATAAACTAAAACAGACTAAATATTTGGAAAAAAAAGTCTTTCTTTGTTTCTGTTATAACATTTTGCAAATAATGTTCTTCATAAATTTAGGCCAAAATGTATTCTGCTACATTTCTTCAGTGAAAATATCCCAAATCAGTGTATATTATTGAGTCTGTAGGAAGGTTATAGAGTCCACGAACTATGGTATTGATCTGAAAATTGGTCAATCCTGATGTACTGACAGGCTCTCATTTCATGAGGCCCTAAAATGCCAGGACAGTACAAATACCCCCTAAATAACCCCTTTTTGGACAGTCCAAGGTATTGAGTAAGAGGCATGGCGGGTTTTGTTGAATTTTTTTTCTCAGTCACAACTTTTCTTTTTTTTTTTTTATATACTGTCACCAGTGCAGTACAGTGTTGTCATATAACTGGTGTGGTAGTGATCAGGGACATTGAAATTTATTTTATTTTTTCATTACATTTAACCACTTCAGCCCCGGAAGGATTTACTCCCTTCCTGACCAGAGCGTTTTTTGCGATTCGGCACTGCGTCGCTTTAACTGACAATTGCACGGTTGTGCGACGTGGCTTCCAAACAAAATTGACGTCCTTTTTTTCCCACAAATATAGCTTTCTTTTGGTGGTATTTGATCGCCTCTGCGATTTTTATTTTTTGCGCTATAAACAAAATAAGAGCGACAATTTTGAAAAAAACGCATTATTTTTTACATTTTGCTATAATAAATATCCCCCAAAAATATATAAAAGAAACATTTTTTTTCTTCAGTTTAGGCCGATCGTATTCTTCTACATATTTTTGGTAAAAAAAAATCGCAATAAGCGTTTATTAATTGGTTTGCGCAAACGTTATAGTGTTTACTAAATAGGGGATAGTTTTATGGCATTTTTATTAATAATTTTTTTTTTACTAGTAATGGCGGCGATCAGCGATTTTTATTGTGACTGCGACGTTATGGCGGACATGTCGGACATTTTTGACACATTTTTGGGACCATTGTCATTTATACAGCGATCAGTGCGATTAAAAATGCACTGATTACTGTGTAAATGACACTGGCAGTGAAGGGGTTAACCACTAGGGGGTGGGGAGGGGTTAAGTGTGTCCTAGGGGAGTGATTACTAACTGTAGGGGGATGGGCTGTGTAGGTGACGTCACTGATCTCTGCTCCGATGACAGGGAGCAGAGATAGAGTGACACTTGTCACTAGGCAGAACGGGGAGAAGCTGTTTACAACGGCATCTCCCCGTTCATCCGCTCCGTGAGGCGATCGTGGGTATCCCCGCGGCGAACGAGTCCGCGGGACCCGCGACCCGACTCACGAAGCTCCCGGCCGGGGGCGCGCACGCAATGACACGGCGGGAAATTCAAATGGACGTACAGGTACGCCCATTTGCCCAGCGTGCCACTCTGCCGACGTACATCGGCGTGCGCCAGTCGGGAAGCGGTTAAAAATAAATTATGATTTTTTTTTTAACACACTGTGACCAGAGCAATATAATGTTACCATAGTAACATTTTACTACTCTGGGAAAGAGATCAGGATTTATTTATTTATTTTTTACACATTATGTTAACTTATAGCAGTGAATTTCATTGCTATAAGCAAGCATTTTACTGAATGAAACTAATTCATTCAGTTTGTTTTGTTGTGATTAGCTGTGATTGGTCAAAGCTGATCACATGGTACAGATGGGCTGTGATTAGCCCTGTCTGTACCATGTGATCACATTGACCAATCACTGCTAGCACCACAATGGATGGGATGAAAGGAAGCTATCCATTGTTTACAACTGTCATGTGACCTGCTGTGACTGGTCACAGCCGTAACATGGTACCAGCAGTGAGTCGGTACAGTGATAAGTCATTGGCTGTGTCCACTCAGAACGGTAAAGCCACTGCCCACCCGTCATTCTGCTATAGAGCAGGCGGGAAGGTGTTAATGTATGCCTAACTTTTATTTTATCTACGGGAATAGGGAAGTGCAATTGATGTGAGTGATATAATGTTGGTGTATAGGTGCAAGTTTTTTTTTATTCGTTTTATTATCTTTTCAAATGATACAGCGGTGTGCTGCAAACAAAATGCAGCTCCAAGAAAATAGAAACAAGTGAATGCTGTGCTTTGATCACCTAAGTTAGAAAAAAAGGCCCTATCAACGTAAAATCAAAAATCAGGAAACCCCCAAAAGAAACAAAACAAAAAAAAAAATATCCCTGAATACATAATATTTTTAAAGGAAAGCTTTGCAGTGAATAAAGTAGTATTAAACCCAAAAGCAAACATTTATTATGATGCATCTTACCAGTTCCTTTTATTATTTTTCTTTTTTTGCTTGTTTTATTTTCACCAAGTGATCTTGCCAGTATGTCTGTTCTTTTCCAACAAAACAAGCTCTTGTGCATATGTAGCAATTAGAGGGTTTAGATAAACCATTTAACACTGATAGAGGTTTTAAGTCCATGGTGGCAAAAGCTTAAAATACCTTACCAGTTCAGTTTTCCTTGTCCTTTAAATAAGTGACAATAATGCATTATTTTATTTTGTATTAGAAATTTCCAAGTCACAGAATGATATGATGAATGACAGAATGCACCTCTCTACAAATTACGGCGAGGGTGGGGAAAGAAGAAAAGAAAGGAGGAGCCATTCTGACACTGCCATTAATATAGCTTGTCAGGTATGGGTTTTCAAGAAAATTGGAAATTGAGTAACAGACTGCAAAAAATAACATAAAGTGAATAAGCCTTTCATTTGTTTATATCCTAAGCATTTACTGCAGATTAATGTTCCAGTTGCATCAGTTTTAAATTAAAGAGAATCAATAACCACCTGTGAATGTTCAGTGAATGTCACTGATTTATAACTATGCCCCATATGGGCAACTCTTATTTCTTTTTTTGCTGTATTTGCTTTTTTTTTTTTTTTTTTTTGTATCAAAAATAATGTATCTTTGTGGCAGCTGGAAAAGTCCATCAGTTTACATAATCTTATTAACAAAGCTAAGGAGGAAGAGCTTCATTTGAAAAGGACTAGAAGCCAAGAGGCGGAGGAAAGTGATGGTGCAAAGCAGATGGTGTTCTTTGGGAGTATGAAGCAGGTAGGTTCTAACACTGTATAGTTCTAACACTGTAGATCGCCTGCATCAGGAGTTCAATCACAGAATAAAAATGTGTATATATATATATATATATATATATATATATATATATATATATATATATATATATATATAAAATGTGTATATCGTTTTTTAAAAAGCCACCTGGAATAAAGACATAGGGGTTTATTTACTAAAGGCAAATCCTCTTTGCACTACATGTGCACTGCAAGTGCACTTGGAAGTGCAGTCACTGTAGATCTGAGGAGGACATGCAAGGAAAAAAAAAACAGCATTTTTGCTTGTACATGATTGGATGATAAAATCAGCAGAGCTTCCCCTCATTTCAGATCTTACCCTCAGATCTAAAGCGACTGCACTTCCAACTGCACTTGCAATGCACTTGCAGTGCACAGTGGATTTGCCTTTAGTAAATCAACCCCATAGTTTTGCATCACTTTTGGATACTGGTTTAAATGTATGTAAAGCCAATTATTTATTTTCATTTTCTGTGCTAGAGACGCAACAAAAAATGAGAAAACATTTTTCCAAAGTAAACAAAATTCCAAATGTAGAGAGTTGTCACAGGAACAAGTGTCTATATTGGAGGATTTTCCCTCACCTCTTACCCTAATTTTCAATTTTTTTAGCAATAGTTACCAGGACAAATTTCGAAGTGAATAGACCAAGTGGGTACACATAACCAGAGTATAAACTTTGCCTTCTTGACTGTATCCACCAAAAAATTGCCTTTACATTTGTACAGAAGAACACTGAGACGTGAGCTGACCATACATTATACAAATTTCTTATTCAATTTCCTTTAGATTTACTTTCAATTATAAAGTGCAAGGGCCTGCCTAATTGCACACAAATTGAAAGTGTTTTGGTTTGACCTCATATTATATGGTTTTGGTAAATCTAAAGAAAAATTGTAAAAGAAAATTCTATAATGTATGGTCAGCCTAAGAAAATAACTTTGATCATTCTGAAATACAGAAATTGAAACAAGGATTTGAGAATGTACACACAATACAATGTGTGAAGATTCACTTTAATATACAACATGTGAAAAGAAAATGACTCTTTACTTATTTTATCTGAAAATTATAGGATAACTTAAGATAACGGTCACACAATTTATTATGTCAACATTCTCAAATGTCAATGTTTCTCAATCTCAAAAAAAAGTTTTTTTCTTAAAATTCTGAGCTCATTGGGCTGATTTACTAAAGAAACTGATAATCTCTATTCAAAAAATTGTTTGAATATTCACTTCAATTGTTCATGTCAAACATCTGCACATGACTGGGCATTTAATTGAGCAGGTATTTGCTTTTACTTGATTTAATAACTAAGACGAATCATCACACAATTTTAAAGTCTAAGTTCACCTTTGTTCGCCTTTTTTTTTTCTAAATTCCAGTTTCCCTGTGTACCAATATAGCATTAGTTTACTTATTTTGCAAAAATAAAACAGCTTTCCATTAATTCTAGACAGTCTTTCCTCACTCACTTTCCTCACTCTCTTCATAGCTGTTTGAAGACGCCGCTCGATTACTTCTGCCTTACTTCCTGAACAGACTTTAGGTCATGACACAGGAAGGAGTTGACCAGCTGAGGGTAAATGATACAGGGTATGTGCTAATGAGATCAGCTGGTCAACTTTCTGTATCATGACCTAAAGTCTGACCAGGAAGTAAGGCAGAAGTAGCCAAGCAGTGTGTTTAAACAGCTATGTAGAGAGTGAGGTAAGCCTGTGTAGAATTAATGGATAGCTTGATATTTTTGCCAAAGAAGTACTTTATTGCTATACTGGTACATAGGTGAGCTGGAATTTAGGAAAAAAAGGTGAACAAAGGTGAACTTAGCCTTTAAGGAAAGATTTTAAACATCTTCAGTAAATAACCCTCAATATATCAGAATCATGAGTTAGTATATCAGAATTTCAACTTATTTGGGCTGATTTATAACAACTGTTGAAAATTTTCAGAAACAAATTGTGTGAATATTTCAATTATTCAATCATGTGAAAAACAAATTCCTGCTTACTTATTTTTGTCGGCTCAGTGGTTCGCTGAGAGGCTGAGCCGGGTGCTAGTCCAGGCATGTGGTCGGATCACGACCATATCGTCGCGATCTTTCCCGATCCTGAACCGGCTCTGTGATGTCAGCTGACAGCGGGCAGCAGCCCACTGTCGGCTGCAAATGGGTCACACGAGTTCAAAACTAACTGCACTCCTGTGATCCATAGGAGAAGTACAGACAAACAAGTTTTGGCTATACCTCTCCTTTCAATAGATCTACCGTATTTTGCAATACTACAAGTAAAGCTTAATCAATATTCAAATAGAGCCCAGGTTATAAAAAAGCAAACTTACCTCTTTTAACTTTATACATATAAAATGATATTAGTATCATTGTTGAAATTACAATTCTGCCATGACACCCAAGCAGTGATGTGTCCATTTATTTACATAAAGACCAAGCTGTTTAGCAAAAGTTACTAGTGTAATAGGCATTGGAGTGAACTAATATAATGAATATTATAATTAATTCTATTAACTGTATAGTTATCAGAATACAATATTTTTTAAGCAGTGATTAGGTTCCAGCAGGGGTCTGGGTAAAGCCCATCTAGAGGCAAATGAGGCCCCTCTCTTGCTCAGTCACATTTTTTTAAAAACCCCCTCTAAACCCCTTGTCTCTTGCTGGTACCTCTTCCAGGTGTGAGGACCTGTGATCCAGCATTACAGTCTGTTGTGTATCAACCCGTCTCCTTAAGGTGACGTTATGTCCCAACAGTTCTGAAGCCTGTGCAGACCACCGCTGGATACCCAATGGAAAGTGTCCATACCACCCAGGCAGTGATGTGGACACAAGAAGAAGGACCTTCACATTCTACTCTCCAGAAGACTAGACACAGAGGGGTTGATTTACTAAAAGCAAAAAGGCTGTACACTTTGCATAGTGCAGTTGCCCTCTGAAAAAGCAGTTGCTCCAGAGCTTAGTAAATAAGCAGAAGCTCTGCTGACCTCTATCATCCAATCATGTGCAAGCAAAATTGCTGTTTTTTTTTCCTTGCACGTGATTGGGTATTCTGTGCAAAGTGAAGCATTACCTCATTTACTAAGCTCTGAGCCAACTGCTCTTGCAAAGTGCAACTGCACGTTGCAAAGTGTACAGTCTATTTGTCTTTAGTAAATCAACTTCAGAATGTCAAATTATCATAGATTTACATGAGTATTTGGTGGCTACAGCCAAAAGCGGGTAGGGGTTATGATTGGAGGGGGGAGGGGATCACTGGCCATAGTAGGATTTGTATTGCTTAGGTGTGTTTTAGTGTTAGGGAAATTTAAGAAAGCTTTAGATTATCGCTTGTTCACTTTTTCTTGGTGCCAAAAACCCTGTGCCAAGATCTAACATTTAAAAAAATCTGAATTTATAAACTTTTGGTGAACCGTTGCCTACATAATTTTTATCATCTTTGGGGTGTAACTGTAGTATATTTTTCCATGTCTTTAGATTTCTTAGTCAATTCAGCTTTTATCGTAGTGTCCATTTCTTTAGAAAGGTACCTCCATAGATCTGCATAGTGTCCAGTATACTGCACTGCAAGCCAAATGAGGGATATTTTTGTATATGATACATACTAATATTCCTTTTATTTTTAGTCTAGCATGAGCAGCATCAGCAGTGTTTTGACTGATGGGGGAAGCATTGACAATGGTAATGTCAGTGGAGAAATTGAATTTGCCATCAAATATATCTTGAAGACTTCAACTCTAGAAATTTCAATCAAAGGATGTAAAAACCTAACACATGGAGAAGAGAAGAAAAAGAAGTGTAATCCGTAAGATTTGTAATGTACATGTTAGAAATTTTCTTTAAGCTAAACTCCAGGCAGATACAAAAAGACACTCAATAACGAAATGTTAAAAATAAGCATATGTATTTTCAAGTGGTAAAGTATAAGGTTCTGGTGAGAAGCAACCAAAAAGCTCTCAATTGAACCAGTGCATAGCACATTAGAGTGTTCTCAGAACAGAAAGTATTAATTTGTCTCATTCCATCACATATTCCAAAAATAAAGGGATTATTTCTTATTTTAGAATAGTTGGCAGAGGCCATGCAAACCATTCCTCTTTGCACCAATAGACAACTATACATTTAGAATCACTGGTGTATAGTAGGGATGGGCCGAACTGACCCCTGTTCGGTTTGCACCAGAACTTTCGCACACTGCGAAAGTTCGGACCCGAATAACGAACTCCATAAAAGTCAATGAGACCCAAATATCAAAAATCAAAAGTTTCCATTTTGAAGGCTTATATGCAAGTAATTGGGCATACAATGGTATAGGGGTCCAAGTTCTGCCCTGGGGGACATGTATCAATAAAATAAAGTTTTTGAAAAACGTCATTTTTAAATGAGCAGTGATTTTTTGATTTTTAAAGTGAAAGCATAAAAATGGAAAATTCCTTCCAATATAGTGCCTGGGGGGTCCCCTTCGTCTACCTGTAAAGTGGCAGATCTGTACCATGTTTAGAATCTGCTGCAACAATAATTGCATTTATAAAGCCAAAAAAATTACATTTTCCCTGCAAGCTGCCTTTATTTTGCTCAGCTGGGGAGCCAGTGTGTATGATGGGGCCACAATGTAGTGCACTGGGAACATGATTAGAGATTTTTTGGATACATTCTGGTGTCCCTTTGACTTTGGATAGAAGTAACGGGTGCGTAAAAATTGGTCTTTGGGTGTCGGTGGTGCCTTTCCACCATAACCCTATAGAGGTAATCTTGATGAAAGCAAGAATTGGCCTTGCTGTAAAAAATTGCAATGATATGCACCTGTCAAACAGGTGCTGAAATTTTGGTCTTTGGGTGTCGGTGGTGCCTTCCCACCGTAACCCTACAGAGGTACTCTTGATGAAAGCAAGAATTGGCCTTGCTGTAAAAAATTGCAATGATATGCACCTGTCAAACAGGTGCTGAAAAATTGGTCTTTGGGTGTTAATTGTGCCCATGAAACCTATACCAAAAACATTCTTCCAGATGAAATGATTGAACACCCTCAAAGCTAGATAGCCTGGAAGTCCTGCAGAGATTCCACATCCCAAAAAGGCTTAATCAGTGATATCAGCATCAGGGGCTTCATAGCTGGTAATCCAGGACTGATTCATTTTGTATAAAAGTCAAACGATCCACGGAGTCTGTGGACAGACGCGTTCTATGATCAGTATCGCAACCTCCCGCAGCACTGAATACCCGTTCTGAAAGCACGCTGGATGCAGGGCAGCCCAAGAACTCAATAGCATACTGGGCAAGTTCTGGCCAGTGGTCTATTCTCATGACCCAGTAAGTCATTGAATCGTCAGCTGGAAAGCTCTCCATTTCTGTTTTGGCCTTGAGGTAATCGTATACCATGTGATGCAGATGCTGCCGATGGGTCGTGGAAGCTGACAGCCCTGGGCGGCAAGGACTAAAAAAATTCCGAAATGCCTCACTTAGGTGTACGCCTTCTCCAACGCTCCTCTCTTGACCAACAGAAGACTCAAAATGACGTTTTCCACCACACTGTAACCTACTGGAGTCAGGAAGAAGGTTCAATAAAATCCTCTTTAATGTTTCCTCAAGAGATTTCATCTTCTGCACTCTCTGCGGGGACAGGATCGGGTTCTGAGACCTTCCCCATATAACGGTGGTCAAGGAGGGTTGCCAACCAGTAATCATCCTTCTCCTTTATGCCGAGTATTCTGGGGTCATTTCGCAGGCTTTGAAGCATGAGGTTGCCCATGCACCTCAAATTTGCCAAAGCTTGAGAAGCAGACTCCTCAGGGTCACTCAGGATGACAGCATCTGGAACTTCCTCCTCCCAGCCAAGCCACGTACTACTGTCAGGTACTCACCAAGGCTGAGATGCTGAGAGCAGCTCCCCTTGCAGCTGAGTGCACTATACCCCTGGAGGTGGCACAGAGGGTATCGGGCACGGAGAGGCACGGGTCGCCAGCAGGTAGGAGAGGCTTGCGTGAAGATCTTCTGGCAGAGAGAAGAACCGTGCAGAGTAGACTAGGACACTGGTCTGCAGAGAAACCTGGCCGAGGCTCAAACACCTTGATCCGGAGAAGGTAACTGGAGCAGGGTCTGATGAAGAGGCTGAGGGTCAAACACAGTGGTCCGGTAGAGGAGAAGTCCTTAAAGCAAGCCGGGGTCATGCACAATAATCAAGCAATAGAGAAGTCCTTTGAACACGTCAAGGGTCAAACACAGGAATCAGGCAATAGCAAAGTCCTTAGAGTAGCCGGGGGTCAAACACGGAGATCAGGCAGGAAGAGAAGTCCATTAGGCAAGCCGAGGTCAAGTGCAGGAGAGATTCAGAGGTGGTCAAGACGATCCGGGTCACAGCAGGCAGGCACAGGTAAACAGAACTTAAGGAACACGAACACTGGAGCTGAAGAGACAAACCAGCAATTAAGCAAGGAGCAGAGCTGCCTTTTATAGGCCCGCCAGGGGGATCTCACGTTGTGCGCACTATGGCATGCACGAGCCCACGTAGACGTGCCTCATCGTGCACCCGCGTGCGCCGGCCCGTTGGATGGTGCACCTGTATGCGCCGCTGCGCTACTCTACCACGCAGGCGCACAGGGAAGCGCCGGTACTGGCAGATAAAGTTCCTATTATTCCTCTGACAACTACTCCCAAGGGCCCTGGGGTTGGAAAGCTATCACTTACAGATTGATACATGTCTTCCTCTTCTTCGAAGCCTATGAAAGTGCCAGAATCCTCCTCATCCTCCCCCCCTCTCTCCTCCTGTGTGTTCTGTGACATAGGAATGATGGTGTCTGGATAAAGTGGGCCTTGAGAGGAAAGGAAGTCCTCCTCTTCCTCCTGCTGCTCTGCCTCCAGTGCCCTGTTCATAATGCCACTCAGAGTCTGCTCCAGCAGGAACACAACAGGATTATGTCACTGATGCATGCACTGTCGCTGCCCACCATTTTTGTGGCCTCGTCAAATGGTGACAATACAGTGCATGCATCCCTAATGATAAGCCATTGGCGTGGGGAAAAAAAGCAGAGGTAGCCTGAGCCTGTCGTCATGCCGTACTGGCACAAATACTTGTTGACGGCCCTCTGCTGCATGTATAGCCGCTGCAGCATTCCCAAAGTTGAGTTCCACCTGGTGGGCATGTCCCAAATCAGGCGGTTTACTCGTTGACGGCCCTCTGCTGCATGTATAGCATTCCCAAAGTTGAGTTCCACCTGGTGGGCATGTCACAAATCAGGCGGTTTACGGGCAGGTGGAATTCCCGCTGAATTTCAGCCAACTGAGCACTGGCTGTGTATGACCGCCTGAAATGGCTACAGACTCTTCTGGCCTGTTTTAGTACATCTTGCAACCTTGGGTACGTACTTAGGAAACGCTGCACCACCAAATTGAGGACATGTGCCAGTCATGGCACATGTGTCAACTTTCCCTGTCTAAGGGCGGACAGGAGGTTTGAGCCATTATCGGACACCACCATTCCTGGCTCCAGCTGGCGTCGAGTGAACCACCTCTGGGCCTGTCTCTGAAGAGCTGCAAGAATCTCTGCTCTGGTGTGGTTCCTGTTCCCTAAACACACCAGCTGAATCACTGCATGGCACCTTATAGCCTGGCTCTGGGAATAGCCCTTTGAATGCTTAGGGGGTACCTGATGTTCATAGGACAATTCTGCAGAGGAGGGCATGGAGCTCACAGGTCTGGCATCATCACCACCAGCTGTATGGAGACGTGGGTGCACAACAAGCTGCAGCACCGAGCCCTGTCCTGCATCCTTTTGAGTTGCAAGCAGCATTACCCAGTGTGCTGTGAATGAAATATATCGTTCCTGCCCATGCTTGCTGGACCACTTGTCAGCAGTAAGGTGGATTTTACGGCTGACTGCCTTGCCCAACGATGTCAGAACATTCCCTTCCATGTGATTTTAGAGAGATGGAACGGTCTTACGTGAAAAGTAGTAACGACTGGAAACCTGCCATTGTGGTACAGCACATTGTGCAAATTCACGGAAGGGGGGAGAATCAACCAGGCTGAAAGGCAGAAGTTGGAGAGACAACAGCTTTGACAAGCTTGCATTCAGACGCTGGACATGTGGGTGGCAGGGACTGTATGTTTTTTTCTGCTGCAGCAGATGGGGCAGAGAAATTTGCCGGCTACAGTCTACAGCTGGTGGTGTGCTGCTGGCAGATGTGCTGCTAGGACCTGGGACACCCTGTGCTATACCATCATCCCTGTCAGTGGAGGCTGCTGAAAGGTAATGACTCGGTATCGCAGGGGCAGACTGAAGTGGGTAAGGAAGAGGAGGAGGGACAGATTTTTGCCCCTTTTGTGTGGCTTTTAGGTGCTCTTGCCAACGGGCTGAGTGGTTGAACGTTAAATGCCTTGTTAGGCATGCGGTACCCAAATGGGTGGTGTTTTTGCCACGTTTGATGTGTCTGAGAGACAGTTTGCAGATAGCAACAGTGCGATCTGCTGCAGATGTGCTTAACCTCCCTGGCGGTATGATTATGTCAGATATCTGATGCTGGAAGCGGTAGAATTATTTTGCATGGAAATTTTCATTTTATATTGTAGGCCTGTAATTCTTAGGAATAACTCACTTAAATCAGTCCAAACAAGAGTCTAGTAGACATCCCGGTATGATAAAGTTTGAAACACGAAATCATACATTATAATATAATAAATAACTATAAATAGTTATAACAAATAATAATATAATAAAAATTAAAAATGATTCAATAATGTAATCAAATCAAAAACACTGAAATTTGCTCAGTTGCAGAATTGTCGCTGTCATTACTTTCAGTGTTTGATGACGGATTCCCCCACGAATCACTATCGCTCAATTCTGCAAGTGATTCTAATTTATTATCGCTGTTTTCTAGCTGGTCTAAAACCACTTTTGATATAAAGGGACGGTTTTAGTTGCTATGGACAATCTCCAGTTTCCAGGCAGAAAGTATTTAACAGTATTTATAATATAAAACTGCATGCAGGGCATTGGAAAAACCACTAGGGACAAAAGGGATGTGAAATAAATTGATACAGTAATGTAATCTGTAAGATAGACAGTGTACTGTATATGTATTGTGTTTTTTACTTTTTGAATTTGGCGCCGTTCTCCGTCCCCGTGCGTCGCAACGCTTGCAGGGAATGGAGCTCGGCTCTGTGATGAATCGAGCAGAGGATGGCTTGCACACAGAGCGGGGAGGACATCGCAGGATCCTTGGGACAAGGTAAGTGAGCTGTACCTGGATCCTGTGATGCAATCCCGAGTGTGGCTCGGGGTTACTGCTTTTGGTGCTGAAAATCCACCCCGAGCCACACTCGGGAATACCGTCAAGGAGGTTAAAGAGGCCCAGACAGCTGAGCTTTGGGGAGTGGGCCAGGAGATAACAGCTGCAGAATGTGATAGAATAGGGTGGCTGCTCTCTACTCTTTCTTGATGTCGGCCTCCTTGGGGTTGTGCCGCCTCACCTTCAGTTTCCTCCTCTGCTCTATCTGGCACCCACGTCGCATCAGTGACCTCATCATCATCTCCATCTCCTCCATCTTCATTATTACCACTGGAGACAACGTGGCAATACGCTGGGGCTTGGGGAACATGAATGCCAATTTGTCTACCAGTGTTCCTCCCTCTCTCTAGGCTCATGTTCCTGTCATCCTCAACCTCAGAACCAACATCTGAATCCAGTAATGGCTGGGCATCATCAAGGACAAGTGGCTGACGCTGTGGTCAAATAACTCAGCTGACTCCTAAATGGCTGATGTTGGGGCTATGGCAGGAATAGATGTGGACAAGGAGGCAGGTTTATCCATTCTGGCAACTGCAGGAGACTCCACTCTTCTCTCTACTTGCCTGACAGAGGATGAGGAGGATGAGGAAGGTTTAGTAAGCCAGTCCACCACCTCCTCTGCATGTTGTGGCTGGATAGCACGGGCAAACTCACTAAACAGAGGAAATGATGCCGTGCCTGAGGACTGACCAGCATGTCCACCTTTGCCTGTGGACACATTTGTTGCTGGCCCCCGTACAGTGCCAAGGGAATGTCTTCCTCTCCTTGTAGTCCTCTCAGACATTATTGTAAGGGAGGGGGCGCTGCTTATAAGCAAATGTAAAGAAGAAGTTGAAATCTGTATGTAGATGCACTTTAATCAATGTAAAGAGGTGTTTGGTGCACTTTAATTTGAGTACTCACCCTACACAGACACATTCTACGGATACACTATAATATACTGCAATATAATGCACCAAACGTACAGTGACGCACAGAACTGTATGGCGTTAAACTGGCAATACCACACACAAAACTATATAGCGTTAAACTGGCAGTAACACACAAAAAACTATATGGCGTTAAACTGGCATTAAGGAACACAGAACTATATGGTGTTAAACTGGCAGTAACGCACAAAACTATATGGCGTTAAACTGGCAGTAATGCACAAAACTATATGGCATTAAACTGGCAGTAACGCACGCAAAACTATATGGCGTTAAACTGGCAGTAACGCACGCAAAACGATATGGCGTTAAACTGGCAGTAATGCACACAGAACTATATGGTGTTAAACTGGCAGTAACGCACAAAACGATATGGCGTTAAACTGGCAGTAATGCACACAAAATGATATGGCATTAAACTGGCAGGAACGCACACAGAACTATATGGCGTTAAACTGGCAGTAATGCACAAAACTATATGGCGTTAAACTGGCAGTAACGCACACAAAACGATATGGCGTTAAACTGGCAGTAACGCACACAGAACTATATGGCGTTAAACTGGCAGTAACACACAAAACGATATGGCGTTAAACTGGCAGTAAAGCATGCAAAACGATACGCCGTTAAACTGGCAGTAACGCACACAGAAGTAAGTGGTGTTAAACTGGCAGTAATACACACACAGAAGTAAATGGCGTTAAACTGAACTCAATCAACCGTCACTACACTGGCGCTATCTGAACTGTCCCTACTCTAGCTATACACTAATGTCAAGATTACTGACATGGTCTCACTACACTACACTGAAAGTATCTGAGCTGTCCCTACTCTAGCTGCACACTATGCAAAGCTGAATGATGGTCCTCCTCACTATACTCACACTATCCCTAGACTGACACTAAACTGATTTTCTACACTGACAACTGAAGCAAAATAGCACAGTATAGCACACTAACTAACTGATAGCACTGAACAGAGCCCTGTTCTATCTCTCTCCACGCCGAAATCACACTGAAAATGGCTGCCATTGAAAGAATACTTTTATACTGTGGGGCAGGAATGAGCCATTATTGGATAAAGTTATGATGACAGTGCTCTGTGCCCTGATTGGCTGAAGCTTTCACTGCTTCAGCCAATCAGGGCTTGCAATGCACTGTTCAGAGCCGCACTGCATTGTGGTCGGTTCAGGGGGCTGAACAAACGGTCGAACGACCCGCTTGTTCGCCAAACAACCGAACAAAGAGAGTTTGGCCCGAACTTATGCTTGGGCCGAACTGTTCGCCCATCCCTAGTGTATAGTACAGATATAGCCTAAAATTATACAGTCATTTATTTCAAACAGCATACAGCTGTTCATCATCAGTGCAGTATATAGAAACCATGGAGTATGGCTCAGGACCCAACAAGAAAGTATCCCCAGAGGTTATGGTGAGGAGGAACTAGAACCCCCCCCCCCCCCATGCACCAATGCATACTAAAGTAGAGCATTCTTTTAACGAAATAGTATTAACATTAGCTAATTTTTATCCCATATGTACAGAATCACTCAAACTGACAGAGGTAAAGGCCATACTTTAGGCTAATCAGGTGTGATATATGCACATATGCTTACAAGGAACTTGCTGAGAGGAGAAGAGATCAAAATTAGTACAAGATTGTCTAAAGCCCAGCTCCAGATTTTTGATCCCTCTCTCTGCACCCTTAACCTTAGTAAAAATGTTCAGTATACATATCTTAATTTTAGCCAGTCACGTGACAAGGAGAGTCTCCTTTATCTTCTCCAGCATCACTGGTTTTCACTCCTATTATTACAGCAATCACATTGTGATGTGCAGTTGCACTCTGAAAAAGCAGTTGCTCAAGAGCTTAGTAAATGAGCAGAAGCTCTGCTGACCTCTATCATCCAATCATGTACAAGCAAAATTGCTGTTTTTTTTTTCTTGCACGTGATTGGGTATTTTTTGCAGCATGCTATTGTGAGCCCAGACTTACCCTGGGGTATGTAACTGACTGCCTGAGCTCACAGAAAGTGGTTAAATGACAGTTTACCATTTAAGTGTAATGGGTCTTAGGGCAGAATGGACAGAAATACAAATCTTTTGGGGAGGCAGAAATACAAATCTTTGGAAAAGGATACTGTTCCCGTGCATGTATTTCACCTGTGCTTTTGTCTGATTGACTTTTAACTTTAAAATAGTTTAGGCTGAGCTCAAAAATTCACACTTGCCCTTTCTGGTAAAAGAAATAAGTTACCATGCAAGTTTTTAGACCACTATCGATTCTTCAGAAATAAATGATAAAAATAAAATAAATGATGAAGGGGCTTGAAGCTGACCAGTTAATTTTTTGGGTCAAAAAATTGTGAGGTGTCACAAAGTATAGCAACAGTGAAAAGAAGAATATAGTTTGCTAAGATAAATGTGGGAGAGGAGTGCAACCATCCACAGTGTAGTAAATATATACAGATAAATTAAATGAAAATGAACCATAGCACTAGCAGTAGTCAACTTGTTCTTGGTTCTCTTAACAAAGTAACTTTTTTTTATTTTGCCACTTCCCCTGTACAACTCAAGTGCCTTTTTAATTTTACAAAGTTCTTTTTTTTTTAAGATATGTGAAGACATACTTGCTTCCAGATAGATCTTCTGCTAGTAAAATGAAAACAAGTGTTAAAAAAAATACAGTGGACCCAATATTCAATGAAAGTTTAAAGGTAACATTGTGAAATTATTATTTTTTTCCATGTATGTAATCTGATTGCTCTAACTAAAAGGGCTAAACTGATATATACAACATTTACTAACTTTGGCTTTCACAGGCACACACCGGATCTCACAGATTTAATAATCTTTGTAACTTGTCTAGAAAGCAAAACAATCTTGAGGCTTCCCATTTTCTATGAGATTAAGCCATTTATTAATGCAGATCACTGAAAAAATACAGCACAATAGTTTGGTGTTTTGCAGGTGCTAAAAAGCCCATACTACCCTGAAACATTCTGCTGTGCTTTGTCTGTAATATCCAGTAATAAATGTGCTAATCCTACACAAACAGAGAAGCCTTAGGATTTTTAAATCTATAGTGGCAACCCACATGGACACCCTCTGCTCTTCCACTATCTTCAAACAGAAATGCGGAAATGGCCAACTCACCCCCAACATGACAACTCAACTATATCCTTACCAAGGGCGTTGCTAGGATTGTGAAAGACCTGGGGTACTCTGAAGAAAGCAATGATACAATGTGCTGTGGCAAATGGTGGGGGTGATCACATTGTGCTAAAAGTGGGAGGGGTCAGTATTGTGTAACACACAGAATACAGGGGACGGGGGTATGTAACACAGTATGCAGGAGTCAGGACTACATAATACACAGGGGGGGTAGTAGTATGTAACACATGGAGTGTAGAAGTCACTAGTATGTAACACACAGAGTGCAGGGGTCAGTAGTGTGCAATGTACACAGAAGTGCAGAGGTCAGGAGTGAGTAACATACAGAATTCAGGGTCAGTAATAGGCAATGTACAAGTGCACAATTCAGTAGTATAAGAAGTACAACATATAGGGTTCAGGAGCATGTAAAGCACAAAATGCTGGGGTCAGTAGTATCTAACATACAGAATGTGGAGGTTGGGAGTATGTAATGTACAAAATATAGGGGTCAGGAATAAGTATCCGTCACCCAAGCACAAATCCACCACACCCTAACAAAAACACCCAGAGCCTGAAATTCCATTGAAGTTATCCTCTGCAAACCACGTTTTGAATGTAGCAGGTACCAATCTAAGTTGGCAACTCACAACTTCACTGCTACTGCTGCAAAAAAGCGTTGAAGACAACCTCTATACCCAATAGGGAGTTTAAACACGCAGTTACACAAACAATGTTCCTTGAAAAACTTTCTGCCCTGCAGGAGGACAAACGTTCTAATTTAAAAGTCCTATGCATTCTTGCTTTATTCCCTGGCTTTTTTTTACACCTAATCTCTTTTCCAGGTCAGCCCCTCAGTTATTCCTATTTCCCCCTGTGCCACTACAGGCCCCCCCTGACCTTCCCCAGTGCCTCCCTCTTGTTTCCCCCTTCTATTTTCCCTTTTTCCTTCTTTATTCCTTTTTTCTCTTTTACCCCATCTTTCCTTTGGCTGACAACCCCAACACCCTACGTATTTGTTTTCCTTCTACCCCACCCACTTTCCAACCTCACTTACAACCTACTAACATCCAGTAGTATGCAGATCTCCTTACTCATCTTGTGTTGTTGCTCATCCCAACTTGGGGAACATAAAGATATTAAGTTGGTGCAACACCACTCAAAAATCTGAATTTGTAACTAAAGGTATACCAATATATACAGATTTATACTTTGTCTACAATGTAGTATATATGGATTCTCCCTGTAGTGAATTGTTCTACCTTTGTACTTAAACACATTCTGTTTTCCTATTGCTTTCTACATTGCTCTGTTTATTGTAAAGTAAGCCCTGTCTGCATTGCATTAATTTCTGGTAAATTATTTGGGAAATGTGTGGGAATTCATTTAGTAGCAAATGAAACATGTACATTATCAGACTTGCACAATTAATTAAAACCTGATGTCGCACCCTCCTAAATAGGGGCTAAGTTCAATAAATTTACTGTGTATGTAGCTCAGCCCAGTATTTGCTGCTGCAAGGAATGTGCTAAAATTCTTTAGGAGGAAGATAAGTGTCCTCAAGATGCTACTTAATGTTGTTGGAGTATCCCATTTACCCTGCTCCCATCCAAGTTCAAGTTTGCAATAAAGCATCAAAAAGAATTCCCCCTAGATTGATCATTGAGCAGTGGTGGCTGGTGGTTGTTCACAAGCCTCGTACTTGCCCTATCTAGGTTGCAGAAAGCGTCTCCTCTGGGTGGCGGCTTCACCTTGCATCTCCTCCTCCTCGGCAGCCAATAGAATCACTTCTCCTCTCAGCCAATCGGGTCTCAGGACCAGATTCCTGATTGGCCTGGGAGGAGAATCAGGAAGCCAATTACATAATTACATAGTTACATAGTTAGTCAGCCTCAGGCTCAGGCTCTAATCATGTGCTTCTAAAAAGAAAAAAAAACCCTATTGGAATCTATATTTCTCTTCCTACTCTGATTATGCAATGTTTGGTCTCACTGTCTCAATTGCTAGTATTGTCAACACATTTCTGTACATTATGAACTCATTAGAATGTATCACTGATCAATCAGACCACTGTGGGGCACTTGGCTACTATACTCGGATGTACCCCAGTTGCCTGTATTGCATGCACACTTTTAATATTGTGTATGAACAAACATGAAATTACATTTATTATAATGTGTTTTACCTATGTGGTTTTTGTTATTGATTCTGTATTATGTTTTTATGACAATAAATATGTACCTATTGAAAGTATCTCCACCACGTCTATGGCCTCAATTAAAGTCCCAAACTTTTTCATTTACCTT
This sequence comes from Lithobates clamitans, assembly GCA_037952925.1. Classification (NCBI taxonomy): domain Eukaryota; kingdom Metazoa; phylum Chordata; class Amphibia; order Anura; family Ranidae; genus Lithobates; species Lithobates clamitans. The sequence goes on along the minus strand of JBBGZY010002909.1, from coordinate 182,736 downwards.
GAAATAGGGATGGAGGCACATTCTATATGTGCCTCATTTAAAGTCCCAAACCCTCCCATTGCCTCTTTACATTAGGGATGGAGATCCATAGACTGGACTGACAGCCCCTCTCCTTTTCCCTGTCATCCAGGTGTGAGATCATTTAGCCCGGCATACTCCACCATTATGTCTGGGCTTATGCTCTAGAGACATTAGTCTCCTCTGCATACCAGTGAGAGGATCCAGCACAGACATCTGTGCTTTGAGTTCCTCCCCTTTTGAGGTGTATGTCCTGGGTCCGTTTCCGTCTTTTGCCGGGAGCTGCGATGCGCTCTGCGTGCCCATGTCCCCTCCGTCCCCCTGTGCTTTGCCTCGGGGGGAGGGGGCTCACCCACAGCGCATCGGCGCCACGCCTCCTGCTTCCCGTGTGCCGTCTGGACTTGACGCCATCACGTCAAGCATGTGACGCTGCTATCTCAGCCGGCTTGGTGGGGGAAGTGAGCGTCTGTCAAGGGCGGTTCCTACCGCCGGCGTCGGAGCTCCTCCCCTCTATAGCCGCGCTCGCGTGACGCTGGTGGCGGGCAGCGTGCACGTGTGTGGAGCGGTATATCTGGCCTCCCCCGACACAGCTCCCCATTGCCTTCCTAACATCTGACGACGCAGGTCACCTTACCATTCTCTCCCAGCAGTGAACTTGGTAAGTTCTCCTGGACGATTACTCACTACCCCATAATTAGACATCACTCTCTAATATGAATGAACATCATATTACCTGCTACTATGTACCCTTGTAGACTTTATGACATCTTGACACTATTCATCCTTGCAGATGGTTTTGGTGGCCACTTTGGTTCCAACATTCTGACTTACCACGCATAATCCCTTGCTGTGTCCTGTGCTTTCTGGGGAGTTCTGGATGTATGCCCTACCAGCGCGCTGTTTGATCACCTCAGCTCCCGGCATAGATTGGTTGACCCAGGTGTCATACGTACTATACCTCAATTACAGTGAGTCCTTGTAAGTATTTTGGGATACATCTTTCTATCACCTCTTGGATAGGTTCCACTATATTCCACTAATAATATCTTATTATATCTCATAGATATATTATCAGCACCCGCCCCTGATGAGTGTGAAATACACGAAACGCGTCGGGCATTACTACTTGGGATGCAGATAAAAGCCCCCCTTGTTACCATCTGTTTTGGGCAATTTAGGTTGTCTTGGGATGCCTCTCCTTACCCCGATGAATTTCTTTACAATTTCTCTTCCTACTCTGATTATGCAATGTTTGGTCTCACTGTCTCAATTGCTAGTATTGTCAACACATTTCTGTACATTATGAACTCATTAGAATGTATCACTGATCAATCAGACCACTGTGGGGCACTTGGCTACTATACTCGGATGTACCCCAGTTGCCTGTATTGCATGCACACTTTTAATATTGTGTATGAACAAACATGAAATTACATTTATTATAATGTGTTTTACCTATGTGGTTTTTGTTATTGATTCTGTATTATGTTTTTATGACAATAAATATGTACCTATTGAAAGTATCTCCACCACGTCTATGGCCTCAATTAAAGTCCCAAACTTTTTCATTTACCTTGAAATAGGGATGGAGGCACATTCTATATGTGCCTCATTTAAAGTCCCAAACCCTCCCATTGCCTCTTTACATTAGGGATGGAGATCCATAGACTGGACTGACAGCCCCTCTCCTTTTCCCTGTCATCCAGGTGTGAGATCATTTAGCCCGGCATACTCCACCATTATGTCTGGGCTTATGCTCTAGAGACATTAGTCTCCTCTGCATACCAGTGAGAGGATCCAGCACAGACATCTGTGCTTTGAGTTCCTCCCCTTTTGAGGTGTATGTCCTGGGTCCGTTTCCGTCTTTTGCCGGGAGCTGCGATGCGCTCTGCGTGCCCATGTCCCCTCCGTCCCCCTGTGCTTTGCCTCGGGGGGAGGGGGCTCACCCACAGCGCATCGGCGCCACGCCTCCTGCTTCCCGTGTGCCGTCTGGACTTGACGCCATCACGTCAAGCATGTGACGCTGCTATCTCAGCCGGCTTGGTGGGGGAAGTGAGCGTCTGTCAAGGGCGGTTCCTACCGCCGGCGTCGGAGCTCCTCCCCTCTATAGCCGCGCTCGCGTGACGCTGGTGGCGGGCAGCGTGCACGTGTGTGGAGCGGTATATCTGGCCTCCCCCGACACAGCTCCCCATTGCCTTCCTAACATCTGACGACGCAGGTCACCTTACCATTCTCTCCCAGCAGTGAACTTGGTAAGTTCTCCTGGACGATTACTCACTACCCCATAATTAGACATCACTCTCTAATATGAATGAACATCATATTACCTGCTACTATGTACCCTTGTAGACTTTATGACATCTTGACACTATTCATCCTTGCAGATGGTTTTGGTGGCCACTTTGGTTCCAACATTCTGACTTACCACGCATAATCCCTTGCTGTGTCCTGTGCTTTCTGGGGAGTTCTGGATGTATGCCCTACCAGCGCGCTGTTTGATCACCTCAGCTCCCGGCATAGATTGGTTGACCCAGGTGTCATACGTACTATACCTCAATTACAGTGAGTCCTTGTAAGTATTTTGGGATACATCTTTCTATCACCTCTTGGATAGGTTCCACTATATTCCACTAATAATATCTTATTATATCTCATAGATATATTATCAGCACCCGCCCCTGATGAGTGTGAAATACACGAAACGCGTCGGGCATTACTACTTGGGATGCAGATAAAAGCCCCCCTTGTTACCATCTGTTTTGGGCAATTTAGGTTGTCTTGGGATGCCTCTCCTTACCCCGATGAATTTCTTTACAATTTCTCTTCCTACTCTGATTATGCAATGTTTGGTCTCACTGTCTCAATTGCTAGTATTGTCAACACATTTCTGTACATTATGAACTCATTAGAATGTATCACTGATCAATCAGACCACTGTGGGGCACTTGGCTACTATACTCGGATGTACCCCAGTTGCCTGTATTGCATGCACACTTTTAATATTGTGTATGAACAAACATGAAATTACATTTATTATAATGTGTTTTACCTATGTGGTTTTTGTTATTGATTCTGTATTATGTTTTTATGACAATAAATATGTACCTATTGAAAGTATCTCCACCACGTCTATGGCCTCAATTAAAGTCCCAAACTTTTTCATTTACCTTGAAATAGGGATGGAGGCACATTCTATATGTGCCTCATTTAAAGTCCCAAACCCTCCCATTGCCTCTTTACATTAGGGATGGAGATCCATAGACTGGACTGACAGCCCCTCTCCTTTTCCCTGTCATCCAGGTGTGAGATCATTTAGCCCGGCATACTCCACCATTATGTCTGGGCTTATGCTCTAGAGACATTAGTCTCCTCTGCATACCAGTGAGAGGATCCAGCACAGACATCTGTGCTTTGAGTTCCTCCCCTTTTGAGGTGTATGTCCTGGGTCCGTTTCCGTCTTTTGCCGGGAGCTGCGATGCGCTCTGCGTGCCCATGTCCCCTCCGTCCCCCTGTGCTTTGCCTCGGGGGGAGGGGGCTCACCCACAGCGCATCGGCGCCACGCCTCCTGCTTCCCGTGTGCCGTCTGGACTTGACGCCATCACGTCAAGCATGTGACGCTGCTATCTCAGCCGGCTTGGTGGGGGAAGTGAGCGTCTGTCAAGGGCGGTTCCTACCGCCGGCGTCGGAGCTCCTCCCCTCTATAGCCGCGCTCGCGTGACGCTGGTGGCGGGCAGCGTGCACGTGTGTGGAGCGGTATATCTGGCCTCCCCCGACACAGCTCCCCATTGCCTTCCTAACATCTGACGACGCAGGTCACCTTACCATTCTCTCCCAGCAGTGAACTTGGTAAGTTCTCCTGGACGATTACTCACTACCCCATAATTAGACATCACTCTCTAATATGAATGAACATCATATTACCTGCTACTATGTACCCTTGTAGACTTTATGACATCTTGACACTATTCATCCTTGCAGATGGTTTTGGTGGCCACTTTGGTTCCAACATTCTGACTTACCACGCATAATCCCTTGCTGTGTCCTGTGCTTTCTGGGGAGTTCTGGATGTATGCCCTACCAGCGCGCTGTTTGATCACCTCAGCTCCCGGCATAGATTGGTTGACCCAGGTGTCATACGTACTATACCTCAATTACAGTGAGTCCTTGTAAGTATTTTGGGATACATCTTTCTATCACCTCTTGGATAGGTTCCACTATATTCCACTAATAATATCTTATTATATCTCATAGATATATTATCAGCACCCGCCCCTGATGAGTGTGAAATACACGAAACGCGTCGGGCATTACTACTTGGGATGCAGATAAAAGCCCCCCTTGTTACCATCTGTTTTGGGCAATTTAGGTTGTCTTGGGATGCCTCTCCTTACCCCGATGAATTTCTTTACAATTTCTCTTCCTACTCTGATTATGCAATGTTTGGTCTCACTGTCTCAATTGCTAGTATTGTCAACACATTTCTGTACATTATGAACTCATTAGAATGTATCACTGATCAATCAGACCACTGTGGGGCACTTGGCTACTATACTCGGATGTACCCCAGTTGCCTGTATTGCATGCACACTTTTAATATTGTGTATGAACAAACATGAAATTACATTTATTATAATGTGTTTTACCTATGTGGTTTTTGTTATTGATTCTGTATTATGTTTTTATGACAATAAATATGTACCTATTGAAAGTATCTCCACCACGTCTATGGCCTCAATTAAAGTCCCAAACTTTTTCATTTACCTTGAAATAGGGATGGAGGCACATTCTATATGTGCCTCATTTAAAGTCCCAAACCCTCCCATTGCCTCTTTACATTAGGGATGGAGATCCATAGACTGGACTGACAGCCCCTCTCCTTTTCCCTGTCATCCAGGTGTGAGATCATTTAGCCCGGCATACTCCACCATTATGTCTGGGCTTATGCTCTAGAGACATTAGTCTCCTCTGCATACCAGTGAGAGGATCCAGCACAGACATCTGTGCTTTGAGTTCCTCCCCTTTTGAGGTGTATGTTCTGGGTCCGTTTCCGTCTTTTGCCGGGAGCTGCGATGCGCTCTGCGTGCCCATGTCCCCTCCGTCCCCCTGTGCTTTGCCTCGGGGGGAGGGGGCTCACCCACAGCGCATCGGCGCCACGCCTCCTGCTTCCCGTGTGCCGTCTGGACTTGACGCCATCACGTCAAGCATGTGACGCTGCTATCTCAGCCGGCTTGGTGGGGGAAGTGAGCGTCTGTCAAGGGCGGTTCCTACCGCCGGCGTCGGAGCTCCTCCCCTCTATAGCCGCGCTCGCGTGACGCTGGTGGCGGGCAGCGTGCACGTGTGTGGAGCGGTATATCTGGCCTCCCCCGACACAGCTCCCCATTGCCTTCCTAACATCTGACGACGCAGGTCACCTTACCATTCTCTCCCAGCAGTGAACTTGGTAAGTTCTCCTGGACGATTACTCACTACCCCATAATTAGACATCACTCTCTAATATGAATGAACATCATATTACCTGCTACTATGTACCCTTGTAGACTTTATGACATCTTGACACTATTCATCCTTGCAGATGGTTTTGGTGGCCACTTTGGTTCCAACATTCTGACTTACCACGCATAATCCCTTGCTGTGTCCTGTGCTTTCTGGGGAGTTCTGGATGTATGCCCTACCAGCGCGCTGTTTGATCACCTCAGCTCCCGGCATAGATTGGTTGACCCAGGTGTCATACGTACTATACCTCAATTACAGTGAGTCCTTGTAAGTATTTTGGGATACATCTTTCTATCACCTCTTGGATAGGTTCCACTATATTCCACTAATAATATCTTATTATATCTCATAGATATATTATCAGCACCCGCCCCTGATGAGTGTGAAATACACGAAACGCGTCGGGCATTACTACTTGGGATGCAGATAAAAGCCCCCCTTGTTACCATCTGTTTTGGGCAATTTAGGTTGTCTTGGGATGCCTCTCCTTACCCCGATGAATTTCTTTACAATTTCTCTTCCTACTCTGATTATGCAATGTTTGGTCTCACTGTCTCAATTGCTAGTATTGTCAACACATTTCTGTACATTATGAACTCATTAGAATGTATCACTGATCAATCAGACCACTGTGGGGCACTTGGCTACTATACTCGGATGTACCCCAGTTGCCTGTATTGCATGCACACTTTTAATATTGTGTATGAACAAACATGAAATTACATTTATTATAATGTGTTTTACCTATGTGGTTTTTGTTACTGATTCTGTATTATGTTTTTATGACAATAAATATGTACCTATTGAAAGTATCTCCACCACGTCTATGGCCTCAATTAAAGTCCCAAACTTTTTCATTTACCTTGAAATAGGGATGGAGGCACATTCTATATGTGCCTCATTTAAAGTCCCAAACCCTCCCATTGCCTATTGGAATCTATACGTCCAGCGTCCTGCATGTAGATTAGGGGCCGGACGCATGGATTAGGGAGGCGGCACCCCTGTGCCCCGTATGGACGGGCCGCCACTGTCATAGAGTCAGAAGAGTGACTGTGACAGTGTGCCTAGTTGCTCTCGAGGTGAGGCGTGAGGCGTTAAATAGAGAGAACTGAGCACAACTGACATTGTTTGAGAGTACAGAGGACAATTTCTAAAATGTTTGATTTCTGAAAAGATTAAAAGTTATTTCTTTGCACTTGTCAAACAGATAATCAAGCGCTTTGAGTGATATAACTTACAGACCATAAGGGAGCAAATAAGAGTTCATTATAAGGATTTTCATACACTTTAAAAGTAATTAATTGTGGTAGTAAGTATGACTATAGAATACAGATGTATAAAGGCCTTGGCAGTAAAAAACATGTACATCATAGATGAAGGACTTACTGTACAGGCTTTCCTTTGCTTACTGTTATATTCTTTCCCAGTACACCATTGACCGTTCCCAGCTAGAGACAAGGACTCTTCATGTGTCAGTGTGGCATGCAGGTACTCTGAAGAGGAAAGTCTTCCTAGGAGAAGTAACAATACCATTGGAATTATGGGACTTTGAGGACAACTCTACGCAATCCTTTCATTGGTATCAGCTTAAAGCAAAGGTATAAGTCAAATGCAAATCATTTTAATATATGGTGGTATGTAAACGAATAAATAATTCCCTTGTGCACATTTGTTCATTTAAGCATTGACTGAATAGTGTTGCTCTGTGCTGCTTTCTGGTGGTAATATTAGTGGAACATGCCTGAGTGATGTGTGTTGGCACGACGGCTTGTAAAATTCACCAGGGGTATATGGGACAGGGTGAAAGCACAAGAGCACAATTGGAAAACAGTTGTCATCCCATAACAAGAAGTGCCTGAACAAGGACTTTTGATAGCAGAATTATAAGGTATTCTTTTATTGAGTTCCATGGATTTTAAAAGATTGAAAGCAACATTTAATTACGTTAACATGTTATAGCTTTTATGACATTTTAGTAATTAGGTTTTGTTTCTACTTGAAAGTAGTTTTTTTTAAATAGGAAGAACATGATCTGAAGCTGCCTTTATTATAATTAGTCATATGGGATAACAAAGAAAGTTTTGCATTACATTTGCTAGCATTTAAAAAAAACTCTTAGAATCAGATATGTGACTAAGACTAATAAATCAGTTAAAAAAGAAAAATAATTAAATAGTCAGAACTGTAATTTACTAAATTTGATAATATAGTTAAAAACTGAAAATCAGATGTATGACTAGGTAAATACAAGAACCTGATAATCCAATTAAAAAATGCCAGATTCTCTAACTTACTAAATGACATAACATAATTACATTACATAAAATAACATAATTCTTAAGAGAAAAACATTTGGGAGATATGGGACTTTATAGGTGCAAAATATTGAAACAATATATAAAAAATATATACAAATTTTATTAAATGAACAATGTCATAAAAGCACTACATACAATATAATCATAGCCATAGATGTGTGCAAAGCACCCTACTAATGACAATGATTTACTGTAGTCACGTTCATGTTTTCTACATGTTTCGCCGTATGGCTTCTTCAGGAAGGAATGTGGGGATTCGTTTTTAGATATAAGAACCTACAATCCGATAACTTTAGTTGTGCAAAAAAAACAAAGAAAGGTATAGATTAATACATCAAGTACAAACATATCATGTTTCTTGTATATTTATGGCTGCACTTAAATGAAAGGCAAGAGACATTCATAAAAACAAAAAAATCAAAAAGCCCTACCTCATGATATGAGTGTGGGGGCCTGAGCAGTTTTAAAATTAAATGAAGAATGAGATTCGGCAGTATGCTGCATCCACATAACCTTGAACCACCGAATGTTTCTAGGTCATCCATGGGGAGGGGTGAGTAAACAATATAATATCAGATGTTTACAGGTATCCTGCCAATAAATGTGAATATATATTAAATTCATTAAATACATGTCAAATATAAATAAAGAAATTTAGAATAAATTCCATGGCAGGGGTATAAACCTATATTTAACTCACTTGGAATCAAGTATATCTGAAAGGAGTGACTGGGAGCCTCAAACATCAAAAGGCAACAGTAATTGAAGAAAAAAGAAGATAATTTCTTAGCTATGGAGTCATATAAAAGAAAAAGACAAAAAAAAGAAAAAGGGGGAAACCTTAACATACAATATTGATGGTATAGTAAGTTCTCTCTGGAAAGGTGAATCAAAAATCCAGACATACTTGCCTCAATTGTGGGTTAAAAAAAACCCTTCCATGAGTTGGGACATATGTTCCAATCAAAGAGACAGGGAGAAGTAAGGTGGATCCCCAATCGCCAAGCAGTACCTGTGTATATTTAAGAAAATCCATTTAAGAATTTCCCATTACTGATATTTGCCAAAAAGAATAAAAAAAGGACTCCATCCTTATTACAGAGAATGCAAATACCTAATGTCAAGTTCAGCTCGACGTGAGGCTCCCAGGAATCACAGCAATATGGCTACTGCCACGTGGGTCCTTAAATACCCCTCCCCATTGCGTCAGATGATGCACCGCAGACGCAAACAGGGGGGAGTGGCCACTAGGTGCAAAAGGTCCCTGGCAACCGGCGCCAGCACACGCGCCGGGACACACACCCCCTCACAGAGGGCGTCATGAAACATGCGCCCCTGGGGGTGGGGGAAACAAACCACTTCTCCGTATATAGCAGGGGCGATGCCCCGGCCCACAGAGACACCCGGAACTGGAAGTCCGCGCCGTAGAAGCCCTCCACACAAATTATTCAACATAATTACCATAATTCTTAAGAGCTGTGAGGGAAAAATATAGGTTGGGGAATGAGAATGTTTTTTCGAAATAAAAAATCTTAAAAACAAACTTGAGCATAGATTCAGTTAGGTTTGTCTTACTAACAGCCCCAATTATAGCAAAGGAGAGTCAGCAGAAAACCTGTGGCACATGACCAGGGTGCCAGGGTCTAGAAAGGCCCCTCCAAGGCTACTCAAAAATCAAGTCATACAAATCATCATGAGTCAATTCACTAAGCTTTACCACATGTGGTAAGGGTATAATGTTACTAATTTACATAATTTATGGCATTTATGGTAGATAAAGTCTAATTCATTAACCACTTAAGGACTGAGCCTCTTTTTTGAGACTTGGTGTTTACAAGTTAAAATCAGTTTTGTTTTTTTTTTTGCTAAAAAATACTTAGAACCCCCAAACATTATATATTGTTTTTTTTCTAACACTCTAGAGAATAAAATGGTGGTTGTTGCAATACTTTCTGTCACACTGTATTCACACAGCGGTCTTACAAGCGCACTTTTTTTTGGAAAAAATACACTTTTTTGAATTAAAAAATAAGACACCAGTAAAGTTAGTCCACTTTTTTTGGCCTTTTAAAGATGATGTTTTGCCAAGTAAATTGATACCCAACATGTCACACATCAAAATTGTACTCGCTCCTGGAATGGCGACAAACTTTTACCCTTAAAAAAATTTTACAGTTTGCATGTCTTTAGTTACAGAGGAGGTCTAGGGCTAGAATTATTGCTCTCACTCTAACGATAGTGGTGATACCTCACATGTGTGGTTTGAACACCGTTTTTATATGTGGGTGCTACTCATGTATGCGTTCGCTTCTGCGCACGAGCTCGGCGGGACGGGGTGCGTTAAATTTTTTTTTTTTCTGATTTATTTTACTTTTTATTTTTTATTTTTACACCTTTCTTTTAAAAATAAATGGTATCACTTTCATTCCTATTACAAGGAATGTAACCATGCCTTGTAATAGAAAAAAAGCATGACAGGACCTCTTAAATATGAGATCTGGGGTCAAAAAGACCTCAAGTATCATATTTATACTAAAATGCAAAAAAAAAAAAATGTTGCTTGAAAAAATGAAAAAAAAAATGTCCCTTTTAAAAGCTATGGGCGGAAGTGATGTTTTGACGTCGCTTCCGCCCTGCAATGGTATGGAGCCGGGTGGGGGCCATCTTCCCCTCACTCAGCTCCATACCACACAGGGAGAAGGATCCACACTGCAGTGGTTGTCTTGGAAGTGTGTTTGGGGTCCTTATCATGTTGGAATACTGCCCTGTGGCCCAGTCTGCGAAGAGAGGGAATCATGCTCTGCTTCAGTATGTCACAGTACATGTTGGCATTCATGGTTCCCTCAATGAACTGTAGCTCCCCAGTGCCGGCAGCACTCATGCAGCCCCAGACCATGACACTTCCACCACCATGCTTGACTGTAGGCAAGACACACTTGTCTTTGTACTCCTCAAATGGTTGCTGCCACACATGCTTGACACCATCTGACCGAAATACGTTTATCTTGGTCTCATTAGACCACAGGGCATGGTTCCAGTAATCAATGTCCTTAGTCTGCTTGTCTTCAGCAAACTGTTTCGGGCTTTCTTGTGCATCATCTTTAGAAGAGGCTTCCTTCTGGGATGACAGCCATGCAGACCAATTGTAGCAAAGTGTCATTTCTTATCATACATCACGGGACATAGAGCCATAGTAGTTAATATGTGGGTTATAGGCCACCTTCAGGTCATGGACACCCTAAGACAGGAAGTCCACTCCTTATATAGCCCCTCCTACTACTGGGAGTACCTCAGTTTTTTCGCCAGTGTCTAAGGTGTTGGTAACGAGTAGAGAGGTGCTGTGCTGAGCTCCACTGGAGCAATCCTTGCTGGGGCTAGCTTCGCAGCCGGATCCATTCTAAGTGTCTTTTAGGCCAACTTGAATGGTACCCGAGCCTCCTGCCTGCAAAAACGAGGTTTTGCCTGTAACGCTCGATTCTTAGAGAGATGGACCCCGGGATCCAGTACTTTGGTATTTTAAAGCCATAAAGTTTTACTGGCGGGGTGCTATTACAGGTCCAGGAGTGTGGGTTGTTAACGGAACCCATGGTGAAGAGTGAAGATTGGGTCTGTTGGTTTTACCACAGAAAACCCTGCGGCGGGAAAGGTAAGTGGAGTTTTTCTAAGGAGTTTTTTAAATTTTCTTATGAAATGTCTCCTTTAAATGGTAAATTTTGTCATGCCTAAGTGTCACCACTGGGGGCTGTATGGAGCATGTACCTTCTCATGCTTTCCTCAGAGATCACGCTGTGTCAAGAAGCAGCAGGCTTTTTCCTCCGGCTAGCAGGAGACCTCCGGTGAATTTGGGGGGGAGGATTTTGCTTCCACAGACACCCTCACCTGGGCTAAACTCTCCCTCTCTTCATGGGGAAGGGGAAAGCTAAAACTATCAGTGATGCCATTTTCTTTCACCGCCCCTGCACGGCGGCAGCTCCCAGGTCTCCTCCTTACCATCCCTTCCTCATTCACAAGCCAATCCCATCAGACCGAAGGCCCGAGCTTGCACGGGAAAACTCTCTTTTGAAAGAAAGAGGAGGGGGGCGCGATGTGACAGAGGGGGCGAGGCTTAGCAGAGCGTTGGCATCCTGCAACGTCCGGCACGGGAGTGTGCTTTAAAAACTCCATTTGTGCTGCTGCAAGGTGTCAGAGGGACACAAGAGCAAAGAGGGGCATGAAAGAGGTTTGGTGACACAGGCATTTCCTATTTGACACATTTACTATTAGCATCAGGCTGAGCATTAATAGCAGCGGCAGTGGCTGGACTATTGCTCAAGCAGTGGATGTGATCCTTCTGGTAGTACCTCTGCTTTTGTGCATCGGGCTATGGTCGGAATGGGGGATAAAAACACCACAAAAAAGAAGGGCTCAAGAAAGACTTCTTCAACCACAAAAAAAGCCTAGAGCCATCTAAAAAAAATGGCATCCTCCCCTGAAAGTTCTGAGGTGGCTGGTCAGAGTGAGCCATCAGGGCCGTCAGGTGTTGCAACTGCTTTCAACACTGCAGCCCCTGTCTATATTACTGAAGAGGTTTTTTCTTCAAACATTTTAGGGTTGGAGCAGAAGATTGATGCTTTAATCTCATCGCAGGGTGGGACTAAATGCGATAGGTTACCCAGGACCCTCAAACTGAGGAACCGGGGGCGAGAGATGATGAATTTCTCTCAGGGGACCATGAAGAGGCTGATGACTCCTCTTCTGAAGAGTCAAATACTGAAGGATCAGTTTCACAATCTGAAAGGTTGATGGTACAATCTCTTACTGAACTGGTCCGTTCCACATTCATTCTGCCATTAGCTGAGTCAGTTGATGAGCCCACTTCTTGTTTGGGTTCGCTAAAGCCTCCCCAAACTATTCATGTTTTTCCTATCCATTCATTGCTGAAAAAGCTTATGTATTCTGAGTGGGATCACCCAGATAAATAGTTTTTTCCTCTGAAAAGGTTTTCAACACTTTATCCTATGGAGGAAGAATTTAATAAGAAATGGGGGATGCCAGCAATTGACGCTGCTATATCCTCTGTAAATAAAAATGACTTGACTTGTCCGGTAGACAATGCTCAAATGCTGAAGGATCCAACGGATAAGAAGTTGGAATTCCTATTTAAAAATAATTTTTCTCTGGCAGGTTCAGTGGCTCAGCCTGCACTGGCAGCAATCGGTGTATGTCAATCCTTGAGGGACCAGTTTAAACAGGTGCTCAAGATTATTCCTGATCAGCAGGCCCAAGATTTGGCCAGGATAACAGGGGCAATATGTTTTGCAATAGACGCTATGAGAGATTCTATTTTCTAGGCCCCACGACTTACGCTCGGGCTGGTGCATATGTGTAGAGTTCTGTAGTTGAAAAATTGGTAACCGAAGCACCATGCAAAAAGCTCCTGGCTAGTTTTCCATTTCCGCAGTGAACGGCTGTTTGGGGACGATCTGGATAAATACATCCAAAGAATTTCTAATGGGAAAAGTTCCCTTTTGCCAGTTAAGAAGAGGAGTAAGCGTTTTTCTTTTAAGTGAGCTTCTTCTCCAGTGCCAGGAGCATCAGCCTCCAGGCAGTCACAACGGCCTCTACTGTCAAGTTCAAGAGGTAAACCTCAGGGTCAACCCCAGGGACAAAAGAGGCCCTGGGGAATGAAACCTCGCTCGAGTGGGGGGAAGACTTCTGCAGTTCTCAAGGGTCTGGCAGGAAGAGTGTCGAGACAAATGGGTGGCTTCCTCAATATCTCTAGGATACAAACTAGAGTTCCGAGAGTTCCCTTCTCCTCGTTTTCTCAGATCAAACGTTCCCAGGGATCCAGAGAAAAAGAAGTCTCTCTTTCAAGCTTTGGACCATCTTTTGTCTCAAAAGGTGATATTGGTAGTCCTCATGGAAGAGCAGGGGTTAGGGTTTTATTCAAACCTTTTCACGGTACCAAAACCAAATGTGGATGTCAGACCCATTTTAGATCTCAAAGATCTAAATCGTTTTTTGAATATCCGCTCTTTTCGCATGGAGTCAATACGATCAGTGGTCTTCATTCTACAAGGTGGAGAACTGTTAGCATCAATCGACATCAAGGATGCTTACCTCTATGTGCCTATTTTTCCCGCTCACCAAAATATATACGCTTTGAGATAGAAAATCTTCATTTTCAGTTTGTAGTTCTGCCTTTCGGTCTAGCTACTGCACCTCGAGTGTTTACAAAGTAATGACTTAATCACATTACTAATGGAAACGTGGATTAGGACAAGAAAATCTCTGCTCTCCAATTAAGTTTTTATGGCCCATATTCCATATCCCATTGATGTTTTAGTGTTAACCTATCTAAACGTATCCAGGACCAGCTGCCTCCACTGGGTTTGATTAACCTAACCTAGCCTTTATGATTTGGGTGGTATATGCCTCTCCAAGTCATTGAGATCTGGCAAGCCTCCCCCTATCTATGGTGGTGGTGTTTCTGGCTATTTTCCCATCTTCAGTGGATCTTCACACATGTTTGATGGATTGCATATATATTGGGACTTTTTTGTGCATTTGAATTTTGGACTTTGTCAATTTATTACTCGAATAGGGATTTCATATTTATATTTTGTTTTCACAAGGTGGTCTCACACTTATGGTTTGAATTCATCATGATTTAGAGGTGTTTATGTATAGTAACACATCTTTATTTGTTTTGCATAATTAGCGCTGCACTTTTCCATATCCACAGTATTGCTTTTTGTCTATAGCTGTGCTGGCTGCTAGTGTGCTATATATTTTTAACAGCACAGTATATTATTTTTATTTTTTAAACAGTGTCCTATCGACTTGGAACAAGAAGGTTCAAGCTCTAGACTTCCCAATGCGTTTATCCGCAAAGGTGCGCCAAAGCCTCAGTTGGTGGTTGATAACCAAGAATCTCCAAAAAGGGAAATCCTTCCTACCAGTTACCTGGAAGGTGGTAACAACAGATGCCAGCCTTCTGGGCTGGGTAGCAGTCCTGGAAGAAGCATCTGTCCAAGGAAAATAGTCCAAATCAGAAATGACCTTGCCCATCAATATTCTAAAGATTCGGGCAGCACGCCTGGCCCTGAAGGCCTGGACGCTCAGATTACGGAATTGTCCTGTCAGAATCCAATCCGACAATGCAACAGCAGTGGCCTATATCAATCACCAAGGGGGCATGAGAAGTCGTGTGGCCCAGAGAGAGGTGAATCATATCCTAACTTGGGCAGAAAACAAAATACCTTGCCTATCGGCAGTCTTTATTCCAGGAATAGAGAATTGGCAGGCGGACTACTTGAGTCGCCAGCAGTTGCTCCCAGTAGAATGGTCTTCTTACCCCGACATCTTTCTGTCAATGTCAAAGATGGGGAATTCCGGATGTGGATCTGTTTGCGTACAGGTTCAACAAAAAGATCGACAACTTTGTGTCAAAGACAAAGGATCTGCTGGCATACAGAACAGATGCCTTGGTTTTCCCGTGGAATCAGTTTTCACTGATTTAAGCATTCCCTCCTGTTCTGTTGCTTCCGCGGCTTCTACACAGGATCAAGCTGGAAGAGAAGGCGGTGATTCTTGTGGCCCCGGCGTGGCCCAGGAGATCTTGGTATACAGAGATCGTAAAGATGGCGGTAGGAGACATGTGGACCCTACCGCCGGGGCCAGACCTTCTCTCGCAAGGTCCGGTATACCATTCTGGTATTCCATACAAACGCTAAATTTAACGGTTTGGCTATTGAGACCCACATTCTGAAGAAGCGTGGGCTATCAGGTCCAGTGGTATCTACCTTGATTAATGCAAGGAAGCTGGCCTCCAGAGTCATATATTATAGAGTCTGGAAGGCATATGTCTCCTGGTGTGAATCCAGGGGTTGGCACCTCAGGAAATATGTCATAGGTAGGATCCTAGACTGTCTACAAATGGGAATAGAAATGAAACTGGCCTTGAGTACTATCAAAGGCCAGGTTTCGGCCTTATCGGTATTATTTCAACGTCCACTTGCTTCTCACTCTCTGGTTCGTAGCTTTATTCAGGGGGTAACGCGGCTTAATCCTCCGGTTAGGTCACCCCTGAAACCTTGGGACTTGAATTTAGTCCTATCGGCATTACAGAAATAAACTTTTTAGCCGGTACGCCATATTCCCTTGGTCCTTTTGACAAGGAAATTTGTTTTTCTGGTAGCCATATCTTCTGCAAGAAGGGTATCAGAGTTGGCTGCTCTTTCTTGTAAAGAGCCATATTTGATTATTTACTAGGATAAGGTTGTATTATGTCCTCATCCTAATTTTCTACCGAAGGTACAGTCAGGTTTTCATTTAAACCAGGATATTGTTCTACCTTGATTTTTTCCAGAACCCTGTTCTGCAGAAGAAAGGTCACTACATTCTCTTGATGTGGTGAGAACAGTCAAAGTCTACTTGAAGGCGACTGCTCAGATTCGTAAAACGGATGTTTTGTTTGTGTTGCCTGAAGGTCCTAAGTAAGGACAGGCAGCATCGAAATCTACTATCTCTAAATTAATTCGTCAAGTGATTGTTCAAGCTTATGGTTTGAAGAGGAAAGTTCCACCTTTTCATATTAAAGTGTACTCCACCAGGGCTGTTAGTACTTCCTGGGCAGTGCATCACCATGCCTCCATGGCTCAAATCTGCAAGGCCGCAACTTGGTCTTCAGTCCATACATTTACCATATTCTATCAAGTAGATGTAAAAGGTCACGAGGATATCGCCTTTGGGCGCAGTGTACTGCAGGCAGCAGTATAAGTCCTCTAGTCTCTTGGTGCCCTACTTTTGTTGTGTCTCCCTCCCTTCAGTTGGCATTGCTATGGGACATCCCACATAGTAACTACTGTGGCTCTGTGTCCCATGATGTACGATAAGAAAATAGGATTTTTATAACAGCTTACCTGTAAATTAATTTTCTTTGAAGTACATCACAGAGGTCACAGACACAGAGGTCCCTCCCTTCTTTCTGGTATACACGTGTATTGCTTTGCTACAAAAACTGAGGTACTCCCAGTAGTGGGAAGGGTTATATAAGGAGTCGACTTCCTGTCTTAGGGTGTGCCAGTGTCCATCATCTGAAGGTGGCCTATAACCCACATAGTAACTACTATGGCTCTGTGTCCCGTGATGTACTTCAAAGAAAAGGATTTTACAGGTAAGCTGTTATAAAAATCCTATTTTCTTCAGTGTTGTCACATGAAAAGATATAATAAAATATTTACAAAAATGTGAGGGGTGTACTAACTTTTGGGAGATACAGTGTGTGTATATAATATATATACACACATATATACACACTTAACCACCGACACGTGCAATAAATGACTGTATGAAAAAATGCGGTAGTCACTGAATAATCGAAAAAATACAGCATTCCTTATTTAACGCTAAATTCTTAGTGAATTGAACTTTCACAACTGATTTACCACATGCGTTATTTTACTGCATTTTATTTGGCGTTATTTAACTAATAGTGAATTGACCCCTATAGCCCTAAAGGTTCCTATACATGTACCAATTATCAAAAAAGAAAGATGTTTTAAGAACTGACTTTATGGACTGCCCCTGACCTATCTATACAGATACACAAGCCATATTATGGAGGGTTGGTAATTTTTTCAGCATATCACAGTAATAACTTTCCTCATAACACATGGTGAAGCTAAAATCTTAAAGCGTTTGTTAACCCAAAAAAAATAAAACAAAGATCCTGTTCCATTAAAGCATGTTATACAGCACAGTGCTTTTGCTGTGTCATTTGGACCCCTAAAATAAGGGACGGGTTTCCGCGCTCACGGACCTAAAGGCCTGCAGCCTCCCCTTACACTTACCCCCTAGGGAGTGAGTTAAATATTAATGGAAAGTCTATTAGGGGTAAATGGCGCTACCTTACCAGGGTACCTTGATTTATAGTTGGATAAGCCTCAAAGGGACACAGAAATCAGAAAAAATATAGTAAATAAATAAGGAAATAAATACACCCCTTTAACATTCATTAAGTAGTGAATCTAGGTGTCCAGCATTCCCTGAATGGACTGTACTAACAGGTCAGTCTCATCCCTACATGCAGGCGTACACCGTGTGGCTAATCATCATAAATTGATTAAGTGACAACTAATAAAAATTAATATATGACAATCCAATAAAATAAAATAAAATAAGTAGTAAACCACCACGATAAAGATTTATGTTGATTCCCAGATGTGTCCAAGTGTGCTTATAAGCATAAAAGTGAATTAAATAGTCCCAACATTAGGTATATAGTGCAGAACCGCACATTAAAAAATAAAAAAATAATAAAAAACTGGTGAAAAATTAATGAAAAATTATTAGTGAAAAATTGGTAAAAGAAAAAATATATATATTGTAGTGTATCAAAGTCCAGTAACAGGAAGTGAAGACATCTGTGGTAAATGACTTTCATGAGAACAGCTGATCAAATCCAGTGACTTGCGGTGCTCCCCCTCAAAGATCCCCACTCACCAGCTCCCTGCACCCCTGCAGGGGTAGTAGGCATGTAGTAACAGGCAGCAATATGATGTGTATGGGTCCTCAGGGTCCACCGCTCCAACTGTGAGGTGTCCTTCAGTATATCCTCATATGAAAGAAACAGGGCTCCATAGTGTGATACTTTTTAATTAACTTATTTAGCTATCACAGCACAAAATAACTAGAATTAAAAGTTTAAAATCCGGGCTAACTAATCACACAGCGTGTAGTCTATATAGACTTCTGCACTATATACCTAATGTTGGGACTATTTAATTCACTTTTATGCTTATAAGCACACTTGGACACATCTGGGAATCAACATAAATCTTTATCGTGGTGGTTTACTACTTATTTTATTTTATTTTATTGGATTGTCATATATTAATTTTTATTAGTTGTCACTTATTCAATTTATGATGATTAGCCACACGGTGTACGCCTGCATGTAGGGATGAGACTGACCTGTTAGTACAGTCCATTCAGGGAATGCTGGACACCTAGATTCACTACTTAATGAATGTTAAAGGGATGTATTTATTTCCTTATTTATTTATTATATTTTTTCTGATTTCTGTGTCCCTTTGAGGCTTATCCAACTATAAATCAAGGTACCCTGGTAAGGTAGCGCCATTTACCCCTAATAGACTTTCCATTATCATTTGGACCCCTGTAACACCTGAACTACCTGGCTGATCCTGCCTGGCTATACCCTCCCCTCTGCAAACTGACCACGATAATCATGGCTTCTGAGCCCTAAAACCATGGTCCGTTTGTGTGATTTTGTCAGCCACAGCCTGCTATCTGTCTCCTGTGTCCCTCTCCCCCCTCCCCTCTCTGCCTATCTCTGCTCATACCAGTGCCTCCCCTCCTGCTGCTCTCATATCAGCTATTAAATGCTCCAATCCTCTCTGCACTATTAAAATAATTGTCCCTGTGCCTGTGTTCTGTAAAAATTCTGCCCGATTGTACCTACATGAGCGTGGCTCCCGGCGCTCAGCTGATTGTCGATGCTCTCTCTCCTCTCTCCCCCTCTTCCATGGCTGACAACAGCAGGAGGGCTCAGCCCCACCCACTGCAGCTGTAAGCCGGAGAGAGAAGAGAGGAAAGGAATCAGCTGAGCGCTGGGAGCCACGCTCATATTGGTACAATCGGGCAGAATTTTTACAGAACACAGGCACAGAGACAATTATTATAATGATGCAGAGAGGATGGGAGCATTTAATAGAAGTGGGTTAACAACCACTTTACTCTATTACTGACTGATTAATTTACAATTATCATTATCCTGGTTAGGACCTAATCTTTGAGTAATTAAAGTGTATGGCAAGCCAAAACATTTTTGTTTTGTTTTGTATAGTGTAACGAAGAATTAAAACCATTACCGTATATACTCGAGTATAAGTCGAGTTTTTCAGCACATTTTTTTGTGCTGAAAGTGCCCCCCTCGACTTATACTCGAGTCCAGCACTTTTCTGCAGCAAAAAAATTCATTTTCCGAACCGACTTTGGGGCCCCGTATCTCAGGGCCACTTTATGCTAGGAACCCCAAATTTGGTGTGCAAACCCAATGGAACTGGTACCACAACATATCCAGCTGGGGTTCCTAACACTAAGTAGCCCCGAGATACAGGGCCCCAAAATCGGTTTGGAAAATGTCATTCTCTGCTGCAGAAAAGTGCTTGACATTTTCTGAACTGATATTTGGGGCCCTGTATCTCGGGGACACTTGGGGCTAGAAACCCCAGCTTTGGATATTTAATAGTGCTAGTTCCACTGAGTTTGCACGCCAAATTTGGGGTTCCTAGCACTAAGTGGCCCCAAGATACGGGGCCCCAAAGTCGGTCAACTGTGTCTATCTGCAGCAATGTCATTTCGGAACCATTTGGGTTTAGAGACCCCAAATTTTGGCTGCAGCTAGGGGGCATCTAGGAACCCTTAACTACCGAGTTTAAAGTTTAGGGGACCTATGGCTGCGAATGGGCACAGTGAGGCATGCAAATGGTCACAGTGAGGCTGCAAATGGGCATTGTTGACCCTCTTTTTCCACTTACAGTAGCTGTGCATTTCTCACCCTCGTCTTATACTCGGGTCACTAAGTTTTTCCCATTTTTTTTGTGGTAAATTAGGGCCTCGACTTATACTCGGAACGACTTATACTCGAGTATATATGGTATATGTATTTGTTTCCTTTCTGTGTCCTGCTAGGAGGTTTTCCCTTCAGTTCCTGTTTTGGAAACACAACAGAAAATGAGTGGAAATTGCCCCAAAGCAAGGGAACTCCACTCTTACTGTAAGCCTAGTACACACCACTATTTTCTTTTTTCGTTCAAAAAAAACCTGACAGCTCCGTTTGGAGCCGTTGTACTAACATTCCGATGTTAGTGCAGCGATCTCCCGTGCTATTCTATTTTGTTCTGACAGGGGGAGTGGCCCCCCAACTAAACACTCCGGTCAGTGCTCTCAGCCATTGGCTGAGAGCACTGATCAGGAGTTGGTCGGCTGCAGGTTTTCCAGCATGCTTGTCCGACAGAAGCCAACCATATGGTCCGGCTACCATACACACAGGCCGAATATCATCTGGTTTTTATTGAATGTTGCCCGACATTCGACCCGTGTGTACTAGGCTTTAGACAGTCATCATCAGAACAGTTGTCCTCACAGATTTTTCCTCACCTCTTGCCCTCACAACACAATTTTTTCTCCCAAGTGGGAACAAGGCAGCAACAAAAAATGGCAGGGGGTCTAAAACGAAAATAAAAAGTTTTGCCATTTTATATACACTTTAGGGTTGGTAGCGGAGGCTATTTCTGTATGACAATTCTATTGGAATAATAATAACTAGTGGTGGAAATCATCACTTAAAGTAATACTAAAGGCATGTATTTTATTTTTTTAAATAACAAGCAATCCCGATCCTCCTCTTCTTGGGAGGTGCCCTCATAGCAAGCCGCATGCTATGAGGGCATTCATGTGTGCCTAATCCCGAGCCCTGCTTTATGTGTCCATAGGACCCGAGAGAGTGCACATCGCTGGATTGAGATAGTGCTCAACTATGTATTAGGGGGGGCTGCAGGGGAAGCTGCATGCAGAAGGTTTCTTTAACGCAGTAAGGTGAAAACCTTTTGCCTTTACAACCACTTTATTTTGATGCCCTATTTTATTAAAGTAGAATTCCAGTCAAACCATAACTACTCTTAAAAGTGCTTTCTCCTCCCTCCCAACACCTATTCTGATTAACCTGTATAAGAAAAGCTCTGTATACTTACTGTGTGTATTTACAGGCCTCTCTAGTCCAGTCATGCGATCTCCCCTGTATCAGATAGTGGCGACTGCAGGGGAATAGAGAAAGTGCCAACAACAGCTGGTAATGCCTGAGTGGTGACATAACTCATAGGCTTACTATGGCTCATCCCTTGTTGGTGTTCCCTCCTCTCCCCTGCAGCCAGTACTGACTGAGAGAGAGGAGCCAATCACGTGACTGGATTGGAGCAGCATGATAGATAAGTATAAAGATCTTTTATTACAAAGGTTAGTCATGTCAGGTGTTAGGAGAGGGAGGGGAGCAATTTTAAGAGTAGTTAGGGTTTGACTGGAATCCTACTTCAATATTTTTGTCTTTTGTTTTGTCTAGCCACAGAAGCATGAAGAGCACACAGTACAATATCATGGAGAGTTGCATCTGAGAATGAGATTAGAAATACCCCCAGTTCCCACAACTTTCCAGTACGAGCACCATTCATCACAAGGTATGTACAGTATTTTGGGACCTGAAGTTTGAGTCACCATCTAATCTATGAATGTCTTATTGTAACAGTTTTCATCATGCAGGTGTAGAAGGTACACATTTGGGAACGGTCCAGCTTCATCTTGTAATAAAAAATGCCAAGAATTTGCCATCAAGACCAGATGGAACTTTAAGTCCATTTGTAAAAAGGTGAGCTGCCAGACATTTTAATAATGTTTTGTATCTGACAAAACAGCATATTTAGCCTAAAATACTATATATACACACATCTATCTTTATTAATATTTTTCTTTTTATGCATATGTAAGCTGTCTTATCCTGCCAAACAAACATGAATTAAAGAAAAGGACCCCAGTTCTAAGAAGACAAACCTGTCCTGAGTGGAATCACTCCATCATTTATAACATTATGAATCAAGATGATCTGAAGAAGTCACGACTAGATCTTACTGTTTGGGACCAGGGTCTGAATGAGCTCTTTGTGGGTGGGACCAGTATGAGCACAGGTAACAGGAAACAGACAAATACTGATATACTGTATGCCAACCCCTCACTGTACATTGTGCCTCATGCATTATAGAATTATTCCCCAAGTGAGCTTCTTGCCTTTTGTAATCCTATGAAACAATGATCTAATGGACTTGATATGGCTAAAGGTGTCTATATGCAGCTAAACCCACTTAAGAGCAGGAATATCTAAATGCAAAAAATTGATCTGGGAAACATAAGGCTCCATGCACACTAGCAGTAGCTTCTTAGCATTTTGTGTTCTGCTTCTAGAAGCAAACAGTGTTATCCTATGCATCCATGCACACTATTTTAGTCTACAGGTATTTTTTAAGCTTTAGCGTTTAGGAGCAGAAAATACTCTTTTTTTGGGAGTGATTTGACAGCAAAAAAAAAAAAACGCGCAAAGCCCCTAAATCTCCCATACTCTGCTAACAGCTGTTAAGTGCCAGTGCCCAGGATTTTTTTTTATATATATAACAATGGATGACTCATCAGCTGCTGGCAGTGGGGTTCCCCGCTGGCAGCTGAATGTAAACAAAAGAATGCCGGCAATTAAAGCTTGAGGAAAAAAAACAACGTGGCTGCCCCCCCCCCCCAAAATCCATACCAGACCCTTATCTGAGTATGCAGCTGGGCAGGCCAGGAACGAGGGGGGATGAGTGAGCACCCCCCCCTCCCGAACCATACCAGGCCACATGCCCTCAACATGGGGGGTGCTTTGGAGCAGGGGGCCCCCAGATCCTGCCCCCCCATGTGAATGAGTAGGGGTCTATAGTACCTCTACTCATTCACCAAAAAGTAAGTAAAAACGTAGAGCCAGTTTTTTTGACAAGTCCTTTTGCTAAAAAAATTAAATAAAATAACATTTTAAAAAATTGTCCCTTGGTGTAGATTCATGATGAACATCGGCTGCCGAACTGAACCTGGCTGGCACTGTCTGACAGTTCAACTTCATATCTGTCGCTAAATTACATAAGGGGCAGGACCACCGGTGGTGTCACTGGGTGACCTTACCCCTTGTGACATCATCAGCCGGGGCATGCTGAGTCAATGACGTCACAAGGGGGTGGGGGTCACCCAGTGACGTCACAGAGCGGCCCTGCCTCTTAGTTTATTTAGCGGCAGCTACGAAGTGGAGCTGTCAGATGGAGGGACCCTGAGATGGGTGCAAAGTTCTTATTTTTTTCAGGTGAATAATTAAGGGTACTATGTACCCCATACTCATTCATATGGGGGAGGAGGATCTGGGGGCCCTCTTGTTAAAGGGGTCTTCCAGCTTCTGACAAGCTCGGCACCCGCAGACTCCCACAACCACCAGCCAGGGCTGTGGGGATGAGGCCCTTGTCCCCATTAACATTAACCGAAGATAAAACACCAGCACAAAAACAGAAAAACACCAGCAAAAAAACAATACTATTGAACATTTTTTATCCAGCATATTCCATTGTTTTTTTAAGCTCCTAGTGTGCATGAAGTTTAAAAGTTGTTTATACTTCCCAAATAATTTCTTCTGCTTTTAGAAAACGTTACTGCAGAAGTGCAACTGTGATTGCAGCCTAACACTCCCATATGTAAATGTAAACACTTGTTTCCATACTTACCTCTTCTGCATTGGAGTACTCTACATCAAACACCCACCTTCCTGTGCATAAAGATACAAGCGCTAAGTCACAGAGCTAAGAATCAGTGCTTTGCCCAAACAATACTAAGCATATATGCAGACACAAGCGACCATCAACAAATCTTTTTCTTTCTAAATTCTTTTTCGATTAACATGTACTTTTAGACAATTTAAGAATGCATGTTTATGTCTATGGTGGAAACAAAAGGGGAATACAACCATTCAGCCCCAGCAGGGTAAATAATTATCCAAAAAAAGGTCCAACTCCACTAATCACTAATTTAATTGAGAACAGTGAGCACAGGTGTCCGCTGTTTTCAGCGTTTTCAGCTGTTTGCAGCGTTCACACATAAACATGGAAATCCATGCTTGATCTGGCTGGATTGGCAGCAGTATTTTGACTTCTGTGGGTGCCTAAAGAAGCCAGAGGTTCAATCTGCTGTCACCAGTTTAAAACCAATATGTAATTTTTGTAACTAGACTAACAACTTATTTGTTATTGTTAGAGATTACTGTAACATTCCAGTAGGCAATTCAGATTACCATCTTTTATCTTTTTGCTCCTCCACAGGTGATGAAGCCAGTGCATCAATCGACCACCAATCTGCCCAGTTATTATGGCAGCAACTGCTCAGTACACCCAAC
The DNA here is from genome assembly GCA_037952925.1 of Lithobates clamitans. Classification (NCBI taxonomy): domain Eukaryota; kingdom Metazoa; phylum Chordata; class Amphibia; order Anura; family Ranidae; genus Lithobates; species Lithobates clamitans. The sequence goes on along the minus strand of JBBGZY010002909.1, from coordinate 157,893 downwards.
ACATGGGTAGAAGATTCTCTTGTACTATATTACAATAAAGGGTCTTTTTGTTTCTAAATGTCACATCTGGATATTACCTTCCATACTTATATATCTTTTTAAAGTAGAACTATAGGCAAAAGTTTTTTTTCATTTTGGATAGAGCAAGGGAAGATTATAATAAATAAAGATTCCTGCGCTTATCCCTCCACCTCTCAATGTGAGTGAACAAAACAATTGATGCAAAGTGAGTTGCAATTTAAAGAAAGCTGCAACCAAATTAGTCCGAATTAGTCCGACTTAATAGACAATGATTAAAAATAGGTGCTCTAATCTCATGCCAAACTCTAGAACTCAAAAAATTGTGAATATTGCAATGCTTATAACCACACAACAATAATCTTATGCAGAGTACTTCATAACAAACATTTACATGTAAATAACTAATAAAAACAAACACCCTGTAAATAAAAAAAAGATGTCTTTCAAAAGAAAAATGTGTCCATACATAAGTCCAAAAAAAAACAAACCTTTAAGGGAGGGTTAAAGGTGAACACCTAATTGTGTGATGAATGAACTCTTATAATGTGCCAATATTCCTAAAGCGATCCAGGTAAAAATGGTGTTCAGACGAATCCCCTCACCACAGGCACGCGCCTCTTACCAGAGATGGGAAGGTTTATAACTGCTGTCAGATTTTTTTTTCGCCATCTATGTCCCATTGCAGAGATTTACCATCACTTCCTGTCCTATAGCCAAACTATAGGAAGTGAGAGGAAATCGCTGCAAATTAAGGAAATTCCTTGGGGACCAGATCACCAGAATTAGTGTCTCCATTGGAAAATTTCCCATCTAATACTTTACTGTTGAACAGCCCAAAATTTGTGATTTTCCTTTACTTTCGCTTTCAATGATAATGGTAAACAGGACAAATAGAGAGGAAGAATCTCCTAAAGGCATAGACAGCAATAAAAAATACTAACATTCTAATTCCTCTCCACCTTATCCAAAACAAAAAAAAAACTGAAAATTGTTTCATACTTACCGTAATTTTATTTTTCCTGGTGCCTATCCATGGCAGCATACCCGTAACAAGCTCCACCTTGACTCCTCCCTCAGGATCAGTAAATATCTTTTAAAAGAGAGGGTCAGAGACCCTCCCAGCATTCTTACGTAATATAGCATATGGCGGGTGGGTGTGTATGCTGCATGGATAGCCACCAGGAATAGAAAATTACGGTAAGTATGAAACAATTTTCTGTTTTCCTGGTGCCTCCATGGCAGCATACCCGTCTGTGACAAATACTTAGCTACACGGGTGGGTCCATGCTTAGAAATTTTTTTATTTAGAAGAGACTATCGTTTAGTTTTAGATAATGCTGACTTGATGGCTTGCCTGCTGAATTCAACAGATGAGAGAGCCCCTGGATCTACTCAGTAGTGTTTCATAAACGTGTGCTGAGATGACCATGATGCTGCCCTGCAGATGGTTTCAACCAACATGTTCACCCTTGCTGCCCAGGAGGCGGAAACCAACCTGGTGGAATGAGCTTTAATTGAAGTAGGCGGTTCCAGACCTCTCGCCCTATACACTTTCTGGATCAATCTTGTTATCCATGATGCGATTGTCCTAGCTGTTGCCTCTTTGCCCTAATTTTTTCCCCAGGGATAATGAATAATTTGAGTGAGCTTCTGAAGGTGGCCATGACCTGGAGGAAGTGTTTCAAAATGGCTGCTATGTGAAGTTCTCAAAGAGGCTCCGCATCTTGGTTAGAAAAGGCTGGTAGGGTCCAGGGCTCCGATAGCCTAGTGGAGAAAGATGCTTTAGGGACAAATCTACAAACTGTGCTGAGTTCTACCCTGTCTGAGTAGAAGATGATATGGTTGTCATCTGCTCCTAAGGCTTGGAGCTCTGATACCCTTCTGCCGGATGTTACTGTGATTAAAAAGGACAGTTTCAGGGTTAAGTTCCGTAATTAAATTGTTTCTGAAGGAGCGAACTGTTTGTCATATAAGGCTTCCAGGACAATGGAGAGGTCCCAGGAGGGGAAGGACTGTCTAATAGGCAGACGTATCTTCCTGACTGCTTTAAAAATTGCAACACTAATGGGTCTTCTGCCCATCTGCTGCCGGTTGCTGCAGAAATGGCTGCCACTTGCACTTTTAAGGTACTTTAGCCCTAATCCCAAATCTAGACCTGTTTGGAGGAAATCCAGAATTTCAAATTGAGCAGAGTTAAGATGACGGTTGCAGAAAAACCTAGAGATTGGAACTTCTTCCGCTCAATATCCAGACGTGGAGGTTCAGCCTCTGGGGGTTCGGATGGATGTGATGCCCTTGTGCTAGAAGAAATGATATTGAAGATATCCTCACTGGAGGACTGATCCTCAGACACATTGCCATTGAGAACCATGGGTGTCTCGACCAATATGGTATGACTGCTATGACCGTTGTCTTCTCTGTCGCTAAATTGGAGAGGAATCTCTAGATAAGAGGCCGTGGTTGGAAGGCATAAGCTAGGCTGTATGGCCAGGGACTTGATAGGGCATCCGTCACCTCTGCCCGAGGGTGAGGCAGACGTGAGATAAACCTTGGTATTTTCGTATTGACTATTGATGCAAATAGGGCCAATTCGGGAAGGCCGCACCTGTGTACTATCCAACTGAATATCCTCAGGTGTAGAGACCACTCGTTGGGGTCCAAGAATCTCTGGGATAGGAGATCGCTTTTCTGTTCAGGTGACTTGGAAGATAGACCGCCCGTAAGTCTTTCAGGTTCCCCTCTGCCCAGATGATGATGGGCTCTACCTCCCTCAGCAGGTAGCTGCTGTGTGTTAAGCCCTGGCATTGGATGTATGAAACCACTGCCTTGTTGTCCATTCAGATCAGAACAGATCTGTCCTTGATCTGAGGGGCTAAGGCTATCAATGCGAGATATACAACTCTGATTTCCAGTATATTTGATACGATACCTGTTGTTCTGAATGCCCATCTTCCCTGGACCGATACCTGGTTGCAGTGCACTCCCCATTCTTTCGAGCTGGCATCTGTAGTAATTGTGATCCGACAGACATGACCTAAAGGACGCGGTTTCAGAAGCATCTTTTTCCTCGTCCACCATTTCAAACTCCTGAGCATTGGAGCTGTCATGCGTATGGTCTGAGAGAGCAGGTGTCATTTCCATTGTCTTAGGAACCCTATCTGGAAGTGCCTCAAGTGCCATTGTGTCCAGGGGACCATCGGAATACACGAGGACATAAGACCCAGCAGGCTGAGGCAGTCTGAAGCTGTTAGGTGGAAACGTGTCCTTACCTTCCTTATCCTCCTAATGATTCATTCTGCTTTCTGGGGAGATAGGGACACATTCCCCTGTTCGGTGTTGAATAACGCACCCAGATAAATAATTCATTGCGTTAGGGAAAGGTGACTCTTCTGATGATTGATTATCCATCCATACTCCACCAGTGTTGCCGATAAGATCTTCCTGTGCTCAATTAGCTGGACTGGATGCTTCGCTAGCAGGAGAATGTCATCGAGATAGTGGAACACCCTGAGCCCCTGCTCCCACAGGGGGGCTAAAATCGCAATAAGCACCTTGGTGAAGACCCTGGGCGAAGTACAGAGGCCGAATGGGAAACTCTGGAATTGTAAATGAGTCTGGCCAACTGTAAATCCTAGATATTTTTGGATGGGTTCTAGAATGGAGATGTGCAAATATGCAACCTGAAGATCCACCGACAACATCCAATCTCCCAGGCAGACTGCTCAGATTATTGTCTGTAGTGACTCCATTTTGAACCTCTGTAGAGATATATGTCAATTTAGCTTTTTGAGGTCTATCACAGGCTTCCAACCTCTGCTCTTTTTGGGGACCAGGAAGAGTGTGGAATAGAACCCTGAAAACCTCTCTGAGCAAGGTACTGGTATAACCACTTGCTGGTCTTGTACGGAACGAAGGAATTGGAGCAGCAACTCCTGAGGGGACCCCTGTATTTCTATAGGTGTAAATAGATCTCTGTCTAGAAATGACCGCACTGCACCGTAGAGACTACCTAGGGATCCTTGCAGTTTCTCCTCCATACCCTAGAGAAGTGCCTGAGCCTTGAGCCTACCGGGATCTCCTGGAAAGATCTGGCGTCAAAAGGATTTATTAGAGTCCTGTGGGACTCTAATCTTCTGCTTGTGCGCTGTCAGGAAGGTGGATTGAGTACTCCTCCAATTTCTCCTGGTGTCCTTTCCCTGTCTCTGCTGTCTAAAATTTCTTGTTCTGGACTGCTGGAATCTAGAAGGCGGCCCTCTGGGGTGTCTGTTTCTTCTGTCCTGGGGAAGCAGGCCTGACCCGGGAAATGGCTTTTTCTAACTTTTCACCAAAAAGTGCTTTCCCGTTGAAAGGTATTTTGCACCAATTCTGTTTGGATGCAGAATCAGCCGCCCAAGGTTACAGCCAAATGACCTGTTTAGCTATTATGGTAGCTGTAGCATTGATCTTGTGGAACACCTGATAGTATCAGTTGCCGCTTCACCAATGAAATCTGCTGAGAGTTTAAGTTCATCCAGGGCCTTTATCATATCTTCCTTGGGAATATCTTGATGATTAGCCGTCTCTATATTTTTTGTTTAAGTTCACAGGGCCTTGGATACTGATGTTAAGGCAATCGCTGGTTTGCATGCATTGCCCGCCATTTGATATGCTCTTTTTAAGTCAACTATTGCCTATAGAGAGGATCCTTAAAAGAAGTTAAATCATCCATTGGGAGAGTGATATACTTTTTGCCAGACGAACTACATCCGTGTCCACCGCCAGCGGGCCACCTAACACTGCCGAGTCCTGTTCTGACATTAGGTCAACCCAAACGGTTGAGGGGAAATCTTTTTTCCATTTACTTCCACTTGTCTTTGATAACATCTTTAATTTCCTCCATTAGAGGAAAAAGGAGATCTGCTTCTTCAGGAAAGGAAAATAGCTCTTTGACTTTTTAGCTGTAGTTTTAGCTTCCTCCCAGCCTATAGCTGCTTTTACGGCCTGTATATATGGCTGAACTAAAGAAAAGCTGAAGCCAGAGAAAACCTGTTCCTCTGAGGAATCCTGTGAATCATCAAACTGCTCCTGTCTGACCGGAACATTCCCTTTGGGCATGGCAGGCTCCTCAGATGAGGGTCCAGGGACTGGGGGCTCTGCGGGAGGCTGAGCCAGAGATTGTGGGGTATTTACCGCTGTTAGTTCTGCTATAGAGTTCTTGATCACTCTCTTAAGAAGGTCAGCCCCCTGTTGGCTTTCTGACTGTCTGTCCGCTGCATACTCCCTAAAGCAGCTTCTGCAGACCAGTTTATCCAGAAGTGGAGTGGCTCCACATGCTCTACACCTTGGACTTCTGGCACTTGGAGAATGCGAGGAGTGATGCCTTTTTGCAGCTGAGCCCTCTGCGTGAGCATGGTGTCCCGATCTTGAAGATCTACTCCGGTTAGGGCTTTGATGGGATTCGTCATGATGTCTTGAGGTCTTCTTAGACTTCTTCTGGTGTACAGGGCTGTAATACATAATATGTACCAGCATAAGTGCACTGTTTTATTTATTTTTTAGACTTACCTGGACGATGGTCCTTACCTTAAACTTTGTTGAAGGTCTTAAGAGGGTGGCGAACAGTTCATTGTTGGCAGCAGGCAGGACAAACAGCTAGAGACAAGAAGCAATTTTAATCATTTGTCTTTACAGGATGGGGGAAAAAACTGAATAGTTAAAGATTCAAGAAGAAAAAGTACCGTGTATGACAGACTAGCAGACCACCCGGAGCTTCAAAGAGGCGACCCACTGGAAACATAGCAGAGCCATACTGAATTTTCTGCTCTTAAATGGAAAAAAGGGGAGGTATTTTGCAAAAGGCAACTCCTCCCAGGCTTAATTTTTAAGTGAGGGCAAAGAATTTACTTCTTTCCCTTAATAAAGATGGCTACCGGAGCTTCCCGCCATACCACGCATGCGCGGCTGACGAGGCCCACACTAGTCTGCTCCGCCGAATGCGACAGACACCCGCGTCTGCACAGTAGGGGCAGAGAGACGCCAGAGACTTTAGAAAGATCAGTGGGAGGCGCGCGCCGTTCCTTAAGGACCCCAGTGGCTAAAATAGTAGGAGGAAAGAAACATCACTGGGAGGGAAGGAAAAGAGAAAAAATAAATCCTTAGAAAAAAGGTGAAAAGGAAGAGAAGAGGGGAAAACCGAAAAGGAGGGGAATGGCCACAGAGAAACTTTCCTTCTTTAAGAAACAAGGGGGAAAAAAGAAACAAAATGTGCAAGCTAAGGGGCTGACTGTAGCTGTTCCGCTCGAAGCCTGCTCCACTGCAGGCCTTGAGCAGACACCTCATAATGGGTGCAGAAATAAAAGTTCTTACTTATGAAGCACAGCATGTCCGAAAAGACCAACAGAAGGGACTCACTGACTGTATTGGCGCGTTTAGCAGCCCATGACCAGGGACTGCATCTGGAAGAGTCTGAAACCAGACGGAAACTGCTGAATGCAGAGGTAAGGACATTCGACCAACAATTACTGTCTATAACGTAAGAGGGAAAAAAGGAGAATGCTGGGGGGGTCTTTGACCCTCTCTTTTAAAGATATTCACTGATCCTGAGGGACAAGCCAAGGCGGAGCTTGTCACGGGTATGCTGCCATGGAGGCACCAGGAAATTTTTTTGCCTATAGTTATACTTTAACTATTTCTCAGTTCCTTCTTAGTGTGCAGCTTAAATCCCCTCAATAGATACAGCTCAGCCAAGTGTATCCGATGAATGGAAGAGAATGTATTTTCTGTTATTTGGGTGATTGTGCCTCATATATCATAGTTGCCAACAGTCACGATTTTCCCGGGACATTCACAGATTGCAGACCCATGTCCTGGGCTGAGGCCATCCCGGGCAGAATCCCAGAAAATCGGGTTTTGTCCCAAGCAGGAATGGGCTGGGCCAGTGTGTCTGCTCCCTCTTAATAAAAAATTTGTACTGCTCCGCTGTCATCCCAGGCCGCCCACGTAGTAAGGTGGGTGGCCTGGAAGTCCGGGACTGGGTAAAAGAGGCGAAGGGAGGGATCTAAGAGACAACTTCAGCAGCTAGTGGCTGAGGAGATAGCAGGAGGCAGGCTGCACCGCATTTCAACCAATGGGTTCACTGTGGATTAGTATCTGTGTGCATGGAGCTGCTGTCTACCCATGTTACTGGTTCAGGTAAGGAAGAAGTGTCTTATGTCTGAATAGCACTGCAATGTCTGTCTGTGAAGAAGAAAGTGTAGCTGAACCTGTATGCAGTGAGTGGCATATCTCTCTCTCCTTCCTCTCTCTCTCTCTCTCTCTCTCTCTCTCTCTCTCTCTCTCTCTCTCTCTCTCTCTCTCTCTCTCTCTCTCTCTCTCTCTCTCTCTCTCTCTCTCTCTCTCTCTCTCTCTCTCTCTCTCTCTCTCTCTCTCTCTCTCTCTCTCTCTCTCTCTCTCTCTATCTCCCTCCCTCAATCCCTCTTTCTCTCTCCTTCCATCCTTCTTTCTTTCCCTATGGGCTGCTATCAGTCATCAGGGAACTGTGCAGAGTATTGCACAAAACAGACTGGGGGGGGGGGGGCTAATGTCACTGAGCACTGAAATCTGCAGAGTATTGCACAGAAAACTTCCCATATGGGCTACTATGAGTGGTCAGAGAACTCTGCAGAGCATCACACAGGACTGATTCTGGGGTCTAGTATCGAGGAACTCAGATAACTTTCTTTAAGGAATGGTATGACCAATGAGAGAAATCTGCAGAGTATTACACAGGACTGTTCTTAGGGAGCTGGTATTAGGGAACTCTGCAGAGTATTGCACAGGAAATTTCCCATATGGGCTGCTATCAGTGGTCAGAGGACTCTGCAGAGCATCACACAGGACTGATCATGGGTGCTGCTGTCAAGGAACTCACAGATAACTTCATTTTAAGGAATGGTATTACTGATGAGAGAAAATGCAGAGTATTACACAGGTCTGTTCTTAGGGGGCTGGTATCAGGGAACTGTGCACAGATAACTTTACTATTGGCTGGTATCAGTGATCAGAGAACTGTGCAGAGTATTGCACAGAAAACTTCCAATATGGACTGCTATCAGTCACCAGGGAACTCTGCAGATTATTGTGCAAGACAGGCTATGAGGGGCTGATATCACTCATCAGTAAATCAATCTTTCTTTCTTTCTTTCTTTCTTTCTTTCTTTCTTTCTTTCTTTCTTTCTTTCTTTCTTTCTTTCTTTCTTTCTTTCTTTCTTTCTTTCTTTCTTTCTTAATACTCCGCCTACAGACAAAAACGTTGTCCTAAAATTGTTGTGAGAATGTTGGGAACTATGTAATATACCTTATGAATTTCTGCCACATTTCCACGCATTTCCACGCTATATGGCATATGTCCACATAGAAAGACTTACCGGTATAAGTTAATGAAAAATCACTGCAACAATTGAATCTTAGTGCAGTGGTATGCTAAATGTGCTTGTGGTCATTACACTAATCCTACACTAAATATTAAATCGACACAACACAAAACTGAATATGCCACTGTGTACATTTTATTTTAATACCATACAGTATTTGTTTTATATTAATTTATACTTAGACCCTTGAACATAAAAAGCTATTTCTAATACATTTAAAAACCTGAAATGGTGGTAGTGATCTGAATATTTGCTCTTTGGTTAGGTACATGTAATTTATTTGTTTGGTTACAACACCTTAGAGGAAAGTCTATATATTCAATCATTTACATATCAGATTTTCTCCAGCAATAAGGGTATTATGGGATTACTATGTACTGTGGTTTTGTGTAAATTATGTCTACATGTCTATTTAAAGCGGACCTACAGAATATTAAATCTTTGTCTGAACAGTCTGTTATTCTAGAAAGATGTTACTCTCTAAAGACAATAAGGGAAGCTCAAATGGTCATTCTTATGAGCAACAAGCACAGCCACTCTCCACATTATGTAACACTGGGTTTACAGTGCCTTGCAAAAGTATTCACCTCCCTTGGCTTTTTACCTATTTTGTTAACTTACAGCCTTTAGTTCAATGTGTTTTTAATCTGAATTATATGTGATGGATCAGAACATAATAGTCTAAGTTGGTGAAGTAAAATTAGAAAAATATATACAGAAAACTATTTTTCAGAAATAAAAAACTGATAATTGCCATGTGTGTATGTATTCACCCCCTTTGTTATGAAGCCCATAAAAAACTCTGGTGCAACCAATTACCTTCAGAAGTCACATAATTAGTGAAATGATGTCCACATGTGTGCAATGTAAGTGTCACAAGATCTGTCATTACATATACACATCTTTTTCAAAGGCCCCAGAGCAGAGGTGGCTCTAGGCTTTGTGAGGCCTTAGGCAAAACTTACACATGAGGCCCCACGGCCTGGGACGCTCCGTGATGAGGCAGCTATTCCTCAGGCTGTGGGCAGTATCTGATTTGTCTGTCAGCTCCTAATCCACAGAGTCCCAGTGGGGGTAGGCGGAGCCGCCGGCGTCAACTTCAGTGATTGAGAACAGGCAAATTAGGTGGCCGCAAGGCCCCTGTGAGTGCGAGGCCTTAGGCGACCGCCTAATTTGCCTAATTAGAGAGCCGCCTCTGCCCCAGAGGCTGCAACACCTAAGCAAGAGGCACCACTAACCAAACACTGCCATGAAGACCAAGCCACTCTCCAAACAAGTAAGGGACAATGTTGTTGAGAAGTACAAGTCAGGGTTAGGTTATAAAAAAAAATCCAAATCTTTGATGATCCCTAGGAGCACCATCAAATCTATCATAACCAAATGGAAAGAACATGGCACAACAGCAAACCTGCCAAGAGAAGGCCGCACAACAAAACTTATGGGCCGGGCAAGGAGGGCATTAATCAGAGAGGCAGCACAGAGAGCTAAGGTAACCCTGGAGGAGCTGCAGAGTTCCACAGTTGAGACTGGAGTATCTGTACATAGGACGACAATAAGCCGTACGTTCCATAGAGTTGGGCTTTATGGCAGAGTGGCCAGAAGAAAGCCATTACTTTCAGCAAAAAACAAATTGTTACGTTTTGAGTTTGCAAAAAGGCATGTGGGAGACTCCCAAAATGCATGGAGGAAGGTGCTCTGGTCTGATGAGACTAAAATTGAACTTTTTGGCCATCAAAGAAAACGCTATGTCTGGTGCAAACCCAACACATCACATCACCCAAAGAACACCATTCCCACAGTGAAACATAGTGTTGGCAGCATCATGCTGTGAGGATGTTTTTCAGCAGTCGGGACTGGGAAACTGGTCAGAGTTGAGGGAAAGATGGATGGTGCTAAATACAGGGATATTTTTGAGTAAAACCTTTTTTGAAAAAAAACATCTTCAAAGTTGTGGGCATGTTCTGCAAATTAAATGATGCAAATCCTCAAACAATCCATGTTAATTCCAGGTTGTGAGGCAACAAAACATGAAAAATGCCAAGGGGGGTGAATACTTTTGCAAGGCACTGTATATGAATCCATTTATCTAACTTTATTTCTGTGGATAGAAACAGAAATAACCCGGTAAACTATATTACATCATTAGACATTAATAGGTATGTCAGGTGGGATCACTGCACGTATGACCAAATTAACGTGTAATCTGTTTTTTACAGATAGTGGTATTGGGCTTTTCACTCTCATTTAATTAAGTACTCAAAAAAAAAGAGGGTCCATTTAATGCAACACTGAGGTTGACATGGAAAAACACAAATCCTTTACCTTTTGTGTTGCCCTCGCTACATAGGTGGTCGCATCAGCATCTAAACAATCTCTGAGGAGATCAGCTGGGAGATTATATCATTTAAGTACATTTTTTTACTCCCAGCTGCTCTATCATAGTGCTTTTGCCATGTCAATTGTCCCTTTCTATGTCGTACAATACCTGGTTGGTCCTGCCTGTTTCTGTGTTCCCCTGTTTAAACTGACCACATTTATCATGGCTGCTGATTCAATGATAGAGTGGTCAGATTACGTGCCTCCGACATCCTGCTTTCTCCTCAGCATCTCTGCATCTCCCCCTCCTTCTCTCGCTGTCACTTCTATAGTTTGTGTGAGAACCTGAACAAAGAAAGATGGCCAGGACTGAGTCCTTGTAAAAGCTATCTCAGTTAAAGCAACCACTGACCCCCCAAAAGTAGACCCTTTCCTCATGGACCGAAACAAAAATAGCTCTTGTTGCCAAGAGCGGAGTATCTGTTGATGATAAGGATGGGGAAAGAGGAAGTAACAGAATAACAAAATATATGCGGCATTCCACATATTTATTTATTATAGGTTATTTTGGTCACATGCAAACTTTCAAGTGTAAGATTTTTGTACAACAAACAGGGACTAGCGCCAGGCCAAATAGATATCTGTCCTGCATGAGAGGCCTTACAGCAGTAAACTGGCATTTACAGTACATATATAACAGCCTAGCTAGGTGGAGCCTTACCATTAGTTAATAACAAGTGGTTAATACATTCAAAATAATATCACCATGGTATATTTCAGCAGAATTTCAGATCTCTTATTTACAAAAGAACAGAGTCAGCACACAAACATAAACACTACGGTTCAAGCTCGAAGCACTATCTCCTCAGAGATAACCCTCCAGCAAATTAGAGCATAACATCCTAAACATAGGTGTGTGCAGCCTATTGCATTAGGGTGTGCACCCCAAACAGAAGCTCAAACACACGTGATTTTATATATATATATATATATATATATATATATATATATATATATATATATATATATTTCACACAAACACTCGGAACTCTGTGTACATAGGATTAGTGATCTGGCCCTTTCTTCTCCCTGAAAAGCAGGGAGAAAAAACAGCCAGATTAGTAAGTAAAAGCAGCACACCTTTTCACATGTTAGACACACAGTTAACCCCTTGATGTTAACCCTTTTCCAGCCAGTGTCATTAGTACAGTGTAAAGTATTATTACTGATCACTGTATTAGTGTCACTAGTGACATCAGTGTCAGTTCGTGACCCTGCCAGCCAGTAACAGCTAGTACCAGATTGCCCGCAGAGGGGCAGAGTGCCCCCTTACATCAGAGCATGGCACAGTGTCCCCTGACATCAGAGCATGGCACAGTGCCCCTGACAGAGAATGGCACAGTGCCCCCTTACATCAGAGCATGGCACAATAGTGCCCCCTGACATTAGAGCATAGCACAGTGCCCCTTGCATCAGAGAATGGCACAGTAGTGTCCCCTGACATCAGAGCATGGCACAGTAGTGCCCCGACATCAGAGCATGGCACAGTAGTGCCCCAACATCTGAGCATGGCACAGTAGTGCCCTGACAGAGAATGGCACAGTAGTGCCCCCTGACAGAGCATGGCATAGTGCCCCCCTGACATCAGAGCATGGCACAGTAGTGCTCTGACATCAGAGAATGGCACAGTAGTGCCCCCTGACATCAGAGAATGGTACAGTGACCCCTTACATCAGGGCATGCACAGTGCGCCTTACATCAGAGCATGGCACAGTGCCCCTTACATCAGTGCATGACACAGTGCCCCTTACATCAGAGCATGGCACAGTAGTGCCCAGACATCAGAGCTTGTCACAGTGCCCCTTACATAAGAGCATGGCACAGTAGTGCCCCTTACATCAGAGCATGGCACAGTAGTGCCCCTTACATCAGAGCATGACAGAGTGCCCCCCTGACATCAGAGCATGATGCAGTGTCCCTTACATCAGAGCATGGCCCAGTGCCCCTTACATCAGAGCATGACACAGTGCCCCCCTGTCATCAAGACATTACACAGTGCCTCCCTGACATCATAGCATGGCACAGTGCCCCCCGACATCAGAGAATGGTACAGTGACCCCTTACATCAGGGCATGCACAGTGCGCCTTACATCAGAGCATGGCACAGTGCCCCTTACATCAGCGCATGGCACAGTGCCCCTAACATCAGAGCATGGCACAGTAGTGCCCCGACATCAGAGCATGACACAGTGCCACTTACATCAGAGCATGGCACAGTGCCTCTTACATCAGAGCATGGCACAGTGCCCCCTGACATCAGACCATGGCACAGTGCCCCCTGACATCAAAGCATGACACAGTGCCCCCCTGACATCAGAGCATGACACAGTGTCCCTTACATCAGAGCATGGCACAGTGCCGCCCCGACATCAAAGCATGGCACAGTAGTGCCCCAACATCAGAGCATGACACAGTGCCCCCCTGATATCAGAGCATGGCACGGTGCTCCCTGACATCACATCAGAGCATGACACAGTGACCCCCGACATCATAGCATGGCACAGTGCCCCTTACATCAGAGTTAAGGCATCCCTAAGTGCTAGCTGGATAAGAAATCAACTTGGCAGCTCCTGGAGGGGGGACAGATGGGGGAGAGAGGGGAGGGAGATAGGGGACTGCTCACTCACCTGGCTGGTATCTGCAGGATCACACAGGAGAATCAATGTAGCAGCCCCCGTGGATCTGCCAGCTGCTGTACCTAAACTCTCCCGCCCACATATGTCCTTTCTCAGGCCAAGGCTCCACACAAGAATTGTAGTGTGGGCGGGGCAGACACAGGGGATGGGGGCTGGAGGAGCCAGAGAGGATCGAGCCCTCTCTCCTCTCCTCTCCTGTTCGTGCGGTGTGGAGTGGAGGGGAGGGGGGTTGGAAGGGGGGATTTTTGCTGGCAGAGCATTGTAAATTAAGTTAAATCTACCCTCTAGATTCGGCCATGCTCCCCACTAAGTGCTGCTTACCTCCTATCCTATGACAGCAGAAGAGGTACTGGAGGGTAGGCGGAGTGCAGCTGTATCACTTCGCTGCCTACAGTAAGAGATCACTTGCTGGAACTATAGAGGGGGCATCGGGAAATCTGGCCAGCTGTCAGCTTACTCCGCTGCTGCAGTTCTCATAGGGTGAGTCTAGGAGTATACATACCAATCAAAATTGTCTCACTGGCAGCACTGTCACTGCCAGTGAGTGTCCATTAGCAAACCCAACAGTTTCACCAGAAAAAAGCCCTGGCTGGCACAGGGGGGATTAGGGTGTGCCCAGGCACACCCAGGACACACCCCGTGCGCACGCCTATGATCCTAAATATAGTATAATAAAGTCTACTGGCTTATATTGCCAGCTACAATATCTCACAAAAGTAAGTACACCCCTCACATTTTTGTAAATATTCTATTATATCTTTTGATGTGACAAAAGAATTGACACTTTGCTACAATGTAAAGTAGTGAGTGTACAGCTTGTATAACAGTGTCAATTTGCTGTCCCCTCAAAATAACTCAACACTAGGGATGAGCCGAATACCCCCCTGTTCGGTTCGCACCAGAACAAGCGAACAGGCAAAAAATTTGTTCGAACGCGCGAACACCGTTAAAGTCTATGGGACACGAACATGAATAATCAAAAGCGCTAATTTTAAAGGCTTATATGAAAGTTATTGTCATAAAAAGTGTTTGGGGACCTGGGTCCTACCCCAGGGGACATGGATCAATGCAAAAAAAAGTTTTAAAAACTGCCGTTTTTTTGGGAGCAGTGATTTTAATAATGCTTAAAGTGAAACAATAAAAGTGTAATATCCCTTTAAATTTCGTAGCTGGGGGGTGTCTATAGTATGCCTGTAAAGGTCTGACAGCAAAATGACATTTCAAAGGAAAAAAAGTCATTTAAAACTACTCGCGGCTATTAATAAATTAGGGAATCCCACAATCCATTGCCACAGGGCAATCCCGAACCAAAATGAAAAAAAAAATGATGTGGGGGGTCCCCCTAAATTCCATACCAGGCCCTTCAGGTCTGGTATGGATATTAAGGGGAACCCCGGCCAAAATTTTTTTAAAAATGGCGTGGGGTCCCCCTCAAAATCTATATTTATTTTAAGGGGAACCCCAGCCAAAATAAAAATAAAAAAATGGTGTGGGGTCCCCCCAAAAATCCATACCAGACCCTTATCCGAGCGCGCAACCTGGTAGGCCACAGGAAAAGAGGGGGGATGAGAGAGCTCCTAAACCGTACCAGGCCATATGCCCTCAACATTGGGAGGGTGCTTTGGGGTAGCCCCCCCAAAACACCTTGTCCACATGTGGATGGGGACAAGGGCCTCATCCCCAAAACCCTTGCCCGGTGGTTGTGGGGGTCTGCGGGCGGGGGGCTTATCAGGATTTTGGAAGCCCCCTTTAACAAGGGGACCCCCAGATCCCAGCCCTCCCCCCTGTGTAAAATGGTAAGGGGGTACTTACCCTTACCTTTTCACAAAAAAGTGTCAAAAATGTTAAAAAAGGCAAGAGACAGTTTTTAACAATTCCTTTATTTAAATACTTATTTCTTCTATCTTCTATCTTCCTTCGGTTTCTTCCTCCATCTTCTTCTTCTTCTGGTTCTTCCCCCGATGTTCTCGTCCGGCATCTTCCTCCGCGGCGTCTTCTTCGCTTCTTCTCCTCGGGCCACTCCGCATCCACCAAGATGGGAGGATCCCGCTGTGTGACGCTTCTCCTCTTTTGACGGTTCTTAAATAATAGAGGGCGGGGCCACCCGGTGACCCCGCCCCCCTCTGACGCACAGGGACTTAACGGGGACTTTCCTGTGGCATTCCCCGTGACGTCAGAGGGGGGCGGGGTCGCACTCCGTTATTTAAGAACCGTCAGAAGAGGAGAAGCGTCACACAGCGGGAGCCTCCCATCTTGGTGGATGCGGAGCGGCCCGAGGAGAAGAAGGGAAGAAGACGCCGCGTAGGAAGATGCCGGACGAGAACACCGGAGGAAGGACCAGAAGAACCAGAAGAAGAAGAAGATGAAGGAAGAAACCGAAGGAAGATAGAAGATAGAAGAAAGAAGATAGAAGAAAGAAGAAGCATTTAAATAAAGGAATTGTCAAAAACTGTCTCTCAACATTTTTGACAGTTTTTTTGTGAAATGGTAGGGGTACTTTTGTACACGGGGGGAGGGCCGGGATCTGGGGGTCCCCTTGTTAAAGGGGGCTTCCAGATTCTGATAAGCCCCCCGCCCGCAGACCCCCACAACCACTGGGCAAGGGTTGTGGGGATGAGGCCCTTGTCCCCATCAACATGGGGACAAGGTGTTTTGGGGGGCTACCCTCCCAATGTTGAGGGCATGTGGCCTGGTACGGTTCAGGAGGGGGGGCGCTCTCTCGCCCCCCTTCTTTTCCTGTGGCCTGCCAGTTTGCGTGCTCGGATAAGGGTCTGGTATGGATTTTTGGGGGGACCCCACGCCATTTTTTTTATTTTGGTGCAGGGTTCCCCTTAAAATCCATACCAGACCTAAAGGGTCTGGTATAGATTTTGAGGGGGACCCCACGCCATTTTTAAAAAAAATTTTGGCTGGAGTTCCCCTTAATATCCATACCAGACCTGAAGGGCCTGGTATGGAATTTAGGGGGACCCCCCATGTCATTTTTTTTTAAATTTTGGTTCAGGGTTCCCCTGTGGGGAATTCCCATGCCATTTTTATCAATGAACTTTTATGTGTATTTTCGGACCGGCAATTCATTAATAGCTGCGAGTAGTTTTAAATGACTTTTTTTCCTTTGAAATGTCATTCTGCTGTCAGACTGTTCTAAGCACGGGAAACATGTGCCCCTTTACAGGCATACTATAGACACCCCCCAGGTATGAAATGTAAAGGAATATTACACTTTTATTGTTTCACTTTAAGCATTATTAAAATCGCTGCTCCCGAAAAAACTGCCGTTTTTAAAACTTTTTTTTGCATTGATCCATGTCCCCTGGGGCAGGACCCAGGTCCCCAAACACTTTTTATGACAATACCATGCATATAAGCCTTTAAAATTAGCACTTTTGATTTCTCCCATAGACTTTTAAAGGGTGTTCCGCGGCTTTCGAATTTGCCGCGAACACCCCAAATTGTTCGCTGTTCGGTGAACTGGCGAACAGCCGGTGTTCGAGTCGAACATGAGTTTGACTCGAACTCGAAGCTCATCCCTACTCGACACACAGCCATTCATGTCTAAATCGCTGGCAACAAAATTGAGTACACCCCTAAGTGAAAATGTCCAAACTGGGCCCAAAGCGAGAAGAAGTGGAGTGGTGGTGCGTGTACAGTGCCTTGCAAAAGTATTCACCCCCCTTGGCATTTTTTGTGTTTTGTTGCCTCACAACCTGGAATTAACATGGATTGTTTGTGGATTTGCATCATTTAATTTGCAGAACATGCCCACAACTTTGAAGACGTTTTTTTTTTTTTTTTTAATCGTGAAGCAAACAACAAATAGGACAAAAAAACAAAAAAAGTCAATGTGCATAACTATTCACCCCCTAAAGTCAATACTTTGTAGAGCCACCTTTTGTGGCTATCACAGCTTCAAGTCGCTTTGGATAAGTCTTTATGAGCTTGCCACATCTTACCACTGGGATTTTTGCCCATTCCTTCTTGCAAAACTGCTCCAGCTCCTTCAAGTTGGATGGTTTGCATTTGTGAACAGCAATCTTTAAGTCTGACCACAGATTTTCTATTGGATTGAGGTCTGGGCTTTGACTAGGCCATTCCAACACATTTACATGTTTCCCCTTAAACCACTCAAGTGTTGCTTTAGCAGTGTGCTTTGGGTCACTGTCCTGCTGGAAGGTGAACCTCCGTCCTAACCTCAAAACACACACAGAGTGGTACAGGTTTTGCTCAAGAATATCCCTGTATTTAGCACCATCCATCTTATCCTCAACTCTGACCAGTTTCCCAGTCCCGACTGCTGAAAAACATCCGCACAGCAAGATGCTGCCACCACCATGTTTCACTGTGGGAATGGTGTTCTTTGGGTGATGTGATGTGTGAGGTTTGCGCCAGACATAGCGTTTTCTTTGATGGCTAAAAAGTTCAATTTTAGTCTCATCAGACCAGAACACTTTCCTCCATGCATTTTGGGAGTCTCCCACATGCCTTTTCGCAAACTCAAAACGTAACATTTTGTTTTTTTTCTGAAAGTAATGGCTTTCTTCTGGCCACTCTGCCATAAAGCCCAACTCTAGGGAGCGTACGGCTTATTGTCGTCCTATGTACAGATACTCCAGTCTCTGCTGTGGAACTCTGCAGCTCCTCCAGGGTTACCTTAGGTTTCTGTACTGCCTCTCTGATTAATGCCCTCCTTGCCTGGTCCGTGAGTTTTGGTGTGCGGCCCTCTCTTGGCAGGTTTGCTGTTGTGCCATGTTCTTTCCATTTGGTTATGATAGATTTGATGGTGCTCCTAGGAATCATCAAAGATTTGGATTTTTTTTATAACCTAACCCTGACTTGTACTTCTCAACAACATTGTCCCTTACTTGTTTGGAGAGTTCCTTGGTCTTCACGGCAGTGTTTGATTAGTGGTGCCTCTTGCTTAGGTGTTGCAGCCTCTGGGGCCTTTGAAAAAGGTGTGTATATGTAATGACATCTTGTGACACTTAGATTGCACACATGTGGACATCATTTCACTAATTATGTGACTTCTGAAGGTAATTGGTTGCACCAGAGTTTTTTATGGGCTTCATAACAAAGGGGGTGAATACATACGCACGTGCCAATTATCATTTTTTAATTTCTGAAAAATAGTTTTATGTATATATTTTTCTAATTTTACCTCACCAACTTAGACTATTGTGTTCTGATCCATCACATATA
Source organism: Lithobates clamitans (assembly GCA_037952925.1). Classification (NCBI taxonomy): domain Eukaryota; kingdom Metazoa; phylum Chordata; class Amphibia; order Anura; family Ranidae; genus Lithobates; species Lithobates clamitans. Next base: position 139,271 of record JBBGZY010002909.1, on the reverse strand, counting down.
ATTCAGATTAAAAACACATTGAACTAAAGGCTGTAATTTAACAAAATAGGTAAAAAGCCAAGGGGGGTGAATACTTTGGCAAGGCACTATATGTACTGGTCTGGCCAATCCGGTAAGTAAACAAACGGAAAAAAGGCTTAGTGCTCAAGGCACAGCATACCCCCCAGGATTTTTAGGACAGACCAGGAGGTATTTAAAAAGGTTTTCTTTATTAATACAAAATCTAGTTACACAATAAAGATATAAAATCAATAATATTGTACAAAATTGTAAGCATAGAAACTACCCAATGGAGCAGCAGCAAAACAGTGCAAATGGCTGTATAGAATGATGCCTGACATGTTTCAGACTATCTGTCCTTCTTCAAAGGCTAATGTGTCATCTATAGCAAGCATGTTCTATAAAGTAAGCATAGTTAGATATCAGTATAATAATGCAATCAAATTGAAATCGCTTTATACAGAGATTGAATAATCATCTCATCAATAAACATGGCAAAGGAAAAACACATATTGTCGTGATACCTGAGCTGATCAGCGCCAGACATGGGGGGGGGAGGCAGAATGAATACAGCCTAATGCAGTGAGTATCTTGCAGTGTGGAAATAAGGATATGTGGCTGGATGTAATAAAGCCAAACTGAAGCATGAAAGGTAAGGGCCGGATGAACCCACAGTTGCTGCAGGAATTCCCACTGACTGGAGATCACTCCAGTCAGTATAAGGTCAGCCAGCAGTTGCAAAAGTATGCTTGATATCTTCCTATAAGGGTGATACAATTGGGAATAGTAAGTATGTTAAAATAATAAAGTAGATAACAAGTAGATAATAGAAATGTCATGTAAAGTGCTTAATATAAACTTGCCTTGACAAAGATAGATGCAGATCAGTGGGTCCAAGCAGCAAAACAAACACCAGCAATATGGGTGCTGTTGCTGACACAGGCCTATAAATAGCCAGTATGACCATTAATAAACAGCTGAGTGTGGGCTGTAACTAGCGCCCAACCCAGCTGAGGCTGATGAGGCAGAGCATTGCGCCAGGGGTGGCTTCAACGATCTGCCTCAGAATTCCCAGGCAGGGCGGCGCACGGCACGGCCACACCCCATAAGGGGCGGGACCGTGTCCCGCGTCATCCCGCCACCAGCGCGTGTGGAACCCGCCCATCTGTGCTCCGGTGTGGAAAGCAAACAGGAAGGAGCGCAGTACAGAGGCTGAGCTCCAAAGGATGAGGAGAGCCAGATCACCGCACAGAGGAAAGCGGTCGGGCATCTCCCACGCGCCGCCCAGCAAATGGGGGTATCTAGTCCAGAACCCCATGCAATAAAACCCCATGCTGTATCCATTTTGCCTCCCCCCCATGTCTGGCGCTAATCAGCTCAGGTATCACGACAAATTGGGCCCAAAGTGTCAATATTTTGTTTGGCCACCATTATTTTCCAGTACTGCTTTTTGGGCATGGATTTCACCAGAGGTTCACAGGTTGCCACTAGGGATGGGCCGAACTCCCCCCTGTTCGGTTCGCACCAGAACATGCGAACAGGCAAAAAATTTGTTCGAACACGTGAACACCGTTAAAGTCTATGGGACACGAACATGAAAAATCAAAAGTGCTAATTTTAAAGGCTTATATGCATGGTATTGTCTTAAAAAGTGTTTGGGGACCTGGGTCCTGCCCCAGGGGACATGGATAAATGCAAAAAAAAGTTTTAAAAACATCCGTTTTTTCAGGAGCAGTGATTTTAATAATGCTTAAAGTGAAACAATAAAAGTGTAATATTCCTTTAAATTTCGTACCTGGGGGGTGTCTATAGTATGCCTGTAAAGGGGCGCATGTTTCCCGAGTTGAGAACAGTCTGACAGGAAAATTACATTTTTAAAGGAAAAAAAGTAATTAAAAACCACTCGCGGCTATAATGAATTGTCGGTCCGGCAATACACATAGGAGTTCACAGGGGAACCCTGAACCAAGATTTAAAAAAAAAAAATGCGTGGGGGTCCCCCCCGGGTCTGGTATGGATTTTAAGGGGAACCCTGCACCAAAATTAAAAAAAAATGGCGTGGGGTCCCCCCAAAAATACATATCAGACCCTTATCTGAGCACGCAACCTGGCAGGCCTCAGGAAAAGAGGAGGGGACAAGAGAGCACCCCCCCTCCTGAACCGTACCAGGCCACATACCCTCAACATTGGGAGGGTGCTCTGGGGTAGCCCCTGCTTCAGTATGTCACAGTACATGTTCGCATTCAGGGTTCCCTTAATGAATTGTAGCTCCCCAGTGCCGGCAGCACTCATGCAGCCCCAGACCACGACACTCCCACCACAATGCTTGACTGTAGGCAAGATAAACTTGTGTTTGTACTCCTCACCTGGTCCACACACGCTTGACACCATCTGAACCAAATAAGTTTATCTTGGTCTCATCAGACCACAGAACATGGTTCCACTAATCAATGTCCTTAGTCTGCTTGTCTTCAGCAAACTGTTTGTGGGCTTTCTTGTGCATCATTTTTAGATGAGGCTTCCTTTCCCAAAGACAACCTCTGGATATGACGCTGAGCACATGCACTCAATTTCTTTGGTCGACCATGGCAGGGTCTGAGTGGAATCTGTCCTGTTAAACTGCTGTATGGTCTTGGCCACCGTGCTGCAGCTTAGTTTCAGGGTCTTGGCAATCTTCGTATAGCCTAGGCCCTCTTCATGTAGAACAACAATTCTTTTTTTCAGATCCTTAGAGAGTGTTTTGCCATGAGGTGCCATGTTGAACTTTCAGTGACCAGTATGAGAGAGTGAGAGCGATAACACCAAATTTAACACACCTGCTCCCCATTTACACCTGAGACCTTGTAACACTAACGAGTCACATGACACCGGGGAGGAAAAATGATAATTTCACTTAGGGGTGTACTCAATTTTGTTGCCAGCAGTTTAGATATTAATGGCTGTGTGTTGAGTTATTTTGAGGGAACAGCAAATTTACACTGTTATTCAAGCTGTACACTCACTACTTTACATTGTAGCAAAGTGTCAATTCTTCAGTGTTGTCACATCAAAAGATATAATAAAATATTTACAAAAATGTGAGGGGTGTACTCACTTTTGTGAACAATCCTTAAGATTATTATTTAGAGACCACAATTACTCTAGTATCTTGCTACCTACTGGCCTAAAAGTACTATAACACCCCTAGCAGGCATAGATATGCACATAGAACCAATTTTGTAATAAACAGAATATGTATATTAAATACAACAGTCTTGACTTGTCACCATCCTTCCAGAGCTCTTGAAAAAAAAACAGAGATCCTACCAAATCTAAAAACTAACTACAGTATCTACAGTGCTCAGCATAAATAAGTACACCCAACAGATTTGTCAGAAAACCTTTCCTTTCCTTTCAGAATTAACATTTTCTATGGGACACTATACTACAAAATACTCCCAAAAATGCGGGCCATTGATAGCAACCAAGATTTGTTAATTTACACACACAAAAAAGTATTTTTCCTAACAAATTATCTCAAGACCATGCTGCAAAAATGAATGCAACCCAATTAAGGTTTAAAGCCCCATACACACTATTAGATTTTCTGCAGATTTTTGTCTTCAGATTTACCAAAAACCATATATTATGAGGTCAAACCTTAATGCCGCATACACACGGTCGGACTTTTCGTCTACAAAAGTCCGACGGACGCCGACGGACTAAAGCTGGCTGACAATCCGATCGTGTGTGGGCTTCCCCAGACTTTCAGCGGACTTTCAGCGGACTTTTCCAGCCTCAAATCTGACGGACTTTAGATTTGAAACAAGCTTCAAATCTTTAAGTCGTAACTACGCCGGACCCAGAAATCCGCTCGTCTGTGTGCTAGTCCGACGGACAAAAACCCACGCTAGGGCAGCTATTGGCTACTGGCTATCAACTTCCTTATTTTAGTCCGGTGTACATCATCACGTACGAATCCGTCTGACTTTTGTGTGATCGTATGTAGGCAAGTCCGTTCGTAAGAAAGTCCGCCGCAAGTCCGCCAAAAGTCCGTCGAAAATCTGTCAGACAGGCTGTCGGACTTTTGTAGACGAAAAGTCCGACCGTGTGTACGCGGCATTAGAGTTTCAATTTGTATGCAATCAGGCAGACCCTTGCACTACATGGTTTTGGTAAATCTGAAGACAAAAATCTGCAGAAAATCTTATATGCCCCGTACACACGATCGGACATTGATCAGATATTCCGACAACAAAATCCACGGATAATGCTCAAACTTGTTTTGCATACACATGGTCACACAAAGTTGTTGGAATTTCCGAACGTCAAGAACACGGTAATGTACAACACGTATAACGAGCCGAGAAAAATGGAGTTCAGTAGCCAGTGCGGCTCTGCTGCTTGATTCAGAGCATGCGTGGCACTTTGTACTTCGGAATTGTGTACACACGATCAGAATTTGCGCGAATGGATTTTGTTGTCGGAAAATTTGAGAACCAGATCTCAAATTTTGTGCGACGGAAATTCCGATGGAAACTGTCCAATGGAGCCTACACAGGGTCGGAATTTCCGACAACAAGCTCCGATCACACATTTTACGTCCGAAAGTCCGACCGTGTGTACGGGGCAATAGTGTGTATGGGGCTTTAGGAACGAAGCTAAATTTTAGAAAACAAAATCCTAATTAACAAGATTTCAACTACAGGTGAGTCTAAACAGGTGTCCAGCAGACAGCCGATATAAAAGTTTCTTATTTAAAGAAAACCCCTTCCCATTTCATGCTGTTAGCAATGGCACCACATGGAAGAGAAATGTCACAAGGACTGAGAAAGAAAATAATTTCTTTACACAAGAAAGGTGAAAGCTATAAGCAATTGCGTAGCTGGCACATCTGGCACCCGGGGCTGGACATTTTTTTGCACCCCCCCCCTCCCCCCTCAAGAAAAATGGTATGTGGCAATAAAGCGGCGCTGCGCCAAAACTGTGGGTGTGGTCAGATTGCATCAACAGTGGGAGGGGCATAAAAGGCCATATGCTTTAATGACTGTGCCACAAGCGAGTATGTAACAGACAGTACAAACCTCAGTACACTAATTTTAATAAAATAAAACTGTTCTATTGCATATCTTTTACTTACACACAGCTAATCTTAAAGTGATATTAAAGTCTTGTTCTTTTTTCTAAATAATAAAACATGTAATACTTACCTGCTCTGTGTGGTTTTGCACAGAGCAGCTCAGATCCTCCTCTTCTTGGGTCCCCCGCAGGCACCCCTGGCCCCTCACGCTCCCAAGCCGAGGCTCTGTGTGTCCATTCACACACAGAGCCATGGCTTGACGTTGCTCCCTCCATCTTCTGATTGGCTCACTGGCTGTGATTGACAGCGTGAGCCAATCGCTCCTGCCAAAAGCCAATCAGGAGTGCGAGTCCCCAGACAGCCAAGGCTCTCGTGGACATCGGTGGATCGAGAGGGGGCTCGGGTAAGAATTATTGGGGGCTGCTGCACACAGAAGGTTTTTTACCTTCATGCATAGAATGCATGAAGATTAAAACCCTTGTGCCTTACAACCACTTTAACAAAGAATATGCAGTAGTCAGGAGTAAGAAATGTAAAACACGGTGAGGGGAATTTATCAAAACTGGTGCAGTCAGAATTTGGAACATTCAGACAGGCGCCAAGACAGGTCCTGTATGCTAAGCTACGTTTTGCTGCATCTGCATCCACCTATAGAAGTGGGTTCACAGATCCAAATGCAGACACTGTGCGTTTGGATACATGCATCCCTTCCTATCTGCATGTCAAATTTTGACTTTTGACTATGTCCATGCAGCTGTTGCGTCCAAATTGACTTTGACTGGACTGCCTGCACAGGGATGCACAGAACACCAAGTATCCCCATGCGTTACATGGCCATCACACTGGGCATGGACACATAGGCTCCATGTAAATGAGGCCTAACTGTTATTAGGGCCAGATAGCAGGAAAGAGGAGATGTTGGGTAATTAAAAAAAGTATAGTATATTTATTTATGAATCATACTTATATAGGTAGATGCTGCTTCTGTCCCCCGCTGACTCTAAGGCTGAGAACTGAGTAAAAAAACAGCCGATCACTCAGTTCTCAGTGCTCCCTGACCAGAGAGCTGGTGGCTATCAGTCTCTGGTTCCCTGCTCCCCCACACCGGTGCTCACTGAAACACTGGGCTGTGAAGAGGACAGAAGTGGCTGGCTTTAGGCTCTCAGGCTGAGCTAGGTGCCGGTCCAGGCATGTAAGCAGATCCCAATTATATGGTTGCGATCTTTCCCCAACCTAGATCAACTCTGTCACATCAGCCAAAAATGGGTAACCGGAGTGCAAAACAATCTGTACTGATGTGATCAAAAGGAGAATTACAACCAAACAGGCTGATGTGATCAAAAGGAGAATTACAACCAAACAGGCTTTGGCTGTACTTCTCCTTTAATAAATCGATCACACGACCTGTCTCTCTGCTCCTGTTTGGCATTACTTGCGACAATTGATAAATGTCCCCATTTATGTTGTGAATTCACCCTCCAGGGCCCAGGCAGGCTCTTCCTCAGTCCAGGCTTTAAATCCAGGCTCTTTCTTCCTGAAGCTGGAAGGTTGTTCAGGTACCCTCTTTCCTACTCCAGAGGGCCTCCATACACCTCCTCTCCTAATCTGGGACCTCCAGACACCCCCTCACCTAGTCCAGTATCTCCCTTGTACCCCCCTTATCCAGGAGCCTTTGCCACACTAAACACCATTTTCTAACCACTTCCCTACCGCACATAGTCAAATGATGTCCTTGACTTTGTGCGGTGATATTTGAATGATGCCTGCAGCTAGAGGCATCATTCAGATATCATTATTTTCAGCCAGCAATTCTGTGCACCATAAGAACAATCATAGTGGCAGTTCCGCCGTTTGATCGTTCTTATAGGCAACGGGAGTGGACGTCCCCCGCTCCCGCCGCCATCAGGTGCTTCTTCGGGCTCTCCCGTGCCATCGGGGGCCAGAGAAAGAATCGGCCAACGCCGGATGACTACGATAGAGATGACTGGTGACCAGATGGTCACCAGTCATCTCTATGACCGTCGGAGGCCCGGGCGCGATGTTATGACGTCACGCCCGGGTTCCCGGATGTCAACAAAGCCACGATCTTGGCTGTCTGCATGAGATCAGTGAATTTTTTCACCGATCTCATGCTTTCCAGCCTGGAGGAGAGATGTGGGGTCTTATTGACCTCGCATCTCTCCATAAAGAGGACCTGTCACATAGATTCCTATTACAAGGGATGTTTACATTCCTTGTAATAGGAATAAAAGTGATCAAAAAAATAAAAATGTAAAAAAAAAGTGTAAAAATAAAAAAAATTAAGTAAAATAAAAATAACAATAATAATAAAAAATTTTTAAAACGCGCCTGTCCCTGGTAGCTCGCGCTCAGAAGCGAACGCACACGCAAGTCCCACCCACAATGTAAACGCCGTTCAAACCACACATGTGGGGTATCACCACGTGCGTTAGAGCATGTGCAACAATTTTAGCACTAGACCTCCTCTGTAACTCTAAACTGGTAACCTGTAAAAATTTTCAAAGCATCACCTATGGAGATTTTTAAGTAATGAAGTTTGGCGCCATCCCATGAGTGTGCGCAATTTTCAAGTGTGACATGTTAGGTATCTATTTACTCGGCGTAACATCATCTTTCACATTATACAAAAAAATTGGGCTAACTTTACTTTTTTGCTATTTTTTAATTCATGAAACCGTTTTTTTCCAAAAAAGGGCATTCGAAAAATTATTGCGCAAATACCGTGTGAGATAAAAAGTTGCAGTGACCACCATTTTATTCCCCAGGGTGTCTACTAAAAAAAATATATAATGTTTTTCTGAGTAATTTTCTAGCAAAAAAAAGATGAATTTTACATGTAGGAGAGAAGTGCCAGAATAGGCCCAGTATGGAAGTGGCTAGTCAATGGCCTCCTCTGCACCCACCCCCCTAGTCCAGGGCCTCCTCTGCACTCCTCTTCTTGTCCAAGGCCTCCTTTACAGCCCACCCCAATTTAAGAGCCTCCTCTGCACCCTGCTATTCAAATCCAGGTCCTTTATCAACCCCACTTTTCAAGTCCAGGGCCTACTCTACACCCCCAGTCTAGGTCCTCCGGTGTACTCCCCTCCTAGTCCAGGTCCTCCTCAGCATCTCCCAGTCCAGGGCCTCCTCTGCACCCCCCCAGTCCAGGGCCTCCTCTGAAACCCCCAAGTCCAGGGCCTCCTCTGCACCCCCCCAGCCCAGTACCTCCTCTGCATCCCCCAAGTCCAGGGCCTCCTCTGCACCTCCAGCCCAGGGCCTCCTCCACACTTACCCAGCCCAAGGCCTCCTCTGCTCCCATCAGCCCAGGGCCTCCACTACACCCTCCAGTCCAGGGCCTCCTCTAACCCACCCCCAGTCCGGGGCCTCCTCCTAACCCCCTCCCAGCCCAAGGCCTTCAGTGCACCCCACAGTCCAGGGCCTCATCTCCACCCCCTCCCAGCCCAGGGCCTCCTCCACACTCCAACCCCCCCAGCCCAGGGCCTCCTCCGCACCCCCCCAGTCCAGGGCCTCCTCTGAACCCCCCCAGGCCAGGTCCTACTTTAAAGTCTCCCCTTCTCTGGGATGTCTCACGCAAAAAACACATAGGCTGTTTGGACACTGGGCAGGACTAGGAGGGAGACCTGCCTGTCCATTACATTTGATCGGGTGGCAGGGACACCCTTAGAGCCCGCCTAGAATTTGCCAGGGCCCATGCTGAAAAAGAAGAAGACTACTGGGACTCTGTACTCTGGAGTGATGAGACCAAGATGTTTTTGGAACTGATGGCTTCAAAACTGTATGGTGTCGCAAAGCTGAGGAGTACAAAGAAAAATGCATGGTGCCTACAGTGAAACATTGTGGTGGCAGTGTCCTTCTGTGGGGCTGCATGAGTGATGCTGGTGTCGGGGAGCTGCATTTCATTGATGGTATCATGAATTCACAGATGTACTGTTCTATATTGAAAGAGAAGATGCTACCATCACTCTGTGCCCTTGGTTGTCGTGCACTTTTCCAACGTGACAATGATCCAAAACACACATCTAAAGCTACTGTTACCACTGAAGAAGAACAGGGTGAAAGTGATTCAGTGGCCACGTATGTCTCCTGATCTGAACCCAATCGAACACCTAAGGGGAATTCCGGAAAGACAAGTTGAGCATCACTCTAAATCCAGCATCCAGGCTCTAAAAGAGGTCGTTCTTGAAGAATGGAAAAAATAAGATGTTGCAACAAGTCGCCATCTTGTTCACTCCATGCCTAGAAGACTTGGTGCTGTCCTTACAAATCATAGAGGTCATACAAAATACTAGATGTAGTAGTTTTAGTTTAGGGGTGTACTCATTTCTGCATCAACTAATTTGAGTAACACTGAGTATTTTGTAATCTAAGTTATGTTATTAACCCTACTTTCAAGTAATGAGCTAAACAAATGTTTTATAGAACTCAGTTTTGTCTAAATTTTGAAAATTGTTCTTGTGTTCATTGTGTTCATCTTACTATTTAAAAGGGGTGTACTCATTTATGCAGAGCACTGTACATTTTCTGCATAAACAGTACTAATTCCTAAGTGAGGGCAAAAGAGTTGTTTTGCAGCAACATTAAATTGCCCATGAACACATTATCAAGTTCTTGGCTCTGCAAGCCCAGCATCCAAACAACAGAAAAAAATGTAATGATGCAAGAAAATGGGAAATAACATTTTTTTACCTGTAAACAATGCTTTTAATCTTCCCGATTAGGTGTTGTAGTTCAGTAGCAAATGCAGAGGACCCCCCCCCCCCCCCCTTCAGGATTGACTAGCAACATAGATCAGAAAAGTAGAACAAAGGCAGAGGGTCTTCATCTCCTGCTCGACTTGGTGAAATAAGTAGGAAGATAAAGATGCAGATTGCCCTGCACTTTAGGCAACAGTTCAGTTCAGCACCAAACTGCAACAAGAGGATCCCCTCTTCAGGGTTTTACAGAAATAATAAAGGTCCTTCAAATGAGAGTTGTCCCTACTTTGGGCAACAGTTGCCATCCAAACCCCAGATATTTGCAGACCAGACCTAATCCTTCTGTCCGGCCTTTTTCATCACAACTCTGGGAATTGTGGATTCTGGCAGAGCTTGGGAACGTGCAAGAATTCCCAGATATTTTTGTTGCACCGTTCTTGGCAACGTTTTTCCCCTTCCTCCATAACGTGACCTGCTAGTTTGTGGCCATGAAAAGTCCTTAGAGCCAAGGGTCTTATTTCTAATGGAACAAAGATCTTTCCTCGGGCCCAGAGTAGGTCATCATGTTTTTCCAAGGAAGGTACAGTGACTGAACGTTGATTTAATAGAGGTTATTAAGTCAGTTTGGATGGCCAACGGGAAATTTTGTGGAGACAAGATAGTGCTAGGTTCAGCTGCCTGAGAGGTTTCAAGGAACATCCGGGAGAGTGCATCTGCCTTTCCGTTTTTGTAGCCAGGTCTGTAGGATATATGAAAATTGACTCTAGAAAAAAAAGAGCCCAGTGGGCTTGTCTGGGTGCTTACCGTTTGGCTGACCTGAGGTATTGTAGATTCTTATGATCGGTGAAGATCATGACAGGGTGGAGTGCACCCTCCAGTAGGTACCTCCACTCTTCCAGGGTGTCTTCCATAGTTCTTTTCTGGCAGGGTCAGTTTCCGGGATGCAAAGGCTACGGGATGTAGAAGGGCCTTGGGCCCCTGCCTTTGGGAGAGGATGGCTCCGGTGGCAGTTCCAGAGGCATCTACTTCCAGTACGAATGGCAGAGCCGGATCTGGATGCTTTAAGATTGGTGCTGAGGTGAACAAGGCTTTCAATTTGGAAAAAGCTTCCTGAGCTTCCTGGGACCACTGAAAACGATTATGTTGGCGTGTCAATTGCGTAATGGGGGCTACAATGGAAGAGAATCCAATGATAAATCTTCTATAAAAATTGGCAAAGCCAATGAAACATTGTACCCCCTTTTTGTCCGATGGAGCTGGCCATTCCTGGATTGCCTTCACCTTCTGTGGGTCCATTGCGACCCCATTGGTGGAGATAATGAATCCCAAGAATTGCACAACAGACTTTTCAAAGTCGCATTTCTCTGCCTTAAGATACAGCTTGTGTGTTCTGAGAATTGCCAGGACCTTTTTAGCATGAACTCAGTGTAACTCAATGGTGGCAAAAAAAATAAGGGTGTCGTCCAAGTAAACGACTAGGAAATTGTCAAGATACTCAAATTCTGATGCGGTTGTAGGCCCCTCGAAGATCTAGTTTTGAGAAGATTCGGGTGGACCGAAAACGTTGAAACAACTCTGGGATAAGTGGAAGTGGATACCGGTTCTTTATAGTTACCGTATTTATCGGCGTATAACACGCACTTTTTTCCCCTTAAAATCAGGGGAAAATCGTGGGTCCCCGCTAATTGTGATCCCCGCTCCCCGCTAATTGTGATCTATTGGCGGCAATCGCCGCCGACACTCACATAGCATGTCGTTTTAAATATGGCGCCGTGGAGTTCGTAGGGACTCGGTGGAGCTGAACGAGCGCCGCCGAAATCACAGTGAATGGGCGGAGCCGAGATACACATAGTCAAGTGTATTCGGCTCTTTCCGGCGCCGCTCACAGTCACGCCCAGTCCCGCCATTGGACCTGTGTTATGTCCATCATAGGGCGGGACTGGGCAGGACTGTGACCGGCGCCGGAAAGAGCCGAATACACTCGACTATGTGTATCTCGGCGGCGTTTGTTCAGCTCCGCCGAGTCTCTACGAACTCCGCAGCGCCATATTTAAAACTACATGCAGCTATGTGTATGTCGGCAGCGATCTGTCCAAGCATGGACACTGGGGGCAAGGCTGCACTGACCACTGGGGCAAAGCTGCACTGACAAGGCTGCACTGACAAGGCTGCACTGGGGCAAAGCTGCACTGACAAGGCTGCACTGACAAGGCTGCACTGACAAGACTGCACTGGGGCAAAGCTGCACTGACAAGACTGCACTGGGGCAAAGCTGCACTGACAAGGCTGCAATGGACACTGGGTCAAGACTGCACTGACACTGAAAAGGCTGCAATGACACTAACAAGGTTGCAGATGAACACTGATGAGGCTGCATTGATGGGCATTTTAATGTAAGTTTTTTTTCCTTAAACTTCCTTTCTAAAAGTTTTTTTCCTTAGAATTCTCTCCTAAACTTGGGGTGCGTGTTATACGGCGGTGCATGTTATACGCCGATAAATACGGTATTTTATTTAGTTCCCTGTAATCAATGCATGGCCTCAGGGAACCGTCCTTTTTTTCTACAAAAAAGATACCGGCTCCGACCGGTGAGGAGGTAGACGGTCAGCCTGTTGTTTGTCGAAAACGTCTTGGAACTCGAGGTACACTGATGGAAAGTGTTGGAGGTTATCAGGTACAGGGATTACAGCTGAGCAGACAGCTGGGGTCGGAGTGAGACAGTGCTGGGAGCAATATTCGGAAGAGAAGGAAACCTCTTTCTTGTTCCAGTTTATTTGTGGTTCATGCGCCTGTAGCCAGGGGAGTCCCAAGATGATGGGGAACAAAGGAGAGGAAATAAGGTCAAAATGTAGGAACTCTTGGTGACCAGAATCTGTAGTGACGAAAATGGGTCTGGTTTCTTGGGTGATAGGTCCAGAGCGAGGGAGAGACCCGTCAGCCAAGTGTACTTGAAGGCTTTGTTTCTTAGTCTGAAGAGGAACTTATAGCTCTTGAGCCAGTGTGATATCCAAAAAACAGCTACATGCTCCAGAATCAATTATAGCTGGCAGGCGAGCTTCCTTTTCTGCTAGCTTTAGGGAGATAAGGAGGGAGACATAAGTCTTGGGTGCACTGGTAACTTGATAATTCATAACAGATCGAGGATAAAACTTACTAGGTCTCACAGGGCAGTTATGGAGAAAATGACCTGAACCCCCACAGTATAGGCACAGATTGGCTTGTCGCCTACGTTGCCTCTCCTCGGGAGTAAGAGGAGTGGGGACCAGTCTGAGTTGCATAGGCTTGGCTTCAGGAGTAGCAGTGGTTGGAGGAACCGGACAGGGAGTCGGCTTGGGAAGCATCCAGCTGGGTCGAGGAACCTGGAAGCACTCTGAGCGCCGTTCGCGCATGCGCCTGTCTAGCTTGGTGGCTGACTGGATCAATTCCTCCAGAGTAGCAGGGGTCTCCACCAGTGTTGCCAACCGCCCGTTAATTTACGGGCAGCCCAAAAAATCACCCTATTTTCGGGGCGCCCGTGAATGTCCGTAAGGGGCAGCCGGTGCCCGTAAAAAGATGGCTGCGGGCCGGCCATGCAACTGCGCATGCGCCATTCCGAAGCCTGCAGGACTCTGGAAAGTTCTACAAACTCGGCAGGCCGGCACATGCACAGTAATTTAATGACGCCACCTGGCGTCATTTTAAACAGAAGCCGCCGCTCGTTCTTCTCGGCGGTTCAGCGGGGGGAGCAGGTGGAGCCATGTTACCGGGCTCGGCCACGGCCACAGGAGGACATTACGGGGGGGGTGAAGCCGGCCCGGTAGAGGACTGGAGGAGGACACTGTGACTGTCACTGGAGAGATGAAAGGGTCACAGTGAGTGACAGAAGGCGCCAGGCGGACACTGTCACTGACTAATGTGGAGAGTGAGACAGGTATTCTATATTCTAGTATCTGAAGGGGGACAGTGGAGGAAACTACCATGCCCGGCCCCGCAGCCTCTGACCATCTCCTGCCTACAGCCTCTGACCATCCCCTGCCCAGTGCCCACAGCCTCTGACCATCCCCTGCCCAGTGCCCACAGCCTCTGACCATCTCCTGCCCACAGCCTCTGACCATCTCCTGCCCACAGCCTTTGACCATCTCCTGCTCACAGCCTCTGACCATCTCCTGCCCACAGCCTCTGACCATCCCCTGCCCAGTGCCCACAGCCTCTGACGATCCCCTGCCCAGTGTTCACAGCCTCTGACCATCTCCTGCCCACAGCCTCTGACCATCTCCTGCCCACAGCCTCTGACCATCCCCTGCCCAGTGCCCACAGCCTCTGACCATCCCCTGCCCAGTGCCCACAGACTCTGACCATCTCCTGCCCACAGCCTCTGACCATCTCCTGCCCACAGCCTCTGACCATCTCCTGCTCAGTGCCCACAGCCTCTGACCATCCCCTGCCCGCAGCCTCTGACCATCCCCTGCCCGCAGCCTCTGACCATCTCCTGCCCGCAGCCTCTGACCATCTTCTGCCCACAGCCTCTGACCATCTCCTGCCCACAGCCTCTGATCATCTCCTGCCCACAGCCTCTGACCATCTCCTGCCCAGTGCCCACAGCCTCTGACCATCCCCTGCCCACAGCCTCTGACCATCTCCCAGTGTTCACAGCCTCTGACCATCTCCTGCCCACAGCCTCTGACCATCTCCTGCCCACAGCCTCTGACCACGCTCGGGCTCGGCCACGGCCACAGGAGGACATTACGGGGGGGGTGAAGCCGGCCCGGTAGAGGACTGGAGGAGGACACTATGACTGTCACTGGAGAGATGAAAGGGTCACAGTGAGTGACAGAAGGCGCCAGGCGGACACTGTCACTGACTAATGTGGAGAGTGAGACAGGTATTCTATATTCTAGTATCTGAAGGGGGACAGTGGAGGAAACTACCATGCCCGGCCCCGCAGCCTCTGACCATCTCCTGCCTACAGCCTCTGACCATCCCCTGCCCAGTGCCCACAGCCTCTGACCATCCCCTGCCCAGTGCCCACAGCCTCTGACCATCTCCTGCCCACAGCCTCTGACCATCTCCTGCCCACAGCCTTTGACCATCTCCTGCTCACAGCCTCTGACCATCTCCTGCCCACAGCCTCTGACCATCCCCTGCCCAGTGCCCACAGCCTCTGACGATCCCCTGCCCAGTGTTCACAGCCTCTGACCATCTCCTGCCCACAGCCTCTGACCATCTCCTGCCCACAGCCTCTGACCATCCCCTGCCCAGTGCCCACATTCTCTGACCATCCCCTGCCCAGTGCCCACAGACTCTGACCATCTCCTGCCCACAGCCTCTGACCATCTCCTGCCCACAGCCTCTGACCATCTCCTGCTCAGTGCCCACAGCCTCTGACCATCCCCTGCCCGCAGCCTCTGACCATCCCCTGCCCGCAGCCTCTGACCATCTCCTGCCCGCAGCCTCTGACCATCTTCTGCCCACAGCCTCTGACCATCTCCTGCCCACAGCCTCTGATCATCTCCTGCCCACAGCCTCTGACCATCTCCTGCCCAGTGCTCACAGCCTCTGACCATCCCCTGCCCACAGCCTCTGACCATCTCCTGCCCACAGCCTCTGACCATCTCCTGCCCACAGCCTCTGACCATCTCCTGCTCACAGCCTCTGACCATCTCCTGCCCACAGCCTCTGACCATCCCCTGCCCAGTGCCCACAGCCTCTGACCATCCCCTGCCCAGTGCCCACAGACTCTGACCATCTCCTGCCCACAGCCTCTGACCATCTCTTGCCCACAGCCTCTGACCATCTCCTGCTCAGTGCCCACAGCCTCTGACCATTCCCTGCCCGCAGCCTCTGACTATCCCCTGCCCGCAGCCTCTGACCATCTCCTGCCCGCAGCCTCTGACCATCTTCTGCCCACAGCCTCTGACCATCTCCTGCCCACAGCCTCTGACCATCTCCTGCCCACAGCCTCTGACCATCTCCTGCCCAGTGCCCACAGCCTCTGACCATCCCCTGCCCACAGCCTCTGACCATCTCCTGCCCACAGCCTCTGACCATCTCCTGCCCACAGCCTCTGACCATCTCTTGCCCACAGCCTCTGACCATCTCCTGCCCAGTGCCCACAGCCTCTGACCATCCCCTGCCCGCAGCCTCTGACCATCTCCTGTCTGCAGCCTCTGACCATCTCCTGTCCGCAGCCTCTGACCATCTCCTGTCTGCAGCCTCTGACCATCTCCTGTCCGCAGCCTCTGACCATCTCCTGCCCAGTGCCCACAGCCTCTGACCATCCCCTGCCCAGTGCCCACAGCCTCTGATCATCTCCTGTCCGCAGCCTCTGACCATCTCCTGTCCGCAGCCTCTGACCATCTCCTGCCCAGTGCCCACAGCCTCTGACCATCTCCTGTCCGCAGCCTCTGACCATCTCCTGTCCACAGCCTCTGACCTATTCCTACATCATGTCTGCAGTCTCTGAGGGGGAGTCGGGAAAGGAGTCAAGAGTGGGAGCGCCGCCGGGATCATGGGGTCACAGGAGAAGTCAGACGTGTGTGGACTGTGGAGAGGAGACCATAGGAAAACCAGAGCCGCCAAGCTGGAGCCATCTGACTGAGCCCTGCTTGATGCACCTGAGAGGAGGTCAGTGACAGCACCGCCAGGCCAGTCTAGGGGGGTTGCTGATGTAAGGGGGAGTGAATACAATGATGTAAGGGGCACTGATATAAAGGTTTCCCCCTAAATTAGTAACTCCCCTTACCTTAGTGTATTCATTCTGCGGAAGGTGGTCTCTGGTCACCAGAGTGCCCACCACATCAGAGTTCCTGGCATTCCCCTTTACATCAAAGTCTGCAGGATTGCCCCTTACAGTGCAAAGGGGAACTCAATCTGCAGACCCTGATGTAATTGGGAACTCTGATGTAAAGGGAACACAGTGGACTCTGATATAGTGGTCACCAGAGCCTCCCCTTACATCAGAGTTCCCCCTTAGATCATGATCTTCAGCGTTCCCCTTTACATAAGAGTTCCCTTTGACTGTAAGGGGATCCCTGCAGACTCTGATGTAAGGAGGGAACCTAGTGCTAGCTGGGTTATAGTAACCTGACCTTCATGTCAATGGAGAAATATGTTTTTTGACTTTTGTTTAACTTAAACACATTGCTAATAGCACTAGCTATATGTTTATAGTTCAAATATGTATCCTTGCACTGTTTAGCACTGAAAATAGTAATTTTAGGTACTTTTTTGCAGCGCCAGTAAAAAATGCGGATCTGCCAGTAATTTTCATAATTTTTGCCAGTAAAAAAGTGGTGCCGTTTGTAAATTGTGACATCCTGCCAGTAAATTTCACTTCAGGGGGTTGGCAACACTGGTCTCCACCCTGGATAACTCATCCTTAAGGACTTCCAACAACCCCTGGCGGTATTGGTACTTCAGGGCAGGTTCGTTCCAGCCGGTATCGGCCGACCACTTCCGTAACTCCACTGTGTAGTCCTCAACCAGCCTTCGCCCTTGAGATAGGTTATGTAAAATGGTTTCAGCTGTAGCCGTGCGCTGTGGGTCATCATAAAGTTGTGCCATATTTTCAAAAAAGGTATCTACGGAATTTAGAACAGGGCTTCTTTGTTCCATCAGGCTGTGGGCCCAGGCTTGGGGTTCATCGGCCAAAAGGGAAATAATGAAGCCCACTTTTACCACTTCAGAAGAAAAAGTCCTGGGCTGAAGCACTAGGTATAGGGAACAGGCGTTCTTGAAAGCCCTATATTTTTTGCGATCACCTGCAAATCGCTCTGGCATAGGGACCCTAGGTTCAGGAAGGGCCATTACCACAGTTGGGTTTGATGAAGGCTGAGAAGAGGAGGCCCCACTGGCGGGTGCATGAGTGGCAGCTGTTGGTATGGGTGCTCCAGAGAGCTGCTGGAGGCGACTATCAATTTGGGTGTAGCCTTCTTGCAGTTTCTGAACTGCATCGGTGAGTGTGGAAACCTGCTGCCACAGTATTTCAAGCGGGGAACGTGCTCTGTCGGCCTCAGACATCTGGCTGGTTTGTACTGTCAGGTAGGTACTTACCGAGGCCGGGATGCCGAGAGCGATTCACCCTTGCGACTAGGCGCAGTCCGCCCCCTGGAGGTGGAACAGGGAGCGGATGGCACGAAGAGGCACAGGTACCAGCAGGCAGGATGGAACTTGCGTAATACTCCTTGAAGGGTCCAGGTAGATGTGCAGAGACTGGCAATTCAGAGGGTCTGAACCAGGCTGAGGATAAAACACAAGGTTAGCAGGCAGATCCAGGACACAGGCAGAGGGTCAAGCACAGGAGATAGCGGGCAAGTCTACGTCACTAGTAGAGGTTCAAGCACAGGTGACAACAGGCAAGTCCAGGTCACTAGCAGAGGTTCAAGCACAGGAGACAGCAGGCAAGTCCAGGTCACTAGCAGAGGTTCAAGCACAGGAGACAGCAGGCAAATCCGGGTCACAAGCAAGGGGTCAAACACTGAAGACAATGCAGAATCCGTTTAAACAAGCCGTAGGTCGGGTCCAGGAGAAGAGCAGAGTGGTCAGGGATGATCCGGGTCAAGCAAGTGATTCAGTAGGCGGGAAAAAACTCAGACAGGAAGCTGAAGACAAACCAGCAACCCGTCTGAGCACCTGAGTGTCTTTAAATGGGCAGCTCGAGCGCCACGTTGAGCGTGCGCTAATACGAACGAACGTCGCATCGTTCCACTGCGCATGCGTTCGTTCTGGAACACCATTCGGCCGATACGGCCGGGTTGATTATTCCTCTGACAATATATATCTGATAAGAAATTACTAGCCCACACATACATAGATACGTAAAGGAAAATAAGTTAATAAAATGCAAACATACATGTGTGTGCACATATAATAACATTCATTTTGATAAAAATAATAATAATTAGATGGTTAAATATTTATATGGTTTTAATGGTCTTGACCACAAAATGGTAGGAGGCGGAGAGGGAGGGTGGTGTTTTATAGGGAGGGGGGAGGGGAAAAGAAGGGGGAGGAAAGGGGGGAAAAGTTTTGGGAAAAGGGAGGGGGGGAAGGAAAAAGAAATGGGGAGAAAAACAACAAAAATAAAGGGGAGGTAAGGGAGGGGGGGAGGCAAGGTTATCATATACTTATTGGGATTGTTTGACCAACATAAATCAACCCACAGGGGCATGTAAGGCCATATACGACAAAGCCAGGTGAACAATTATAAAAATGATCTAGCGGGTAGGTTCTACCTTTGGACAAAAAAGCCATGTTGGCCGAAAGAACAGGTTTTGCATAGAACTTTTTTACATTGATACATACACACTAGAGGTACTGTATGAGAGTAGTAGGATTGGAGGTGGTGTGAATAGTTTTAAGTTTACTGGGGGCAATTTTATTTTTAAGATTAAGAGCTTTTCATTAAGTAATTCTAGGTACCGATGGGAGGATAGTTTTGAGAAGGGGAACTTGCAGGATACTCCAGTGTTTACTTAGTATGTTTTCCATTTTTTTGTACTGAAAGTGGAAGGTGGTGATGAATCTTGTGAAGTGGTCTATTTTTCCTTTTTCTGTTTTGGCAGGTTTGCCTTTAGAATAGAAAGCACATGCATCTACCAGTTCTTTCAGGTATTCTTTGTCAGCAAATTTCTTTTTAAGTGGGATGTTTAATGCTGCATAATCGATATCCACCTGCATGGCCTAATTCTAGATCTAGAAAAGCCAGGCTATTGGAATCAGAAACGTGGGTGAAAGACAGACCATAGGCATTGTGGTTGCAATGATCCACAAATGAGGTAATCAGAAGATTAGGGGGGCCATCCCAGATCACGATTAGGTCATCGATATAACGCCCAAAAAATTAGCTGAGTGGGGGTTGTTTTGCCAAATGTAGTTTTTTTCCCAATAACCCATGGCTAAATTAGCATAAGAAGGGGTGAAATTGAATCCCATGGCGGTTCCCTGTACCTGTAGGTAGAACTCGCCATCAAAATCAAAGTAATTATGGGACAAATAAAAACTTGTAGCCTCCAGGATGAATGCAGCTTGTCTGCGGTTAATAAAAGGACCCTGGGCAAGAAAGAATTCCAAAGCTAGTAAACCAAATTGATGTGGAATGGAGGTGTAAAGTGAAGTGACGTCTAGAGAAAGCCACATATAAGAGGGTTCCCACCTATATGGTGCTAGGAGTTCTAAGAGATGTGAACCATCTCTAATGTAGGATGGTAACTACTGGACTATTGGCTGTAAGTATTGATGAATATACTGACTGAAACCGGTACTAACACTGTCCATGGCAGCCACAATGGATCTGTCAGGGGGAGATGTGGAATTTTTGTGGACTTTCGGCAAATGGTAGAAGTATGGGACCTGATAGAAGCTTTTTCGGAAAAAAGAAGCTTCCATTTTGCTGATCACTCCCTTATCAAGGGCTGACTTAACTAAACAATTAACCTCAAGGGAAAATCCTTGGTGGGATCTTTTTTTAATTTATTGTAGGTGGTCTTATCAGAAAGGAGTCTGTGGGCCTCCTTAATATAGTCTGCTTTGTTTTGCACGACTATACCTTTTCCTTTATCGGCGGATTTAATAATGATATCTGTCGTATGGATTGTGTTGATGAGGTGGAATAGTAGATGATGACTGACAAAGCTTGAGGAAGTCAGCATACACAACTCTATAAAAACTCTCAAGGTAGGTGCCTTTGGACTGGGCGGGGTAAAAAACTGACTTCGGTTTGAAGGATGAATGTACTATAGGTGGGGAGGTGGCCAGGTGCTGTGTGAAGAGGCTTAGTGTATCATCTTCCTCAGTTAGAGATTCCAAGATGTCTATGATGTCACCATCATATTCGAAGAAATTGGGAGACGGGATAGATGGGGATGGATCCATGTCATCTGTAGTGGGTTAATTTTGTTTGGCATAGAAAAACCTTTTGAGGGTGAGATTACGGATATATCTATTTAAATCTTTAAACAAAAGAAAGGGATTAGGCTTATTTATTGGGACAAAATTAAGTCTCTATTAAGCAGACTGGTGTCTGCAGTGGAGAGTTTCAGAGATGATAGATTGAAAATCTTCATAGTTTGCGGAATTTGAGTATGTTGGTTTCTGGACTTTTTTCGTCCTCCTCTGCAGCCTCTCCGGTGAGTTTTCTTTTTCTCCAGGTGGCTCGAGGAGGACTGTGAACTAAAAAAGTGGGGTCAGTAGATGAAGAGGGACACAGGGCATTAGGTATAGATATGGGTGTAGTTAGGGTGAGAGGGAAGAGGTGGGAAAGATGAGGGGAACCCATAATGGAAGGAACTAGAATATCTACAGGCCTGGGGTTAAGTGGGTAGGTAGTAATAGAAAGATCAGCAGTATTTACTAGCTGAACTTCCATAGATTCATCATTGGAGTTCATGGGTATATTGGGGTTCAATGGGTCAGCAGCATCATTGGACCGAGCAACATTGGCTAATGCTACAGGCAAGGTGCCTTGAGCCCGGCTGGGTATAGGCATATTAGTCCCAGTAACAGCATCAGTATCCCTGCCCGCATAGGAGGGTCTATTGTAGACTGTATTTAGATCAGCTAATAGATTGTTAGTTTTGGTCGTTACATTAGATTCTTATGTGCCATACAACCAGAAACACTGGACGAAGAGCACTGAGAGTTACTGTTGAGAATGGGAATTCCCATAAACGGAGGGGGACGGTGGTGCTGAGGCAGGGGGCTGTCGGTGAGTATAAGGAGTATGTGTGGGTATATGGGTGTGATGAATGATGAGGGATGGAAATGAGAAGGACGTGCGGGTCCAGTATCATGGGTAGGCAACATAAATTTTTGTTTCCAATTAAACACCCGATCTGATATATCTGATAAGAAATTACTAGCCCACACATACATAGATACGTAAAGGAAAATAAGTTAATAAAATGCAAACATACATGTGTGTGCACATATAATAACATTCATTTTGATAAAAATAATAATAATTAGATGGTTAAATATTTATATGGTTTTAATGGTCTTGACCACAAAATGGTAGGAGGCGGAGAGGGAGGGTGGTGTTTTATAGGGAGGGGGGAGGGGAAAAGAAGGGGGAGGAAAGGGGGGAAAAGTTTGGGGAAAAGGGAGGGGGGGAAGGAAAAAGAAATGGGGAGAAAAACAACAAAAATAAAGGGGAGGTAAGGGAGGGGGGGAGGCAAGGTTATCATATACTTATTGGGATTGTTTGACCAACATAAATCAACCCACAGGGGCATGTAAGGCCATATACGACAAAGCCAGGTGAACAATTATAAAAATGATCTAGCGGGTAGGTTCTACCTTTGGACAAAAAAGCCATGTTGGCCGAAAGAACAGGTTTTGCATAGAACTTTTTTACATTGATACATACACACTAGAGGTACTGTATGAGAGTAGTAGGATTGGAGGTGGTGTGAATAGTTTTAAGTTTACTGGGGGCAATTTTATTTTTTAGATTAAGAGCTTTTCATTAAGTAATTCTAGGTACCGATGGGAGGATAGTTTTGAGAAGGGGAACTTGCAGGATACTCCAGTGTTTACTTAGTATGTTTTCCATTTTTTTGTACTGAAAGTGGAAGGTGGTGATGAATCTTGTGAAGTGGTCTATTTTTCCTTTTTCTGTTTTGGCAGGTTTGCCTTTAGAATAGAAAGCACATGCATCTACCAGTTCTTTCAGGTATTCTTTGTCAGCAAATTTCTTTTTAAGTGGGATGTTTAATGCTGCATAATCGATATCCAGAGTACAGTTCTGTCTTAAACGCCAAAATTGTGTTTTTAGTCCATTTGGGACAGTGGCAACTCTTATAATGCAAAAAAGAGTTGCCGGCCGTCGGTTTGGTGAAATTTTTAGCGATTATGGTTTCACCTGCATGGCCTAATTCTAGATCTAGAAAAGCCAGGCTATTGGAATCAGAAATGTGGGTGAAAGACAGACCATAGGCATTGTGGTTGCAATGATCCACAAATGAGGTAATCAGAAGATTAGGGGGGCCATCCCAGATCACGATTAGGTCATCGATATAACGCCCAAAAAATTAGCTGAGTGGGAGTTGTTTTGCCAAATGTAGTTTTTTTCCCAATAACCCATGGCTAAATTAGCATAAGAAGGGGCGAAATTGAATCCCATGGCGGTTCCCTGTACCTGTAGGTAGAACTCGCCATCAAAATCAAAGTAATTATGGGAAAATTAAAACTTGTAGCCTCCAGGATGAATGCAGCTTGTCTGCGGTTAATAAAAGGGCCCTGGGCAAGAAAGAATTCCAAAGCTAGTAAACCAAATTGATGTGGAATGGAGGTGTAAAGTGAAGTGACGTCTAGAGAAAGCCACATATAAGAGGGTTCCCACCTATATGGTGCTAGAAGTTCTAAGAGATGTGAACCATCTCTAATGTAGGATGGTAACTACTGGACTATTGGCTGTAAGTATTGATGAATATACTGACTGAAACCGGTACTAACACTGTCCATGGCAGCCACAATGGATCTGTCAGGGGGAGATGTGGAATTTTTGTGGACTTTCGGCAAATGGTAGAAGTATGGGACCTGATAGAAGCTTTTTCGGAAAAAAGAAGCTTCCATTTTGCTGATCACTCCCTTATCAAGGGCTGACTTAACTAAACAATTAACCTCAAGGGAAAATCCTTGGTGGGATCTTTTTTTAATTTATTGTAGGTGGTCTTATCAGAAAGGAGTCTGTGGGCCTCCTTAATATAGTCTGCTTTGTTTTGCACGACTATACCTTTTCCTTTATCGGCGGATTTAATAATGATATCTGTCGTATGGATTGTGTTGATGAGGTGGAATAGTAGATGATGACTGACAAAGCTTGAGGAAGTCAGCATACACAACTCTATAAAAACTCTCAAGGTAGGTGCCTTTGGACTGGGCGGGGTAGAAAACTGACTTCGGTTTGAAGGATGAATGTACTATAGGTGGGGAGGTGGCCAGGTGCTGTGTGAAGAGGCTTAGTGTATCATCTTCCTCAGTTAGAGATTCCAAGATGTCTATGATGTCACCATCATATTCGAAGAAATTGGGAGACGGGATAGATGGGGATGGATCCATGTCATCTGTAGTGGGTTAATTTTGTTTGGCATAGAAAAACCTTTTGAGGGTGAGATTACGGATATATCTATTTAAATCTTTAAACAAAAGAAAGGGATTAGGCTTATTTATTGGGACAAAATTAAGTCTCTATTAAGCAGACTGGTGTCTGCAGTGGAGAGTTTCAGAGATGATAGATTGAAAATCTTCATAGTTTGCGGAATTTGAGTATGTTGGTTTCTGGACTTTTTTCGTCCTCCTCTGCAGCCTCTCCGGTGAGTTTTCTTTTTCTCCAGGTGGCTCGAGGAGGACTGTGAACTAAAAAAGTGGGGTCAGTAGATGAAGAGGGACACAGGGCATTAGGTATAGATATGGGTGTAGTTAGGGTGAGAGGGAAGAGGTGGGAAAGATGAGGGGAACCCATAATGGAAGGAACTAGAATATCTACAGGCCTGGGGTTAAGTGGGTAGGTAGTAATAGAAAGATCAGCAGTATTTACTAGCTGAACTTCCATAGATTCATCATTGGAGTTCATGGGTATATTGGGGTTCAATGGGTCAGCAGCATCATTGGACCGAGCAACATTGGCTAATGCTACAGGCAAGGTGCCTTGAGCCCGGCTGGGTATAGGCATATTAGTCCCAGTAACAGCATCAGTATCCCTGCCCGCATAGGAGGGTCTATTGTAGACTGTATTTAGATCAGATAATAGATTGTTAGTTTTGGTCGTTACATTAGATTCTTATGTGCCATACGACCAGAAACACTGGACGAAGAGCACTGAGAGTTACTGTTGAGAATGGGAATTCCCATAAACGGAGGGGGACGGTGGTGCTGAGGCAGGGGGCTGTTGGTGAGTATAAGGAGTATGTGTGGGTATATGGGTGTGATGAATGATGAGGGATGGAAATGAGAAGGACGTGCGGGTCCAGTATCATGGGTAGGCAACATAAATTTTTGTTTCCAATTAAACACCCGATCCAGATTAAAGTCATCTAGACCTCTTTTAAATTTTCATAATTTTGTTTTAATCAAGAAGTCCTTATCTGACTTGTTAACCCTAATTCGTTTTTAGTTAGGGGTATCAGAGTAAGGGGGGGGGGGGGCTGAATACAAATGCATGCCACACCTTTCAGATATTAATTTGTAAAAAAAAATTGAAAACCATTTATCATTTATCATGTTCCTTCAATTAAGTGCCACTTTGTGTTGGGTTAGTACATAAAATCCCAATAAAATACAATTACCTTTTTGGTTGTAACTTGACAAAATGTGGAAAATTTAAGGGGTATGAATACCTTTTCAAGGCACTGTAGAAGACAAGGAAAAAGGGGTAGAAAAGGAAGAAAAAAAAATAAAGAAGATAGTGTAACCCATCCTATCTAGATGTGTTCTCTCTCAGATATCTCATGAGGCTTCAGTGAGGTATTTAATCCAATGATCCCAGATTTTCTCAAATAAAGTGTTTGATATGTAAAATAACAAAAAGGATCATTAACCATGATCCATGACAGTTTGGTCTTTAGTAGGTCAAATGGGATTGCAGGGGAATTCCACAACCCGGCTATAGAGATTCTGGCTGCTACAAAAATTAAAGCTATTAATCTTCTCATGTGTCATGTGTAAACAGTTTATTTTTTTATTTTTTTTAATCTTTATTTAAGTTTTTCAAATAACCATACAAAATGTGAAAAGAAACAAAAAAAGAAAAAAGAATAAAAAATAGACGAAAACATTCAATGATCCCAACATCTTATCTCTAAAACCTCCCCTCTACCCGCCCTCCCCTAACCGTTCCCCCCCCCCACTTCCCCCCCGCAGACGTCCGATACTGTTTTTCCACTAGAGTGACACACCTGTATTACCCCTTGGGGTCGGATTAATTCAGCATCGTTTCGGCGTAATGTGTAAACAGTTTATGACCATAGACTGCCCGCCCTTCCACATTGCAGAGGGAAACTCTGGCAGCAGTAAAAATCAAGCTTAGAATCATATGGTCATAGGCTGCCTGCCCTTACCCAAACCAGGACCATCCATTAATAAATAAATAAATAAATAGACAATTCTAAAAGGAGACATAGATGTGCTGCCACCTGGAGGTAGTTGAGCATTGCTGAGAAATGCATGCAACCTCCTCCTCCCTTTACACCCCTCCTCTCCCTCACCTCTTTCTCCTTCACCTTTTTGTTGTCTTATTGATTTTAAAAAAATCAAGTTTATTATTATTTTTTTATTTACATATATTCATTTTTAAAATTGCCTTCCAAGTTAAAAAAAAAATACGGAGGTGTTAAGCGTAATAGTGATTTTCTGGTGGGGGAAAAGAAAAGCATAACATTTGTGCATACATATACAATATACATACCTTTTTTTCCCTTTTTTATAAGTGATTACACATCCTCTGTTCTCAGCTGCATAAGGGGAGGAGAAACGGCAGCACACTGAACTTCCTAGTGAATAGCTGTGCAAAGGGAGTGTGTTAGCAGAAGTCTGATCATTGAAGAAAAGCAGGCTGCATTCCCAGCATAGCTAAAAAAAGTGACCAAGCTGTGCTCTCCTGCCTAGTATGGTCAGTTTTTTAAAATAGGAATGCAGAGGGACTGACAAGAACACCAGGGATTTCACACAAATGAAGCAATACAAAGAGAACAGGATACTTTTTCTTACAAGTACATGATACAGCAGGCACATATCAGGAATATAAAATCTTGGATTTACATATTCTTTAACCACTTGCCACCCTCCGCATTTTACTGCTGGCAGGTGGCTTGTATCTGCACAACCATGTACCTGTACGTCGGCAGCAGGGCAGGACTTAGGGTAGTGGGGGCCCCTGGGCTTGAGTCACTTTCGGGCCCTACCTTCTATACATTACTTTAAATACTAATACGTGGCACTGATGACACGTGAAACTGATGACAGATGGCACTAATATGTGGCACTGATGACACGTGGCACCGATGACAGATGACACTCATACGTGGCACTGATGACAGATGGCACTAATACGTGGCACTGATGACAGATGACACTAACATGTGGCACTGATGGCAGATGACACTAATATGTGGCACTGATGACACGTGGCACTAATGACAGATGGCACTAATACGTGGCACTGATGACAGATGACACTAATACATGGCACTGATGACAGATGACACTAATATGTGGCACTGATGACATGTGGCACTGATGACAGATGGCACTAAAATTTGGCACTGATGACACTTGGCACTGATGACAGATGGCACTAATACGTGGCACTGATGACAGATGGTACTAATACGTGGCACTGATGACACGTGACATTTATAACAGATGGCACGTGACACTGACAGGTGCACCGATGACAGATGGCACTGATACGTGGCACTGATGACACGTGACACTGACAGGTGGCACTGGGGACAGGTGGCACTGGGGGCAGGTGGCACTGATAGGTGGCACTGGGGACAGATCGCACTGGGGACAGATGGTGATGAGGACATTTGGCACTGATAGGTGGCACTGGGGACAGATGGCAATGGGGACATTTGGCACTGATAAGTGGCACTGGGTACAGATGGCACTGGGGAGTGGGGACAGATGGGCCGGCGATGGGGACATTTGGCACTGATAGGTGGCACTGGGGACAGATGGCACTATGCTGTGTAGTGTAACTGTAACTAGTGTGAGTGTTTACTCACCGCTGCAGCACGGAAGCTCTCCCTCTTTACACGCGGTCTCTGTGTGAGGAGGGAGAGACGGCGATAAGAGATGATCTCATATGTTTACATATGAGATCACCTCTCTTTGGACACTCCGATCGAGTGCTAAATGGCCGCTGTGATTGGTCATTTAGCATGATCTGTGATTGGCTGTGTCCAAGGGACACGGCCAACACAGAACTTCCCCAATGCGCTCCCGTGGCGGCGCGCAGAGGGGAAGTAAACAGGAGGATGTCCAAGGACGCCCTCCCCGGCAATTGGCGTCCGCGCTGTAGCCATCTTTTGGCTATAGCACGGGAGCAAAGTTGGGCGGGGCCCACGGGGCCCCCTATTGGGTGGGGCCCATGGGCTTGAGCCCAGTCAAGCCCAATGGTAAGTCCAGCCCTGGTCGGCAGTATCTTCCATGTTCCGTGATCTAGAGTCAGGGCACATCTGCCTTTTCTATCTCATAGCCACACCATGCCCAGGAGGTGGTAAAGAAGCATACAGACCTTTCTTTTCTTCTTGCTCCCAGGCTCAGACCATGCATTCGTCTGCAGGTATTCCTAGTGAGCCTTTTCCTTCCTCCTCCTTTTCTCCTGCCACAGCCCTGCAAACTGGCAATGAGGAGTTGGTGGTATTATTTATTTATTACAGGTACTTATAAAGTGCTGTCAATTTACGCAGCACTTCACATACATCGTACATTCACATCAGTCCTTGCCCTCAAGGGCTTACAATGTAAGGTCTCTAACTCACAATCATACATACACATACTAGGGCCAATTTAGGCAGGATCCAATTAACCTACCAGCATGTCTGTGGATTGTGGGAGGAAACCTATGCAGGGAAGTTTCATGGTTGGTATTCAAACTGGCAACCCTAGTGCTGCTGGGTGGAAGTGCTAACCACTTAGCCACTTATTTTGTCATATGATCACTCTTTTACTCCAGGAAGATGATCTTGGTCATGTGCAAGTATTTATTTTTGCAGACACTGAGTAAAGGAAAATAGCACCATGGCAGAGAGCAACTAGAGGCAGTGATATTGCCATAGCTGGAGCTCCAGCAGTGAGGAAGAGTGGATGGTGAGGTGACACACCATCCTTTGGTACCACCAAAGAAGAAGAAGAACGTTATGAGGAAGAGGCAGTAAGGGAGAATTTTGAAGAGAGGCAGGGCCAGTTTGCAAAACACTGAAGGAAGTAACTATGAAAATCCTTCAGGTAGCACTGCCACTGGCCCACAGGTATTAGCCACTGTTATCCCCAGGGCTGGTCTGTGGAGCTCTGCAGCAGCTTTGTTGCTGAAGTGAAAGAAAAAATGTCCTGAAATGACCTCCATGCCCATTGTCTTAATGCCAGCTGCTGGCTTTGCAGCTGCTCCAATTCCAGTTTTTGGAATCAGCCACCTTTCCATGAGTTTAGGGACTGTGCTACACCAGAGTGGCAGGTAGCCAGCAGCCATTATTTTGTCTAGAAGGCTATCCCTGCCTTCCACCAGCAAGTGGATCATAGCGCATCTGCGTTACTGGAACACACTGTCAGAGGCAGGGTACATTTGACACACAGTCCAGTAAGCATAGATGTAACATACCCTTAATGGCACACTGGGTAAATCTTGTGGTGACTACAATGGATGCAGGATGGGACACACAGCTGGACCTAGTGATAACGCCATGTGTCTTGTCCAACAGCAACAGCGCAGTAACCTGTACCCCTTCTTCCTCATTGGCCTCATTCTCTGACTCCTTGCAACTTGCAGTCCCTGCAAATGCTGGTCTCCCTTCGCCTTGGGAAACAAATGTGCCTTGCCTGTCACATGTACTTCTCCTCCACTTCCCTCTCCTTCTCCTCCCTTTCTTCTTCAATTATTCTTTTTCCCTCACTACTTTCTCCTAACCCTCTTCCTCCTTCACTGACTTTTTTTTCCTGCTCCTGCTATTTGATTATGCACGATGAGAGGCTCTGGAAGATGGGGTTACATAGTGAGATTAGTGCCTACTGAATCATACATAGTGAAGAACTGGTGAAATTCATGGCTTGAGCAGTCCCACTTTAACGTATTTCTACCAACCGTCACAATTTTTTAATGCATTTTCATTTTTATAAAAATATTTTTTTATATAATTTTTAGCATTTTAGTTTCTAATTGTAAGGCTGCACATGCCGTGGTCAAGCAAACATGGGCAGCGACAGCATTTCAGAATTGGTAAAATTATTGCCAGCTGGGAAGTGGATCTACCTAGTTATTGTGGGGCCAACACATTTGGTGGGAGTCTCATCTCAAACCACCCTTAGGTTTTTGCCCGTTATCTGTGAGGGTAAGGACAACAGCAACAATTAAGCATGCAATCCTATAACCATAAGTTGCCTGTCTTTCCCCAGAGTGAAGGCTTGAAACTTTCTCCAGTAACAACCACCCCATGCTAGGTTTTTGCTGGAGTGGAAGAAAAAAATGTCCCCCGCATGCCTAGCACCTGCATGCCAGCTTGACATTTCCATGGTTTCCATGCCAGCTGGTGGAATAGGCTTTTTACTCTAATTGAGAGCCTGGGTAATCCTACCTTAATGTGTCCCCCCCCCCCCCGCCTAATTGTGTTTTTAAAAACATTTCTTACATTTAAATTTGTAAATTTACATTTTTAAACTTTAGATGTATTTCTTATATATTTTTTTTTTACCTTGCGAGTCTGTCCCCGCCCTGGTCAAGCAAATATGGGTGGCAGGGGGGGAACCAGGCTTTATATAGAAATAGATTTATGGGTGTCAAGGATGTACCACTGGCTGGATTTGACCCAATATGCACTATTGGCCTGGCCTGCTGCACATATTGTGTCAATTAGGGTCTTTGGTGCAGCAGAGGGTCAAGGCAGGAATATGTGATTAAGAAGATGACTTTTAATAAAAATAAAATCAGACTTAGGTAACAGAAAGACTACCAAACACCCAAGGAAGGATGTTAGTGATGAAAGCAATACATTTATTTTGTTTACGTTTAAGAAAATACCAAAAACGTTTCCGTTATACTCACTGATGCCAATATTTCTGCCCCTGCCACCTCTCCTCCTTCTTTGCCTTCTTTCCTTTGCCCAAAAAATCAGTTGACTCCCCTGTGTACCACTCTGATTTGTCTCCTCTTTTTCTCTCCGTAAAAAAATTCTCATTGATCTCACTCCCAACTGCCTGATAGTCTCTGATAGAAAAGCAAAAGCCCCTTAAGGACTAGGAACTTTTTGTTCCTCATGAAAGTAGCACAAATGTTGTAGGATCCATACAGGAGTGACTCCAACTCCACTGTAGACACTGATCCCAGTTCTACTGACTGAGGAACTACCAGCCCACTTAGCTGCCTCTCCATTAGCCCACCTGGCTGCTACTGAAGATTTCAAGGTAAAGGAAAGATTTAAGCCCAACACTGTCTTCCAGAAAGGCTTGCTATATGTAACAGTCTTTCCCTTTGTAAGTTCCTAACCATACTGAAGAACTCACACTGTCCTCTATGCTCTTGCTACTTCCTAGACCAGATTTCTTCCAAAAGTGATGCTGCCAGAATCCTCCCAGGCCAGCCCGAGCCCAGCCCAAGGCAGAGCCCCCTCCCACCCAGCATGGGTTCTCCTCAAGGGCCACTGACAGTCTCCTCAGCACTCCATCTTCCACCCAACTCCCTGCCAGCATGACTCATCCATATTTAAGGTTTGGCTCAGACAACATGCCAGGCCCACTGTCTGGAGATTGGCTGAGCTCCCCTAAGTATTCAGATCAACCCTCCTGGCCTCCCCCCACCAGTTTCCAGAAGGTTCTCCAACCAGAACCGGGGGGGGGGCACCAGAGACCTGCCTGTATGAGTCATTCAGCCTGAGCTGCAGTAAACTTTTAAACTTTTAACCCAGAATCAAACACTCATTTTACCATAAGCAAAACTATACATTTGCCTGCACTTACATTAAAAGCACACAATGCCGGGAGAAGGTCATTTGGTGCCCAGGGTGAGGATGGCAAACTGCGCCCCCCTCCCCCTTATTGGGTTCAGGTAAGTAAAAGGGGGGCTCTGAGGGGGAGCTTCAAAGTAGAAGGTTTTTCACCTTAATGCATAGAATGCATTAAGGTGAAAAAACTTGAGACTTTACAACTCCTTTAAGATAAAAAAAAAGTCCTTTATAAACATATGTAGTAAATAGTAAAGTCTTTAGCCTCCTCCAGTCTAATGAGAACCTTCAGAGCCACAGATAACTGACATCCTTCTGTATGTGGTGGGTTGTGAGGCATAGTGGGTGCAAGATGGATAAAGTTAATGGGCATCAGACACATCTTGGTAAAATGTAAAATAGGATTTATTTCTCTTAACAGTTCTTTTTATATTTGAGAAGGAAAGAGGGTTAGGGTCAGGACATCCTTAAGCTGTTTCAATTTCACATGGCAGACTCTGAGACTTCAATAGGAGTAAAAGCCGTGCAGGGAAAGGCCCCCAGCAAGGTGCTACATCTGCATGTGCAGGATGGCTGTCTCCTATGGCAACAGTCTTTAACAGTTCCTAACACAAATCGTTACAGTTCTCTTTGCTTCACTACAACTTCTACTTGAAGTTCTTCAGCCCCTTGAGCTCCTGGTCTCTCACTGGACCCTCTGTTTCACTGACTCTGAATCCCTGGAGCTCCTCAAAGCTTTGCGGTGGTATCTCCCTCAAGCGTCACCCACGCTTCTCTGCTGGGTCCTTAGCTTGGCACTCCAGATACTTCTCAGGCTTCACCCCTGGCTTGACTCACAAGGCTGCTCTGCAATCATCACCTCCGTTAGTTGGGTCCCTGACTTGATCACCACCTGAAATTTCCATATTCTCTACCGTGCCCGTTCGGTGAGAATGCTGCTTCGGTACTTGCTTCAGTTACTCACTGTGGTCCCTGGTAAAGGTGATTGGTCCCTTAATGGCGACAACTTCCCTTCTACCTCAGACCACGACAGGTTCTCTGACCCGGCAGAACCGCCACTTCTGGTTGGACTGCAAGCTGCAATCCCAAGCCTGTGCTGACCTTTTACTTCTGGGTAGGCCCTCACACAGCCTGGCAGCCAGATGCCCCCGGGATAGGCCCAATCTCCAGCCTAGCAGCCCGGGGTGTACGACACACGTCCACCCAAACAGCCGTCCAGGTGACACAGAACATAGATCACCTGACTTCACCCAAATATATAGGTTTTCCCAGCAGGCCAAGGAATTTAAGAAAACGCCTGCCCATTGGCTGAGATACCCCATATACCCATAACCTGACCTTGGGTTGCCCTTCTCTTATCTAGTACCACCAAGTACCCGGCCACCTAGTGGTAGAAGAGAAAAGTGCAACCAGGCCAAACTTAGGGAGAAAAGTCAATGGATCTCTAGCAATTGACCAGGGTAACTACTCCTTGCAAGTAAATTTGTGAGGAGCTTCCTGACTAAACCCCAGGGTGCTACACATAAAATGAATGAAAGCGGGAGGGGGATGGTTTCAGGGGTGTGCGAGGTGGAATGTAGTCTTGGGGTTGACAGGGACTTAGACAGCGGCGGTGATTTGTCAGGCTTGATATGGTGTCAGCATGATCAAATCTCATCATTTCTATTCTATTACTACATTATAATATATAATGAGATAGTTCAACTCACCATAATGCAGAATCAGTGGGAACCCTGAGCTTCTCACTTTCCACAAGATGCAGCTTGTCATTTGCCACCGTTGCCTGCCACCAGATGCAGCGGGTCTAATTTGTCCACTATAAACATGAGAAAAGTCCTGGACAGCCGCACTCAAATAGAAATCGCCTTTATTCAGTAAAAACAATAAAAGTACATATATGCCACAGCAAGAAGAGGGAAGCTGACGTGTTTCACACTGCAGTCAGTGCTTAATCATGATTAAGCACTGACTGCAGTGTGAAACGTGTCCGCTTACCTCTTCTTGCTGTGGCATATATGTACTTTTATTGTTTTTACTGAATAAAGGCGATTTCTTTTTGAGTGCGGCTGTCCAGGACTTTTCTCATGTTTATCGTTACAAGCATTGTCGGCACATGAGGCTTCCAGTCTGGAGGAGAGGTTTCTGATTGACCTCCTTAGAGCGGTGATTTTTTCCTCTCTAATTTGTCCACTGCAACATCGCAGTCCTGCTATAAGTCGCTAGTCGCCATTACTAGTAGAAAAAAAAAAGTCCCTAAATCTATCCCATAGTTTGTAGACACGATAACTTTTGCACAAATCAATCAATATACGGTTATTGGGATTTAATTTTACCAAACACATGTAGCAGAATACATATTGGACTAAATTGATGAAGAAATTAGATTTTTTAATTAAATATTTTTATACCAGAAAATATATATATATTTTTTTTCAAAATTGTCTCTTTTTTTGTTTATAACGCAAAAAATAAAGCCGCAGAGGTGATCAAATATCACTAAAAGAAAGCTCTATTTGTGGGAAAAAAAGGACATCAATCTTATTTGGGTACAATGTCACATGACCGCGCAATTGTCAGTTAAAGTAACGCAGCGCCGTATCGCAAAAAAACGGCATGGTCAGGTAGGGGGTTAAATCTTCCGGGGCTGAAGTGATTAATCAGGGAGGATGCCATACACAGTAGTGGGTGAAGAAGAGGGACTGGTCTCCAGGTCAGGGACTGTCTCTCTGTGTACTGTGATCATGCTGTGTATACAGTGGGTGAGCAGTCCTTCAGCATAGTGTTGTCCAGCACGGCCACCATAGAGCATTCCAAGCAGGCAGGTTAGGGAGGTGAAGAAAGTGATCGACAAGGAGGCACAGGCTCATCCAACCATAACAAGGAACTTATACAACTCCCTCTGACCATCCAATGTGTTCCACTCCCCGGCAGTTCTCCTTATGGGGAGGGCACAAGCTGGGGACTCCCTCCTACCAGAATAACACTGTGTGATCGGAAACATCATTGGTGTTGGCTGCTCCATGCTGTGAAGGGTCAGATGCCCAGTAGAGATCCCCGTGGCCAGTGTCATTTGCCAGAAGATAGAGGAGGTTGGTGGACATCCAGCGTGGTGGAGAGCACTAGGCGCGGAGGTGGAAGTTAACTCCTCCTCCTCTTTGAATGCTCAGCAGGGAGTTGCAGCCATGACGACACTGGCTGCTAGACGCCATGGCCACATAGGCTCTAATAGGCTTCAAAAAAGGTGAACTGCGAGCGCACAGCATTGCGCTCGCAGTTCACACAGGTGGGTTAGCAAAGCAAATTAATATTTGCTTTGCTAACACTGAACCACCTCTCAGCCAATCAGGAGGTGCGGATCTAATACCTGTCAACTGATTGGCTGAAGGCACAGGTTCCCTGATTGGACAACTAACGGAATGGAAGCATGGGAGGACAGAGAGCCGTGGAGGACACAGGAGCTCGCCACCATCACTTGCTGCATGTCCCACAGCTCGCCGCCATCACCCGCCACCAGGATGGGGTAAGTGTGTGCCGGTCAGACAGCGAGCAGGGGGGGGGGTTACAGAAGCTGCATATGATGGGCCACAGAGGCTGCATATGATGGGCACAGGCTGCATATGATGGGCACAGAGGCTACATATGATGGGCACAGGCGCTGCATATGATGGGCACAGTGGCTGCATTTGTTGGGCACAGTGGCTGCATTTTATGGGGCACAGTGGCTGCATTTTATGGGCACAGTGGCTGCATTTGATGGGCACAGTGGCTGCAATTGATGGCACAGTGACTGCATTTTAAGAGCACAGTGGCTGCATTTGATGGGCACAGTGGCTGCAATTGATGGCACAGTGGCTGCATTTAATGAGCACAGTGGCTGCATTTGATGGGCACAGTGGCTGCAATTGATGGCACAGTGGCTGCAATTGATGGCACAGTGGCTGCAATTGATGGCACAGTGGCTGCATTTTATGGGCACAGTGGGTGCAATTGATGGCACAGTGAGGCTGCAATTGATGTTTTTTTTCAGTATTTTTCAGAATTTTTCAGTTTGTTTGCGCCCCCCCAAAATGGGCACAGAGGCTACAAATGATGGGCACAGGTTGCATATGATGGGCACAGAGGCTGCATATGATGGGCACAGGCGCTGCATATGATGGGCACAGTGGCTGCATTTAATGGGCACAGTCGCTGCAATTGATGGCACAGTGGCTGCAATTGATGGCACAGTGGCTGCATTTTATGGGCACAGTGGGTGCAATTGATGGCACAGTGAGGCTGCAATTGATGTTTTTTTTCAGAATTTTTCAGTTTGTTTGCGCCCCCCCAAAATGGGCACAGAGGCTACAAATGATGGGCACAGGCTGCATATGATGGGCACACTGGCTGCATTTTCTGGGGCACAGTGGCTGCATGTTACGAGGCACAGTGGCTGCATTTTATGGGCACAGTGGCTGCATTTGATGAGCACAGTGGCTGCATTTGATGGCACAGTGGCTGCAATTTATGGCACAGTGGCTGCATTTGATGGCACAGTGGCTGCATTTTATGGGCACAGTGGGTGCAATTGATGGCACAGTGAGGCTGCAATTGATGTTTTTTTTCAGTATTTTTCAGAATTTTTCAGTTGTTTGCGCCCTCCCAAAAAATTTTGAGCACCAGCCACCACTGTCTAGCAACCAGTGGCCAGTAGAGTATCAGGTGGAGGTGAAGGCAGAGTAAGCACCACCGCTATGGCGGCTTTTGCTCACTCTGTCAGTATCATTCAGGGACACTGTATTGTCCTGGAATGAAGGAGCCCAGGGCCAGGGACAGACCTGCTAATTGCGGGACTGTCCTGGGCACCTGTGGTCACCCCTACCTGTGCCCCCCTTCCTCCAGTAAATAGACCCGCCCAGGGCAGCCACCCCTTACGCCATGATTACACATCCTAACTACAGGTCCCTGTAGCTAGCAAAAGAACCACCAACATAAACACATTAACAGTAGAACAGAGAATCCCCCCCAAAGGGGAGCCCTCCCAGTAGGAAATTGTAGCATCTCCATAAGTCCAGTATTTAAATGGAAGGATAGCCGTCCTTAGCAAACCTGCAGAGATAGATAAAAACACAATCCTCACTCTAACAAACTATCTACATAGTCTCTTAGCAGTGGGTTATAATCCTGCCAACAGGTAATAGCTCCACTAGTGTCCCAAATGATAGTGAAATAGTTTTGACTAAACCGTCCGTCTCTAACTACCACTATCCTATCTTTATAAATGGCCCTCCCCAGGCTCCATTCCCGCTTAATATCTTGGAATTGGGCCCAAACTTTAGGATTCTGAGGCCCCCTGAGTGGCTTTGGAACATGTAGAAAGTCCCATACAAGGTCCTACTCCCATTGAGTATGAAGGGTCTGAATGATGTCCATCACATCTTCAGGGACATACAGGTAGTCTAGTCCCCACTCCAGGGCAGTTCTTTTTTGCACTTCTTGCTGGAACTGCAAAAACTTGTGTAGTTCCCTGATCCTGCCCTGACCAGTAGGAACATAGGACTGAGGCGACCTAATGATCCAGTCCCGATACGCAGCATTCTGAGCCTGGTCGATGTTCCAGCGGTTCCGACTGGACCCGATGCTGCAGAAAAGCTGAGCACAGCTGCAACCCTTCTCAACATGATAGCAGCTGGTCAACTTCAGCGGCTCTTTTGGCTTGAGTAGGGGGTGACATTTCACCAGAGAGTGCTACTGCTGGCTTCCCTTCTTGTGTGTCCTCTTCCCATTCCCACTTGACCTCAGACTCATTGGCGGTGGACCACTTGTCTGACTCTGACTCCAAGGGCCCAAACTCAGCTTCCAGTCTGGGCAACCTCCAATTGATCTCCCCAACACTATCACTCCCCGCTGGGTCACCTGATGAGGACTCTTCCAAATCAGGCTCCCTCTGCGCAGGGGTAACTGGAATGGAAATGGAAAGTTTCCTCAGGGGTTTTTTAAGCAGCAAAACATTTGGAAATTTATATAGGAATGTTGGGTGAATCAGGAATTAAAGATAAGTTCAAATATACAGTAGATTTATTATAAAATACAAACTCTGGTTCACGATACAAACAACAACAACATAGAACATCACTCATGGCAAAGGAGCCCCCAGGAGAACATAGTTTGCCAATTACATTTACAACATTAATATCCACATGAATACCCCAATGCATTTCGACCCATTCTGGTCTTCTTCAGGGAGACTGAGATTCTAGGGAAATGTATCAAAAAATAGAATTTGATTTAAGACATTTGACAGTATACGAAATATCATTACAACATTTAAAATTGTGCGAAAGAATGTATCTCCATATACATGGAGGTATATTTACCATTAAATAGATCAAAGAGTGAGGATGTATCGCACAAACCAGATTGTTAAAAATATATGCGTTCAGCAACCCCATCAACTCTGCATGTCTCCTCCGCGCCCTCCAGGCGGATCCACAGTCCATCAGACTTGCAAGGGGCCACACGCTTGGACCTAGAGGGGAGGACGGGGGGCAAGGCACCTGCAATTTGGCATTGAAAAATCTTATTATTCAAGTATTCTGTGATTATCTAGTACAGCTTTGCGACTAAAGACTGGCCCGTACTGAATCGAACATTTAATTCATATTAATTGGACCTATTAGTTTTATTGCATAATTTAACCATTAATTGGATTAGTTTATAGTTTAGTTAATTTGGATTAACATAAGTGGGATAAATTAAAATATAATAAGATGAAAAAAAGGGGGAGGGTATTGGTACCCGATTGGTCAGGGTGTAAGAATGGATGTGCTGGGTGTGCAGTGGTGTGCATGATTATGAAAAGGGTGTGGGGGTATGATACAAACGTGATGCAAGGCGCTGATAAAGTAGTGTAGGGAAAAGCAATGTGGTGTTAATAATGAACCTATGTTGAATAATTGTGGAAATTATAAAAAGTGTGCATTAGGTACCTATGCTAGTGAAAGAGTCCATGTGTTGTTTGAACTAAACAAAATAAAGAGTGTACAGTGCTAGGTGCAAGTGTTGAAGTGTTGGTGAATAGAACCATATCTTTGCAACAATAAGGAAATGTAATGGCAGTACTAGATAATTGTTATATAAAGAGCCCCAGAAAGGAAAAATGTGGGTAGATGCAATGTTCAAGGAAGTACCGATATCAGCCAGTCTAGTGTGTTCAAGAAGCTGCGCTTACCTAGTGCTTACTTCTTCTTATATGTAATGGCGGCATTCCCGAGATCACCTCAGGATCATCTGGGAGCTGCTGGTTTATATTGTGTCTCAATTAATTACCCATGGATTCAGGGCCGTCTTTAATATTGATTGGACCCTGGGCAAAACTTTTCTTGGGGCCCTCCCATGCAGTTTCGCTCTCCACCTGCTCTGAGACATACAATAAATAGCACCTAGACTCAAAATCAGTTTACTGAATCAGATCAGACAGCTATTGCGATTGGTTGCCAGAGGTTACAGTGTATCATTACCACTCACTGACTGGTTGCTAGAGGTTACAGCACACATTAAGGCTCACTGATTAGTTGCTAGAGGTTACAGCACATGATTTCTGCTTGTTGATTGGTTGCTAGAGATTACTGTGGATATGACCTCAGGGGGGCATGATATACATATCAATGCCGACGGCCGCCCCTATTTACATATGAATTTCATCACTATTTACATAGGAATGCCGGTAATTTACATGTAAACACAGGGTCTGCAGGTGAGTCATCTTTACACAACAATAGGGCAGAGCTGGGCAGCATTAGTAGCAGCACTTCACACTGAGATCTTGGGACACAGCACAGGACTAAAACCTCAAGGGAGGAGGGAATTTAAACCAGGATAGTTGGCAAGTATGAGGCTGCTGCTTTGGGCCCCACAACAATGACAGGGCCCAGGGCAGCTGCCCCTTTTGCCCTGCCTTAAAAACGGCCCTGTATATAGGAGTGATAATATATACATATATATTTGTGTGGATGGACTAATAACATTGTACAGGGGACG
The DNA here is from genome assembly GCA_037952925.1 of Lithobates clamitans. NCBI lineage: Eukaryota > Metazoa > Chordata > Amphibia > Anura > Ranidae > Lithobates > Lithobates clamitans. The sequence continues at coordinate 99,849 of JBBGZY010002909.1, read as the reverse complement.
CGCAGGGGGGCGGGGACGGTAGAAGGATGTTTAGCATTCAGGGAAGAGTAGGAGGAGCGGCAGTGCAGAGGGCTGGAGAGGCGGAGTTCCGATCTCCGTCGAGAGACAGGGGGAACAGATTTCGACGGGGAACCATTCTCGGCACAACACCGGCTCTTCCCCACCTAGGAGGCTCCATACACCTGCCTGCCGCCACTGGGGTTCCGCCCGGCGGGCTCACTCCAGCCAGTGTCCTCTTCGGCCCGGGTCTCTGTCAGTTATCCCCGCTCCCGGAGCCAGCCCGCCCATCTCCTCCAGCGTTTTTCCTGTGTCCGGACAGACAGGTGCTGCGGCGCTCCCCGCCCCCATGCCTCACTCAAGTGTGCCCACAGCTGCCGTACCTGGTGTTGGCCCCGCTCCCCCGGCACGCAGGGGGGGTTGCCGGGGCGCCACGCAGAGTCCTCTGCCAGGACAGCCCGTCCAATAGCTCACCACCTGGGAGTCTCTGCTGGGTCCCCGCAGGCCGCCCACTCACATCTCCGTGCGGGCAGTTATTCGGCTCTCCCGGCATCTGCGCTGCTGCCCCCAGTGGCTCATTCTCTCCCTGCGCCCAGCAGGGCGGGAGATTTGAATGTGCCAGCTCTCCTAACCTATGCTGCTTGATCTGCATCTCCCTGCACCTGGCTGGGTGGGAGATCCCACTGCATCTCATGCTGCCCACTCACTGCTCATGCCTCCTGACTGCACAGGTCCCCCTGCGCCCGGCTGGGCGGGAGACAGTCGAGCTGCTCCGGCTGTCCTCCCCTCCTCGCAGACCCCTGCATACCCGCACCTCCCTGCGCCCGGCTAGGTGGGAGATTCCCGCGGCCTGCCCGCCACCACAGCCCAGCCTCAGTCTGCTGCAGGTCTCGTCTCCCTGCACCCGGCAAGGCTGGGCGGGGGGGCGGCCGCTCCACTCATGCCACACACCTCTACCAGCTGACGCATGTACACCAAAGTCTCCCTGTGCCCGGCTGGGTGGGAAACGGTCAAGCTGCTCCGGCTGTCCTCGCGGACCCCTGCATACCCGCACCTCTCTGCGCCTGGCTGGGCGGGAGATGTCCATGGGCCGCCCAGCACCACAGCCCAGCCTTAGTCTGCTGCACGGCCTCATCTCCCTGCGCCCGGCAGGGCGGGAGATTCCTGCTCCAAGTCCTGGGATGTCGAATACCCCTGCCACGGGTCCTCTGACGGGAGTCCGCGGTTGTTCTTGTGGCAGCTCTGCTGCGGTCGGTGGTCGGACCTCCACCACTGGACCTCTCCTTCCGTCATCACCCTCCTGCCTTACCAGGCACCACCGTTCCTCTCAGAGATGCCCATCGCCGGCCCTTTGCCACAGTCGATGCTGCACCGGATGTTCTGCCTGGATCTGCTGCTGGTCGCCCTTCTTCAGCTCTGCCTCCGCGCATCTGTGAGTATGACTGTGACTTAATTTGGGGTAGGTCTAGTGATGCTTCCGTATCGGGCCCACCAGACGAACACAGCTACGGTCGCAAAATCGGTTTGGGTCCGACGGTCGGTTCGGGTTCCGTCTCTGGTGGAGCTCTGTGGGCGGTCTCGCCTACTGGCACGCACCCGGCATCGTGCATTTATTGATTTTCTCGTGCTTGTCACTCCCAACTGGGAGACGATCCACAAATCTCGTCACGTTGACATCACGGGCAGGGCGACAAATCCAATCGGCTTCCTCGTACATTCGGGAACTGGCTTCAAGGGTTCTGGCGCTTACGCCTGAGTGCTCTGTGAGCGGTTCCCGGAGTTGGCCGCATCTCTCTTTTGCTACTTAGACCTTATTTGGGGAGCCTATAAGGTTTACGGGGGCCAGTGTTGGTTTCACTACGACACCCAGTTTCGCAAAAAAAAAAAAAGTGACATGTAAGGAGTTTCGTTTTGACTGCCAAGACGGTAGCCTGTGGTTATTGCTGATGTGTCCCCACAAGCCTTCGTTCTTTCAGTTCCCGGCCAGCGCTCCCTCTGGAGCGTCGGTTGCCCCCCCCCCCCCAAAAAAAAAAACTGGCTGTTCAATGAGAGCCACTGCAAATGGTGGTACACCGCGTGCCATTGTAAGCACGAATGCTCCCTTTGCGGGGGCGCTCACCCCGCCAGCAGATGTTTCCGGAAGGGAAAGCCACTGCTTTCCAGGCCGGGAGCCAAGCCTGACCTTTCTAAACTGGAGGACGCCAGTGAACGTCTTAGAGATGCTTCCCTGGCTAGACTGGCACCCCCCCCCTTCATAGGGAGGCTTTGATCTTGAGGGACGGTTTGGACCGTGGTTTTTGGATACCCTTCACTCCTTCCGATGTGCCTACAATGGCGTCTAATTTGAAATCCTCTGTGCAATTTGAGTCCAAAACCTGCGGATGTCCCCCCTCGGTGTGGTCCCAAGAAAGGCGGAGGGAAAATATCACCTTATCCACCACCTGTCCTACCATTCTGGCTCCTCGGTCAATGATGGCATCTACAAGGAGGAATCCAGGGTTCACTATGCCTCTTTCGACAGGGCGCTTCACTTTATCAGGGCTGCCGGTCACTCAGCTTTTCTGGCCAAGGCGGACATTGAATCTGCCTTCCGCCTCCTCCCGGTCCACCCGGAGTGCTTCCACCTACTTGGCTGTTACTTTCAGGGATACTACTTTTTGACATGTGCCTTCCCATGGGCTGCGCCATTTCATGTTATTTTTCGAGCTCTTCAGGAGCTTCCTTGAATGGGTAGTTGTCAAGGGGGCTGGTTTCTATTCCGTGTTGCACTACTTAGACGACTTCCTTTTGTAGGCCCAGCAGGCAGCGGTCATTGTCAGCAGCTCCTATCTGTTTCAGGACACCTGCGAGCGGTGTTTCTATTCCGCTGTCAGCTGACAAGGCTGAGGGCCCTGTGGCGGTTTTAACCTTTTTGGGCATAGCAATAGACACAGTGGCGATGGTCTTTCGGCAGCCCAGTGTCAAGCTGGCCAGGCTCCGCTCCCTGGTCCGCTTAGCAAAAGGGCCAAAAAAAACCCCCCAAAAAAACCAAAAAAACAAAATCCTACAGTTGAAACAGCTTCAGTCATTGCTAGGGCACTTGCTTTTCACCTGTACATTCATCCGAATGGGGAGGGCCTTCTGTAGACGCTTGGCGTGGGCCATGAAGGGGGTGGCTGCCCCCCACCATTATGTCCGTATCACAAAGCCACTGCGAGACGACTTGGGGGGTATGGCTCTCTTTTCTCCAGTCCTACAATGGCTGGTTACAGGAGGAGGTGCTGAATTCGCAGCTGGAGCTATACACTGATGCGGCAGGCTCTTGTGGCTTCTGCACCCCCCCTTTTATTCCAAGGGTCTGCCGAGTGTTGGACAGCCTCATGGGCCCGCATGGATTTGTTGCGCAACCTCACACTGCTGGAGCGCTTCCTGATCATTGTCACCGTCGAGCTTTGGGGCGAACGTTTGCGGGTTAGCCAAGTGGTTTTCTGGTCCTATCACTGAGCGTGGTGCAGGTGGTTGACCAACAGTCAGCTAGCTCCCCTCCGGTTGCATCGTTTTTTAGTTTTAAAGTGCTTGCAGTTCATCATTTGTTTAGAGCTAGGCATGCCCCCGGGACGGCTAACGATATCGCTGATGCTCTCTCTCGCTTACAGTTCGACTGCTTCTGCTCCCTGGCCCCATCGGCTTCCCTGGAGGGCCTCCACTGTCCGGCCCACTTGTGGAACCTCGTTTCCAATGTTTGCTAGACCTCCTTTGAGCGTCATTGTCCCTGCAGATGTGGGCGTCATACTGTCGGGTGTGGAACAAACGGGTCCAAGTATCGAGCAGTGAGTTCTTAATTTCGCCTCAACATGACAGACTCATGGCTTTGTTTTCTTACCTTGTTCATTTGCTTCATAAAGGTTCTTCGGGTTTCCATGGTCTTGTTGTCCATGTCTGCATTGTCCTTTTGTTTTCAGCTTTTTGGGTGGGAAGACCTCAAAAACAAAAAAACGCGTTTCCTGTCTGATGGGTCCTGCAGGGCTGGAGGCGTGCTACCAATTCCCCTGATTCTCGGCGCCCGGTATCCCTCCATATACTCTTCAGTATCCTTTCCCTTTTGCCATCTGTGCCTCCTGTTTTAAATAGTTTCAGATTGTTACCCGGCTCCGATCTGGAGAGTTGGAGATTCCTTCATCTACTGGGCCGCTCGTCGATCGGAAGTTCTGAGCTATGGGAAGAATTTGGGATTTACCCATGATCTTGCCAGGATCCGCTGGCTTGAGCGCCCTGGGTTACGCTGGCATCAGGTTCTTCTGGAGTGTTTGCACCTTCGTGCACATGTTTCTGGCCCCATTGTTTTGATACTTCATGCTGGAGGGAATGACATGGGTTATATACGTTCTGTGGATTTGATCTCCACTATCAAGCGAGACATCGCCAAGAGTTATGCAGCATATACTAATTTGATTCTCATTTGGTCGGAAATCGTGCCTCGCTTGTTATGGGCCCGGGTGTTTCTGGGCCCCACCTGGAACGTTTTCGTTGCAAGGTTAACGCCCAGGTCGCCAAGTTTGTTCGGCAGATTGGGGGGTTTGTGATCCAGAAAACGGATTTGGAGGGTGCTAATGATAATCTGCTGAGATCAGATGGTGGTCACCTTAATGATATCGGTTTTGGATATCTTTAACTTTGGCCTTCAGCGTGGTGTAGAAAAGGCACTGGCTGCGGTGGGGCGCCCGTCAGTTATTCACTGACAGGCGGGTGGCGGTTTCTTGACCTTGCCAGCATAAAAGTGGCTGTAATGGGCTATGCCCTTGATGGAAATCGGAAGTAGGCGGTCTGTCCAGCACTTATGGTAAGGACAGGCCCCCCTCCTTTGGAATTGTGTGCTCACAGTACAACTGTGACTGGCACTGGTTTAAAGTGTTAACATGTTATGTGTTGGATTTTAATAAAGCTGTGGCCTTGCCCTTTCCAACCTAATGGTTGTAAGTGTGTTGATTTAATGGGGTGAAGGGGCAAGGGTGAAGGTTTCTATACATTATGTTACATTTAATGTGTACCAGGCCCATTGCGCCTCAGCAGTCATGGGGCAGAGCACATGAAAGGAAACATTACATGGGGCAGAGCACATTAAATGGAACAGGGCACACGGCAGGGGGCATTACATGGAGCAGAGCACATTACATGGGACAGTGCACATGACAGGGGACATTACATGGGACAGAGCACATGACATGGGATAGGGCACATGACAGGGGACATTACATGGGGCAGAGCACATTACATGCTTTAAAGGTGCTATTTTTAGCCCTTTGCCGCCTGAAAAAAGCCTCCAATGTGAAAGGGGTCTAAATGTATGTGAAACTCCCTATCTGTATATTAGGGGTGATTTACGAAAGCCGTGCGCCATCAGTAGAGGCGCAACGCACATTTTCATATTTCCAAAACGGTGCGCCAGTAACAGAGCTTGAATCCCCCATTTACTATGGCGATCTCAGAGCACAGGAGACTGCAATCTGTGCGCCACTATAGACATGGTGCACGGCATCTCCAATTCAATATTAACAGAAGATGGAAGTGCCAATATTATGGGGTGATGTGAGGAAGTTTAGTAACAACTGCCCAAGTAACAAATATGCCCAAAATAGAATAGAATGAGAAAGTAACTTTTTCAGAGAGAGCCTGCTGTGCCTGCAAGTACGTTTAGAACTGCGTGAGATCAATGCAAGCAGTGCGTATTCGCAAGTGGCTCTTGCTCTCGTTCACATGAGTTTGTTCACTGTGCGGCCAAAATCTTAGTAAATGTTAAGCAACGTACATGCAATTGCACGGGTTGAACGGGCGCACCTTTAAACTTGACAAATTTTTTTTTTACGCTGGTTCACCTTTATTTATTTTTTTAACCACTTCAGCCCCGGACCATTTGGTTGGCAAAAGACCAGAGCACTTTTTGCGATTCGGCACTGTGTCGATTTAACTGACAATTGCGCGGTCGTGCGACCCGGCTCCCAAACAAAATTGACATCCTTTTTTCCCCACAAATAGAGCTTTCTTTTGGTGGTATTTGATCGCCTCGGTTTTTATTTTTTGCGCTATAAACAAATGTAGCACTAACTCACGGTGGAGCTGCTGGTTTAAAGCGGGCTGTTACCATCACCTTCGTTACCTCAATTTCACCAGAACTGGGTCTAGGGTCCTCTTGAGTTTAATACCAGACAGTGTAGACATCAGACAACTGAGTATCTTTTCCAATGCTTAAATAAAGAGTAACTGAAGGAAGTAGCAGGAAAGAGGTAGAAGAAAAGTTGCAGGGAAGTTCAAATACCTTTTCTTGATATAATATTAGGAATTGGAATCTTGTAGATGAATGTACTCTCCTTTTAGGGTTGAATCTTTGCCCGCCCGGATAGGTTTCTCTCACTAACCTAGCAGCCGGTATGCAGCACGAACAAAAGTCTCTGCCACAGACTTAAATGAAATAGAAACCTGTACGATCCTCTGCCACAGGATGTAATGGTTTACGATGAATAGCAAACACAGCACTAGAACCTTTAAGCCGACCCGGCAGTACCATGCGGTAGGTTAACTTTAGGATGCGTCCTCCAATTGAGTCATCAGGCCCCTCTCCAGACCAGCACTCTGCATGATCCTTCCATGACGGGTCCTCCCCATGGATCTTCTCAGTTGTCCAGATTCTTCCCGTAGGACAGACGGCACAGGACCATTCCCCTGCCGCTGTGGGAGGCCCCAGACAGGCTTCTGGGCCCACCCACATGCTGCAGCAACGTGGTCCCCCCGGTTGGTGGACCACGTGGTAGTACTCCTACCACATACGGCCAGGAGGGCCAGCAGGTGGAACGAAAAGACCCTAAAACATGGCGTCTGTCCCATAAATACCCTCTCCCAAAATGCAACTTGGAGGACCACCCCCACCGAGTTATCTCCGTCACAGAAGAGCACTCATATGCTTCAACATGTTGCCTTTCAAACACCGACCCATGGCGACAATGACACCCACAGGCACAGTGTGAAACTACATGCAACACAGCCAAACTGGAACAGAGGCTAAATCAGACTATGTATGAAACAGATAACCCACTAAATTTACCTATAAGCGGTAAATGAAAATCTACCAGCGCTACACAAAAAAAAGAGCGTAAGAGAAATATAGAGTATGGGTGTGGCGCTGTTCTAATTAAGAATCTAGGTGGGGGGGGGGCAGGAGGCGGAGCCTAGCGGAGCAGACATGCATTGTTAGAGCTCTGCACCGCTGAGGAGAGAAGAGAAGGACAAAGCGGAGCCTGCAGGCTCAAAAGGTATCCATTTGAACCTTTTTGCCCCAGGGAACAAACTGTGAAAGTTTCGGCAGGAAATATGGTACTGGGAGGAAACCGTGGCAGAAATAAAAATCACCTCACAAAGAGCTCACAGGCACTCACTGCAGCTGAAGCAGCTCCAGTCACCTCACAAGATACAGCATCAGGGCGCTCTCACAGACAGAAAATGTCACAGCAAGACTCTCCATTTGAGTCAGATACAGAACAAATCCTCTCACAAACTTCTCCACAAGCCTCCTCAGTATCCCCAGTAATATTATTACAATTTGAAAAGATGCTTCATAAGGCTTTAAAACAAACCTCAGACCAAATAACAAAAAGCCTAACCAAAGAAATAAGAGAGCTGGGAAACCGCACCGCAGCCTTAGAAATAAAAATGGATGAAATTGAAATTACAACCCAAGAAAATATAACAGAATTGGAACAATTAAAAAAAGAGAATTTAGTACTTCAAACTAAGCTCGAAGATTACGAAAATAGAGCCAGACGTTCAAACTTGCGCATAAGGGGAATACCTGAAACTGTGACAGACCTGCAATCTACTATTACTGCTCTATTACAAGAACTAAAGCCAGATATCCCTATTGAACGTTTAGAACTGGACAGAGTACACAGAGCCCTCACAGGCAAAAAGAAAGATGGACCCCCACGTGATATAATCACAAAATTTCATTATTACAGAACGAAAGAACAAATACTAATTGCTGCAAGAGAAAAAAAGGAACTTAATTTTCAAGGACACAATTATCAAATTTTTGCTGACCTATCCCAACTTACTATTACTAAAAGACGATCCATGAAACCCCAACTAATGGAACTGCAACGCCACAACATTATGTATCAATGGGGCTTCCCCTTTTCAGTCAGATTTAACTACCAAGGTACAATTTACAGAAGCAGATCAGCAGATGAACTACAACAAACCCTTTTAAAATTAAATCAGACAGAACCCACAAGCAGCAACTCTCCCACACGCAGAAGAATGGCGTCATCTTCACCTTCAGGCAGCACCCAGAAAATTTCAGAACAAAATGGGAATCATCATTCTCACAAAAGAGGCCGTTATGCCACATCATCCATGGACCAAGAAGATTCAATGGACTGACATCCTAATTCCTGATATCTCTTCATTTATTATACTAATAGATGGTTCTCTTTAAAAAACCTATATTTATAACTGAATGTAATCGCATTCTGATAGTCACACACTGTGTGGGATCATGTTACATTCCAGTTATATTTCTTATTACTTCTGATTCATATAGCCTTAGAATATATAAGTGAAATAGGGAAATTCTTGTTCAGTTATATATTATCAGGTAATAACAATAGATTTATTACTTTTTAGGACAAATATGTTCAATAATCCAGAAGTAATGGAAGCTTTTTCTTTCTTTTCTTAAAACAAATATATTATTACCTAACTAGTTCCTAGAATTATGTTTTTGTTTATTCTAATCTGAAGCAATACAACCTCAATTTTATGAGTTAACATATCTAAACAGTTACATATGAATAAAATATGTAATTGTTTACTCTAAAAGGGTTAAAATCCCAAAATAATTCAAACTATCTTCATCAATACCAAAGTTATTAACAGTACCTTTCTAACTGAATTATTTAGCCTAGGGCAAGACTAACCATATACAACCACCCTGGAATAAATAATTTCAACAAAAACTATATTCTGCACTCCAATTAATGAAACATCATTTTGATGTCTTTTGACATAGCACTTCTCTCCTGTAAGCGGAAGATCCGTGTACTCCCATTAGCCCTCCTCATTCTCCCAACCATATTATGTGGGAGTGTGACAAAGGCACTTATTCCCCTGAGAGAGATATTTATTCTCTTTCACGGGTAAATTGTGATTACTTGCAAAAAATAATTTATACAATGTATCATTTAATCTCATATGTTTTTTGTTTACTCTTTACTCCAGAATTCACTGGTTTCTTTTATATCTATTCATCTCTTCAGTCCACACAGGTTGATCTGCGCAGTCAGCTCTGCATAACAAAAAGTAAGTCAAAACTATTTGATCTATTGCCATGGCACCACTGAATATACTTTCCCTGAATGTTCAGGGAATAAATGTCCCTCAAAAAAGGACCAAAGCCTTCCGTACTTTCCATAACAAGAAGGCTCACATAGTATGCCTCCAAGAAACACACTTCACCAAAGATTCTACTCCAAAATATATTTCTCCTTTTTATCAACAAATTTACACGGCTTCTGCCTGTACCAAGCAAAGGGGAACTCTAATTGCATTTCACCGATCCACACCATTCACCTTATCATCAGAAATTAAAGACCCAGAAGGTAGATACCTGATACTCATGGGTTATATAATGGATACAGCAATCACGGTGATTTCCTACTACGCTCCTAACAAACAACCTACACCATTCCTCTCACATATATTACAAGTGATTAATACACACAAAATAGGAACAGTGATAATGTGTGGGGATTCGAACCAGGTGCTACTCCCATTTCTAGATAAATCACCTTTTACACCATCCAAAATAACCTCTAGATTACCTTTTTCTCAACTTCTTTCCAAATACAATCTGGTAGATTCATGGAGAGAAATTAACCCAATGAAAAAGAAATTCACTTATTTCTCGCACCCTCATCAAACCTTCACCAGAATAGATCATATTTTTCTAACAATAGGAATGATACCAGAAATTATTGCATCAGATATAATTCCGATTCCGTGGTCTGACCATAATGCAGTATACACTACTATAGCCTCAGCCATACCAAAAGCGCATGACCCAACGTGGTACTTACCGGACATAATGCTCAAACACCCACTACATCAGATGGCCATTGAACAAGCTTTAAAGGAATACATATCAATTAATAATACAACAGACATCTCCCCAATAACACTGTGGGAAGCTCATAAGCCTGTCTTGCGTGGTACAATACAAAGACAAATGGCACTATTTAAACGGGAACGCAAAAATCTAGCAAAAAAACTAGAACTCAATTTTAATGCAGCCTACATATCATTTCAAGATAATCCATCTCAGAGTACAAAATCTCATCTGGAAAAATCTAGATTGGAATACGATCTATTTCTCACTGAGTCAGTTGATAAATCCCTCAAACGCTCCAAACACAATTTCTACATGAATACAAACAAACCAGGTACATATTTGGCTCGGGCATTAAATTCAACTAACAAATCTTTCAAGCCAATACGTTTGAAATTATCAAAAAATGTTTACACTTGTAATCCAGTTAAAATAGTCCATAAATTTCACTCACATCTCGCAACTTTATACAAGACAAACAATGAATTTAATCCTACAGAAGCTGAATCCTTCTTCTCAAAAATAAACTTACCTGAGTTATCTCAGAATCAAAAAAGCAGTTTGGATGAGATTATAACTATAGATGAAGTTGCTAACGCCATAAAAGACCTAAAACTTAACAAAAGACCAGGCCCAGATGGCTACTCGGCTTTATACTATAAAACATTCTCAGAAATACTCTCTCCCATTCTCACTGAAACTTTTAACAAACTTCTAGATGGACATTCTTTTCGGCAAGAAACACTAATGGCAATTGTTTGTATGATCCCAAAACCCCTTTCTGATGATACTTCCTGTGTGAATTATCGGCCTATCTCTCTGTTAAACCTCGATATTAAATTATTAGCAAAAATAATAGCAAAACGCCTCAATAGCATTATAGGAAAATTAATACATAGAGATCAAGTAGGCTTCATGCCAAATAGACAGGCAGGCGATAATATACGCAGGGCAGTGTTATTGGCACATATTGCTTAAAAACGGAAAATCCCTTTATGTTTTCTATCTCTCGATATTAAGAGGGCATTTGACACAGTATCCTGGCAATATATGCAATATTCATTACAAAAATGGGGTTTTGGACCCCACTTTTTAACATGGATCAAAGCATTATATAATAAACCCAAAGCCTATATAAAATATGCTGGATACAAATCTGAAGCCTTTAATATCGAAAGAGGTACCCGACAGGGTTGCCCATTATCTCCCTTATTATTTGCCCTTATACTCGAACCCATGGCCCAATACATCAGAACAAACCAAACTATAACTGGCATTGAAGTAGGAGGTATTACACACAAATTATGTATATTTGCAGACGATATATTACTTTTTCTATCATCACCACAGGTCTCTGGTCCTAACTTAATACCAGCTCTTGATGGATTTGCAGCCCTATCCGGCCTTATGAATAATCCTAAGAAATGCCTAGTGCTTAATATTTCACTCACAAACATGGAATTGATCCCGGCTAGGGCTGCACTCCCATTCACATGGGCAGAAAAATCAATCCCATATCTTGGAATTCATTTAACAGCATCTCATTCTGACTTATTCTCAACCAATTATCCTCCTGTATTAAGACAGATCACAAATCTAATAAAACAATGGTCGCAACTTCCTTTATCCTGGATAGGGAAGATTAATGCAATCAAAATGACTATTCTACCCAAATTGCTTTATCTATTCAGAGTCCTCCCTATTCCAATTCCTTCCTATTTTTTGAGAATAGTACAAAAAAGAGCAACTTCGTTTATATGGGGCTCTTCTAAACCACATATACCTATACACACACTACATCTTCCCAAAAATAAAGGAGGCCTGGGATACCCTAATTTTACTAACTACTACAGAGCAGCACATTTGGCCAGTCTGTCCAAATACCATGCAAAACAGGAAATCCCATTATGGGTATTTATAGAGGCTTCAGAAAATGACCCTCTATTAATATCAAATTTATTATGGCTTGATCCTAAAGACCGCTTTAAAATTCATAATCCCATAACTAAACACTTCTTATCTCTCTGGGATAAACTAAAAACCAAATATCAGTTACAATCTCCACACAATCCTCTCCTTTCTTTTATCAGAAATCCGGCCTTTTATCCGGCATGGATCTACCCAAATTCCTTTAAAGCTTGGACAACATCAGGCATTCAGACACTAAATGACTTCATAGCATCTAAATCATTCCTTTCATTCCCATCGCTTAGAGAAAAATATGATCTACCAAACTCTGAGATATTTAGATATCTCCAAATCAAAAATTTCTATACACCATTCCTAAAGGGGGATACACCATTATCCCAATTATCCATTTTTGAATCAATCTGTACAAAAGATCCATTTGCTAAAGGTACAATTTCATCACTTTATAATCAATTATATGGAGGACAAATCTTAATAGACCCTCTTACGTTCAGAGGTGGGAGGAGGACCTGGGACGAACTTTAGAAGACACGGACTGGTCTAACATATGGCTCACATCTAAGTCATCTTCACCCAACATCTTAGCACTGGAGACAAATTATAAAGTCCTAACTCGCTGGTACCTTGTACCCGCTAGAGTGGCAAAATATTCACCTAATACCTCAGCTCTTTGTTTTCGAGGATGCCCAGAAATAGGCACATATTTACACATATGGTGGACGTGCCCAGTAATCCAAACCTTCTGGAAGGAAGTCTTCGTGATTGCATCTAAAATATTTAAAAAAATAATACAACCAGATCCATATTTAACTTTACTTAATCTAAAACCGGAATGGTTAACACTCTCTCAATTCAAACTTATGATCCAACTAATAACGGCTGCAAAACAAACAGTGGCCAAGGCATGGAAATCTTCTACATTGGTACTAGCAGAAACAATTCACAGAATGAATAATACAATGTCCAATGCTAAGATGGTAGCCATCGATCAAAATCAAATTCCAAAATTTGAAAAACTTTGGCACCCTTGGATAAAACAACAGTTCCTGTCAAATTTCAATGACTCTGTCCTGTTGCCATGGTAACAGATTAAATAACTTACAGAGACACCCATTCTAAGGCTTCAAAGAGAACTAAAAAGAATAATAAACTGACGAGCGGGACAACCTTGTGGACCATACCTCTACCTTTCAACCCTTTTTCTTCTTTCTCTTTCCTTTTCTCCACCTTACGATTAAAGCTCATTATCAGAATTTATTTGACCTATATACACTCTACTTGTAAACAATATGTATAGTAGGTATAAATCATTTAAATACCTACAAAAGTAACTAAGGAAATGATATATATCTTTAATTTAGATTTACGTGAACCCAATGTTTAATATTTGAAATTTCATGATATTTACCTATATAAACCCTACTGTAAAACAATGAGCTTACTTTATAGATCCTTGTAAACTTACTTTATGTATCTTTATAACATTGTATACTCAATAAACTTCTTTTGACAAGGAAGAATCTAGGTGGGAATATTAAAGATGTGAAAATAATCCTATAACGTATATAATGCCTCTATATTTAATATCCCTGTGAAAAAGGAGTCTCATACTAAAGGTGCCAAATTGTAACAAATGGCTAAGTGACCATAAACAAAATAAATAATAACAGATAAATGCATCAAAAGTGAAAATTTCCCATACGTAAAATTGGTGTGATCCTCTCTAGCTTATGCTAGCCAAAACAAACATAAATGAATGCATATGGGGGTGGGGGTGGAAAGCAAAACCAGGTTAATACTTCAGCTGAAATAGGCAATGGTGTTGCAGAAAGTTTCTTATAATGTGCACTTGTGAAAAATTAGTGACTTGTGCTTAATAGTGAATCTGAATAGTCCTTATGGATATTGTTGACAATTAGATATTTCAATAAACAAGTGTGTTCAGTGCCATCCTCTAATGTCTAACTTCTTTGGTGACAGTGTTCTTATATCACGTGCTCTTATTGTGCAGAGACTCACCAGCTTTATTCACCCCTGCAGGGGTAACAGGCAGTCAGTCTGTGCCACTGTGCAGCAGTCACTGGCAATCTCAGGATCGATTTGCCATTAAACATAAAAGAGAAGGGAAGCCCATAGCGTAAAACCATTTAAAAAGTTTTATTTGAGAATGATGACAGAGCGGTACTCACACATTGGTAGCTCGTATAAAGCAAAAAAGTCATCAGTAGAACCGTCAAAATCAAATCCTGTGTTTCCTGGGAGATGATACAAAACGTAGGTATAGGCGTGGCCTATACAGGGATTGCAGGGAGCTGTGATCAGTGTCATTAGGCAGAACAGGGAAATGCTTGCTTACATCAGCATTTCCCCGTTCTTCCTCTTCGTGAAATGATCGCGGGTATCCCCGTGGACATCGAGTCCGCGGGACTCGCGATCACGTACTTCGCGGTGGGCTCGCGCGCGATGGCACGGCAGCAAATTTAAAGGGACGTACCTGTACGCCCATTTGTCTGTCTGTGCCATTGTGTCGACGTAAATGTACAGGCGGCGGTTGACAAGCTGTTAAGGAGATTTGCACGCAGGTCATGTTAGCAGGTTACGTTGCCAACATGTGACATTCACCTTATTAAAATTATTTAAAAGACTCACTTCTCTAGCTCCTCCTAAAAGGGCATTTTACCTTACCCCTCTAATGCATATGATTTCCTTGGGCTAGCTTATGCTTTTAAAGGGGAACTCCACAATCAATTCTCGTTTGCTCTTGTCTCCCCCTCTAATCCCTTGGATTTCCATGGGCTAGCTTTTGCTTTTTAAAGGGGAACTCCACACTCCACTCCATTCTCAAAAGGCTGTGAACTGCCTTCACCATTCCAAACCACATCCTTTTTCAGAGCATACACCAGGGCCAGCTAGGAAAGGGGCAAGAAGAGAGATCGCCCAACCCCCTCCTGAACCATATAGGGCCACATGCACTCAACATAGCTGGCTGCCTTTGGGGCATGTTGGGCTCAGCCCAATACTAACCACAAAGCACCTTGTACCCACTAGTTCAAAGGGGCTTTCCACATTCTGTAAAGCCCCCTGTCTGCAGCCCCCCACAACCCCAGTCTAGGGTTGTGTGGAAGAGGCCCTTGTCCACCTGAATATTGGAACAAGGTGGTTGACTTTTGGGGTGCTCGAGCCCCTCCTGCCCCCAAGCATCCACCCCCCTTTCATGGGCTGGCTTGCTGTGTGTTTGGCCAGGGGTTTGTTAGTGTGTGGGAGGGGCACAATATTTTTTTAGTTTGGGGTGGTATTTTTCATGTGGGGGTTCTCATTTTAAGCCTTAGCAGAGCCAAATGGCTTGTATGTATTTGGGGGGGGGGGGGGGCAGGCTATTTTTTATTTTGGGTTAAAATCTTGCAGCTGCAATGTAGATCTGTAAGTTCTCTCTAAAGCCATACATCTTTGAAGCAGCATTTTGGATACATGCTACAGATGCACCACTTTACAGGCAGAGTAAGCCCCCCCCCCCCCAAGTAACTAGCTTTTAAGCAATTTAGCATTTTTAAAGGCACTTCTCCTTGTTTCGTTTTTGGGGTTGTCCAAATTGGTGACATTGATATACAGTGCCTTGCAAAAGTATTCATTACATTTACATTACATTACATTTTTCGTGTTTTGTTGCCTCACAACCTGGAATTAACATGGATTGTTTGAGTATTTGCATCATTTAATTTGCAGAATATGCCCACAACTTTGAAGGTTTTTTTTTATATTGTTAAGCAATCAACAAATAGGACAAAATAACAGAAAAAGTCAATGTGCATAACTATTCACCCTCCCTAAAGTCAATACTTTGTAGAGCCACCTTTTGCGACTATCACAGCTCCAAGTCGCTTTGGATAAGTCTCTATGAGCTTGCCACATCTTACCACTGGTATTTTTGCCCCATCCTCCTTGCAAAACTGCTCAAGCTCCTTCAAGTTGGATGGTTTGCGCTTGTGAACAGCAATCTTTAAGTCTGACCACAGATTTTCTATTGGATTGAGGTCTGGGCTTTGACTAGGCCATTCCAACACATTTACATGTTTCCCCTTAAACCACTCAAGTGCTGCTTTAGCAGTGTGTTTGGGGTCATTGTCCTGCTGCAAGGTGAACCTCTGTCCTAGCCTCAAATCACACACAGAGTGGTACAGGTTTTGCTCAAGAATATCCCTGTATTTAGCACCATCCATCTTTCCCTCAACTCTGACCAGTTTCCCAGTCCCGACTGTTGAAAAACATCCCACAGCATTATGCTGCCACCACCATGTTTCACTATGGGGATGGTGTTCTTTGAGTGATGTGATGTGTTGGGTTTGCGCCAGACATAGCGTTTTCTTTGATTGCCAAAAAGTTCAATTTTAGTCTCATCAGACCAGAGCACCTTCCGCCATACATTTTGGGAGTTTACCACATGCCTTTTCGCAAACTCAAAATGTGCCATTTTGTTTTTTGGTGAAAGTAGTGGCTTTCTTCTGGCCACTCTGCCATAAAGCCCAACTCTATGGCGCGTATGGCTTATGCCGCGTACACACGGTCGGACTTTTCGTCTACAAAAGTCCGACAGCCTGTCCGACAGACTTTCGGCGGACTTGAGGCAGACTTTCTAATGAACGGACTTGCCTACATACGATCACACAAAAGTACGAGGGATTCGTACGTGATGACGTACACCGGACTAAAATAAGGAAGTTGATAGCCAGTAGCCAATAGCTGCCCTAGCGTGGGTTTTTGTCCGTCGGACTAGCACACAGACGAGCGGATTTCTAGGTCCGGCGTAGTTACGACGTAAAGATTTGAAGCATGTTTCAAATCTAAAGTCCGTCAGATTTGAGGCTGGAAAAGTCCACTGAAAGTCCGGGGAAGCCCACACATGATCAGATTGTCAGCCAGCTTTAGTCCGTCGGCGTCCGTCGGACTTTTGTAGACGAAAAGTCCGACCGTGTGTACGCGGCATTATTGTTGTCCTATGTACAGATACTCCAGTCTCTGCTGTGGAACTTTGCAGCTCCTCCAGGGTTACCTTAGGTCTCTGTGCTGCCTCTCTGATTAATGCCCTCCTTGCCCAGTCCATGAGTTTTGGTGTGTGGCCGTCTCTTGGCAGGTTTGCTGTTGTGCCATGTTCTTTCCATTTTGTTATGATAGATTTGATGGTGCTCCTAGGGATCATCAAAGATTTGGATATTTTTTTTTTATGACCTACCCTGACTTGTACTTCTCAACAACATTGTCCCTTACTTGTTTAGAGAGTTCCTTGGTCTTCGTGGCAGTGTTTGGTTAGTGGAGCCTCTTGCTTAGGTGTTGCAGCCTCTGGGGCCTTTCAAAAAGGTGTGTATATGTAATGACAGATCATGTGACACTTAAGCCTTGTACACATGATCGGATTTTCTGCAGACAAAACCTCTGACTTTTGTTGGCCAGGAACTTGTCTTGATTGTAGGGTACTAAAGCGCTGACGTGGATAAACTCAATGCGGATACTTAATAGTTAACAAGGGATGGCCAAATAATATAGCTGCAACTAAATGAGTGATTGGATCAGTATATAATTTAAGTGGTTAATTGCGCTGATATTATCCTCTTATTACTACATCAATGTGAATACTTAAATCAGTGATTGGCTAAAGCAATCCTCCTAATTAATAATATATCATGTATGAATATCTCGAAGTGAGCTAAGAAATCTTAAAATTGCTAAAAAAAAATAAATACAATTGCCAAAACTAAAATTACCCCACCAAAACGTGAATAAATAAATAAATAAATGAATTAAGACTATTATCCCAAAGTGCTAAAAATTATATCTGCTAACTTAAATAAAAGTATGAATATGTTCAGTGCCAATTTTGCTAAAAATATCAAAACTTGGAACAATATAAAACTTGGAGGAGCCTGTGACGTTCCCAGCACTTGCAGTGTGTGAGCAGTGACGACGGATGAATAGCCTCAGCGCTGAGCTCCGTGCAGCTGATCAATGTAAATGCGATCGTGTGGAGTTGGAAATGTGAGTGAAACAGAGTAGCCTGACACTTAGTATTTAACTGGTATGATCTCTGCGCAATGGATGTATATTTTTTTATCTTTTCATGTCCTGGATATGAGCAGATTAGCGGAGTAAAACGAAACGAGAGAAGGAGTGAAAGTAAAACTTTTTGTGGACACTATTTATTGATTCACATTTTGTTACATTGAAACCGGCACTGATTGAACTCATTATATGCACAAAATACTAGATGGATTCTGAGCACTATATGCTGATGATTTTTTAACTTATTCAGTCACTTATTTATTTATATATTGTTCCAAGTTTTAATATTTTTAGCAAAATTGGCACTGAACATATTCATACTTTTATTTAACTTAGCAGATATAATTTTTAGCACTTTGGGATAATAGTCTTAATTAATTAATTCATTTATTTATTCACGTTTTGGTGGGGTAATTTTAGTTTTGGCAATTGTATTCATTTTTTCAGCAATTTTAAGATTTCTTAGATCACTTTGAGATATTCATACATGATATATTATTAATTAGGAGGATTGCTTTAGCCAATCACTGATTTAAGTATTCACATTGATGTAGTAATAAGAGGATAATATCAGCACAATTAACCACTTAAATCAGGAACTTGTCTTGCATACAAACGGCAAGGAATTGTTGGCCAACAAACACGAACGTCGTGACGTACTATGTGGTTTTTCAGCTCTTTAGCGCCACCCTTTGGGCTCCTTCTGCTAATTTCGTGTTAGTAGAAGTTTGGTGAGCATTGATTCGTGCTTTTCATTTCGTGCTTTTCATTTTTTGCGCTTTTCAGTTCGTTTCTGAATGGCCGTTTGTCAACCAGCCATGTTGCGGAACCGGATAATATAACATGTTTTTTATTATTGGCCTTGGATTTATTGCTTTGACCCAAGTCCAGTCCAGGAACAGGAGGAGTATTTCTTGGACCAAAAATTGGGTACTTTATTAATTGTGACCAATTATGTCATATGCCTTTTCTGCGGGAGCTCCAGGAGAATAATCCAGATGACTTTTGGAATTATCTCCGGATGACAGACCCCTGTTTTCACCAACTCCTGGCATTGTTGACCCCCTATATTAAGAAGCAGGACACATGCATGAGGCTTTTATTTTATTCTTTGGTTGAATAATGATTTGATTTGGTATATTTTCGATATTTTTGGATGCATAGGAATGCAATTTTTGGTTTAGTTCTGTTGGCAGATAGCATGTCTAATTTTATTTGTTTTCTTTTTTTAATGCACAATAAAAAAAATTGTGGAGAATAATACTTGGCTATGTGTTTTACTTCAAATGACAGTTTGGGAGTAGGCAGTTATATTTTAAAAAATACAATCTAAAACTAACAAGGGACACCAACATAGTTGTATCTTTGATCTTAAAAACTACGGGATAATGGTGTTGTGGTAACTTGCACCAAAAAAAAAATAACAAGCATAATAATATTATTCTTGATATCACTAGAAAAAAAAGCCTTTGAAAATTTGTTTGCAATAACTCCATCAGTATCACCAGCTAAGCAGCTTCATTATTATCCCATTAAAGAAGAAGAGAATGTGCGCTGCATTTCGAGATTTCATAATTTGCCGCATCACGAATGTTAATTCTCCGTTACGAACGCTAGTTTACAACACCGACCGCTTCCAGCTCGTCCTTTCCGAGCATGTGTGTTTGTACTTTGGACTTTTGTCCGACGGACTTATGTACACACAATCGGAAAATCCGACAACAGACATTTGGAGACGGAAAATTTTAAAGCCTGCCATCCAAAATTTGTCCGTGGAAAATCCGACAACAATTGTCCGATGGAGCGTACAAATGGACGAATTTTCCGGCAACAGCCTGTCATCACACAATTTCCGTCGGAAAATCCAATCACGAGGATACGAGGTGTACGAGGCTTTAGATTGCACACAGGTGGACACCATTTCACTAATTATTGAACTAAAGGCTGTAATGTAACAAAATAGGTAAAAAGCCAAGGGGTGAATACTTTTGCAAGGCACTGTATATCCCTCAGGTTGGGACCTGGGCCCCCATACCCGTGTTAAGGGCAATAACCAGGATATAAGCCAGCCAAGTGGGGACTAGCAAAATTAACAAGTCAGTTCCCATAGACTGCAATGGTATTTGTTATATAACTTTTGTCCATGTTAGGCTCTTTGTTTGCTCCCCTGGACCAGGGGGTGTGTTTTTCCCTCTGTAATTTTGTAGCATGCTGATGTGCTTAATTTTGGACAGGGGGTGGCTTATTTTGTGCTAGCTGCATTTGGGTTGGTCTGGGCATGCTCATGGACTTTGTTTTTTTTGTGCTTTTTGTGTGTGAATAGCACTTGGATTTTTCTTTGTGTGTGTGTGTGTGTGTGTGTGTGTGTGTGTGTGTGTGTGTGTGTGTGTGTGTGTGTGTGTGTGTGTGTGTGTGTGTGTGCTTGTGTTTTCACAGAAATATTTTTGATGTTGTCAATGTTTGTTAGTTTCACTTTGATTTAATTGTCTGTGCTGCATTATTTTGCACAATCTTCCTCAAGATGTTGTCACTAATACATTTTTAAATCCTTAAGAGACTGTCCATTTGTGGGCGCAGTGCTTTTAACTCCTGATCAATTCCTCTGCAAAATGGTCAGACCTCAAAATACCAAGCCATTGACTCTAAATTAAAGCACCTGTGCAAGATAAAAGAAAACCCTTTTCTGAAATTTGGCTTCACTTCCTGTCACATAGCCAAACAGGAAGTGAGGGTAAAACCCTACCAATGTCTTTCCTTAGGGACACACAGGTCAATCTAACTAGCGTCCCCATTAGGCAAACTGCACTCTAGAACTTTGTTGTGTACACCCCAAATTATTAGGTATTTGGGGGTTTATTAAAGGCAAATCCACTCTGCAATACAAGTGTACTCGCTGTAAATCTAAGGGGAAGCACTGGTGATTTTATCATCCAATCATGTAGAAGCAAAGATGCTGTTTTTTTATTTTTCTTAGATGTCCCCCTTGGATCTCCAGTAACTGCACTTCCAAATACACTTGTAGTGCAAAGTGGATTTGCCTTTAGTAAATAAACCCTAAAGTCCAAGATACCTAATAATTTGGGGTGTACACAGCAAAATGCTAGAGTGCAATTTACCTAATGGGGAAACTATTTAGATTGACCTGTGTGTCCCCAAGGAAAGACATTGCTAAGGGTTTTACTCTCACTTCCTGTTTGGCTATGTGACAGGAAGTTAATACATTTGAAGGAGAAACTGGCAAAATTTGTGAGGTGTCTTCACCCTATCAGGGGTGCAGACATCCCCAAAATCTGACAAAACTTCTTCTCCCTCTGCACTCTATCCCCAAGCAAAAATAAGAAAGGATTTCATTTAGTTTAACTTTGCAAATACACATTACTAAGTTCAACTGTGGTGCATGTCAATGGCCCATTTAGACCTTGTTTAATAGAAAACACCAGTTGCCTTTCACTAGAAACATTTGTTAGTCCAGTCTTGGAAATCTGCATCTGCTTTACTATTAATTTCCATAAAAATTGGGTTCCTGCAGCTAGATGCACCAAATGCATCTAGATGCGCGACCGTCAGGGGCGGATTGACCATCGGGCAGTTCAGACACTGACCGAGGGCCCGTGGCCAGTAGGGGGCCCCATGACAGCTTCCACTTTGGGACCCGATCTACCCATCAGCTAGCTGTGATTGACGGGCAGATTGGGTCCCTGCTCACTGCTAAGAGAAGTGTAAACAGACCTCTCGTGATGCGCTCCTCCCCGCCGGCCCCTCCTTCCCTCCCATCCACCCCAGGTGCTTGTATTTGTCATCACCTCAGACGGACAGAAGAGAGGAGGGGCCGGTGAGGAGGAGCGCATCACGAGAGCCACATGCTGCTATTAGAAAGTTTCTGCACAGCTTCCCACCCACAGTGTCCCCCTGTGTCCCCCACCTCCCCACATTGCCCCCCTGTGCCCCCCACCTCCCCACAGTGTCCCCATGTGCCCTTCACCTCCCCACAGTGTCCCCCTGTGCCCCCCACCTCCTCACAGTGTCCCCCTGTAACACCCACCCACAGTGTCCCCCTGTGCCACCTCAGTGTCCCCCTGTGCCCCCCACAGTGCCCCCACCTCCCCACAGTGTCCCCCTGTGCCCCCCACCTCCCCACAGTGTCTCCCTGTGCCCTCCACCTCCCCACAGTGACCCCCTGTAACACCCACCCACAGTGTCCCCCTATGCCATCTCCCCACAGTGTCCCCCTGTGCCCTCCACCTCCCCACAGTGTCCTCCTGTGCCCTCCACCCCCCCACAGTGTCCCCCTGTGCCCCCCACCTTCCCACAGTGTCCCCCTGTGCCCCCTCCACCTCCCCACAGTGACCCCCTGTAACATCCACCCACAGTGTCCCCCTGTGCCACCTCCCCACAGTGTCCCCCTGTGCCCTCCACCTCCCCACAGTGACCCCCTGTAACACCCACCCACAGTGTCCCCCTATGCCATCTCCCCACAGTGTCCCCCTGTGCCCTCCACCTCCCCACAGTGTCCTCCTGTGCCCTCCACCCCCCCACAGTGTCCCCCTGTGCCCCCCACCTCCCCACAGTGTCCCCCTGTGCCCTCCACCCACCCAAAGTGTCCCCCTGTGCGTCCCACCTCCCCACAGTGTCCCTCTGTGCCACCTCCCCACAGTGTTCCCCTGTGCCACTTCCCCACAGTGTCCCCCTGTGCCCCCCACCTCCCTACAGTGTCCCTCTGTGCCCTCCACCTCCCCACAGTGACCCCCTGTGCCCTCCACCTCCCCACAGTGACCACCTGTAACACCCACCCACAGTGTCCCCCTGTGCCACCTCCCCACAGTGTCCCCCTGTGCCCTCCACCCCCCACAGTGTCCCCCTGTGCCCCCCACCTCCCCACAGTGTCCCCCTGTGCCCTCCATCCCCCCACAGTGTCCCCCTGTGCCCCTCACCTCCCCACAGTGCCCCCTGTACCCTCCACCTCCCCACAGTGACCCCCTGTAACACCCACCCACAGTGTCCTGCTGTGCCACCTCCCCACAGTTTCCCCCTGTGCCATCCATCCCCCCAGAGTGTTGCCCTGTGCCCCCCATCTCCCCACAGTGTCCCCCTGTGCCCTCCACCTCCCCACAGTGTTCCCCTGTGCTCCCCACCTCCCCACAGTGCCCCCCTGTGCTCTTCACCCCCCACAGTGTTTCCCTGTGCCCCCACCTCCCCACAGTGTCCTCCTGTGCTCCCCACCTCCCCACAGTGTCGCCCTGTGCCCTCCACCTCCCCACAGTGACCCCTGAAACACCCACCCACAGTGTCCCCCTGTGCCACCTCCCCACAGTGTCCCAATGTGCCCTCCATCCCCCCACAGTGTACCCCTGTGCCCTTCACCCCCACAAAGTGTCCCCTTGTGCCCTCTACCTCCCCACAGTGTCCCCTTGTGCCCTCCACCCCCCCCACAGTGTCCCCCTGTGCCCTCCACCTCCCCACAGTGTGCCCTTTACCCCCCCACAGTGACCCCCTGTAACACCCACCCACAGTGTCCCCCTGTGCCACCTCCACACAGTGACCCCCTGTGCCCTCAACCACCCCCCACAGTGACCTCCCTGTGCCACCCAACCACAGTGTCCCCCTGTGCCCTCCGCCCCACCACAGTGTCCCCCTGTTCCCTTCATCCACCCCCCACAGTGTCCCCCTGTACCTTCCATCCCCCCATGGTGTCTCCCTGTGCCACCCACCCACAGTGTCCCCCTGTGCCACCCACCCACAGTGTCCCCCTGTGCCACCCACCCACTGTGTCCCCCTGTGCTCTCCACCCCCCCCACGGTGTCTCCCTGTGCCCTCCAACCCCCCCCCCACGGTGTCTCCCTGTGCCCTCCAACTCCCCCCCATGGTGTCCCCCTGTGTCTTCTCCCCCAACAGTGTCCCCCTGTGTCCTCTCCCCCCACTGTGTCGCCTTCCCCCCTGATGGCTACCCTGAGAGACACTGTTAAGTCTGAAGGATCCCAGTGCTCTACTGTGTGCCCTGTGTTTTGGTTTGTGCCCTGCTATTTGCCCTACTGCGTGCCCCATGGCCAGGGGCAGACTGACCATCGGGCAGTTCTGACACTGACCGAGGGCCCGTGGCCAGTAGGGGGCCCCATGACAGCTTCCACTTCGGGACCCGACCTACCCGTCAGCTAGCTGTGATTGACAGGCAGATCGGGTCCCTGCTCACTGCTAAGAGAAGTGTAAACAGACCTCTCGTGATGCGCTCCTCCCCGCCGGCCCCTCCTTCCCTCCCGTCCACCCCAGGTGCTTGTATCTGTCATCACCTCGGACGAACAGAAGAGAGGAGGGGCCAGCGAGGAGGAGCGCAACATGAGAGGTAGGAAGGAAAGTGCAGTAGCTTGTACCACGTGCTGCTATTAGAAAGTTGCTGCACAGCTTCCCACCCACAGTGTCCCCCTGTGCCCTCCACCTCCCCACAGTGTCCCCCTGTGCCCCCCACCTCCCTACAGTGTCCTCCTGTGCCCCCCACCTCCCCACAGTGACCCCCTGTGCCCCCCACCTCCCCACAGTGCCCCCCACCTCTCCACAGTGTCCCCCTGTGCCCCCCACCTCCCCACAGTGTCTCCCTGTGCCCCCCACCTCCCCACATTGTCCCCCTGTAACACCCACCCACAGTGTCCCCCTGTGCCACCTCCCCACAGTGTCCCCCTGTGCCCTCCACCTCCCCACAGTGTCCCCCTGTGCCCCCCACCTCCCCACAGTGTCCCCCTGTGCCCCCTCCCCACAGTGTCCCCCTGTGCCCTCCACCCCCCACAGTGTCCCACTGTGCCCCCCACCTCCCCACAGTGTCCCCCTGTGCCCCCCACCTCCCCACAGTGTCCCCCTGTGCCCTCCCCCCCACAGTGTCCCTGTGTCCTCCACCACCCCCCACAGTGCCCCCCTGTGCCCCCACCTCCCCACAGTGTCCCCCTGTGCCGCCCCCACAGTGTCCCTCTGTGCCCCCCACCTCCCCACAGTGTCCCTCTGTGCCCCCCACCTCCCCACAGTGTCCCCCTGTGCCCTCCACCACCCCCCACAGTGCCCCCCTGTGCCCTGCACCCCCACAGTGTCCCCCTGTGCCCTCCACCTCCCCACAGTGTTCCCCTGTTCCCCCCACCTCCCCACAGTGCCCCTCTGTGCCCTCCACCTCCTAACAGTGACCCCCTGTAATACCCACCCACAGTGTCCCCCTGTGCCCTCCACCTCCCCACAGTGCCCCCCTGTGCCCTCCACCTCTCCACAGTGACCCCCTGTAACACCCACCCACAGTGTCCCCCTTAGCCACCTCCACACAGTGTCCTCCTGTGCCCCCCACAGTGTCCCCCTGTACCCCCCACCCACCCACAGTGTCCTCCTGTGCCACCTCCGCACAGTGTCCCCCTGTGCCCCCCACAGTGTTCCCCTGTGCCCTCCACCCCCCCCACAGTGTCCCCCTTGTACCCTCCACCTCCCCACAGTGTCCCCCTGTGCCCTCCACCTCCCCACAGTGTCCCCCTGTGCCCTCCACCTCCCCACAGTGTCCCCCTGTGCCCTCCACCTCTCCACAGTGACCCCCTGTAACACCCACCCACAGTGTCCCCCTTAGCCACCTCCACACAGTGTCCTCCTGTGCCCTCCACCCCCCCACAGTGTCCCCCTGTGCCCCCCGCACAGTGTCCTCCTGTACCCCCCACCTCCCCACAGTTTCCCCCTGTGCCATCCACCTCCCCACAGTAACCCCCTGTAACACCCACTCACAGTGTCCCCCTGTGCCACCTCCCCACAGTGTCCCCCTGTGCCCCCCACAGTGTTCCCCTGTGCCCTCTGCCCCCCACAGTGTCCCCCTGTGCCCTCCACCCCCCCCCCCCCCCACAGTGTCCCCCTGTGCCCTCCACCTCCCCACAGTGTCCCCCTGTGCCCTCCACCCCCCACAGTGTCCCCCTGTGCCCCCCACCTCCCCACAGTGTCCCCCTGTGTCCTCCACCCCCCAAGTGTCCCTCTGTGCCCCAACTCCCCACAGTGTCCACCTGTGCCCTCCACCCCCCCACTGTCCCCCTGTGCCCCCCACCTCCCCACAGTGTTCCCCTGTTCCCCCCACCTTCCCACAGTGCCCCCCCTGTGCCCCCCACAGTGACCCCCTGTGCCCCCCACAGTGTCCCCCTGTGCCCTCAACCCCCCACAGTGTCCCCCTGTGCCCTCAACCACCCCCCCCACAGTGTCCCCCTGTGTCCTCCACCCCCCAAGTGTCCCTCTGTGCCCCCAACTCCCCACAGTGTCTACCTGTGCCCTCCACCCCCCCAGTGTCCCCCTGTGCCCCCCACCTCCCCACAGTGTTCCCCTGTTCCCCCCACCTTCCCACAGTGCCCCCCTGTGCCCCCCACAGTGTCCCCCTGTGCCCTCAACCACCCCCCCACAGTGTCCCCCTGTACCCTCTACCCTCCCCCACAGTGTCCCCACCTCCCCGCAGTGTCCCCCTGTGCCCTCCACCCCCACCACAGTGTCCCCCTGTGCCCTCCACCCCCACACAGTGTTCCCCTGTGCCCTCCACCTCCCCATAGTGTCCCCTTGTGCCCTCCACCCCCCCACAGTGTCCCCTGTGCCCCTCACCTCGCCACAGTGTCCCCCCCG
The DNA here is from genome assembly GCA_037952925.1 of Lithobates clamitans. Classification (NCBI taxonomy): domain Eukaryota; kingdom Metazoa; phylum Chordata; class Amphibia; order Anura; family Ranidae; genus Lithobates; species Lithobates clamitans. The sequence continues at coordinate 73,133 of JBBGZY010002909.1, read as the reverse complement.
TGCCCTCCACCTCTCCACAGTAACCCCCTGTAACACCCACCTACAGTGTCCCCCTGTGCCACCTCCCCACAGTGTCCCCCTGTGCCACCTCCCCACAGTGTCCCCCTGTGCCCTCCACCCCCCCCAGTGTCCCCCTGTGCCCCCCACCTCCCCACAGTGTCCCCCTGTGCCCTCCACCCTCACACAGTGTCCCCCTGTGCCCTCCACCTCCCCACAGTGTCCCCTTGTGCCCTCCACCCCCACAGTGTCCCCCTGTGCCACCTCCCCACAGTGTGCCCTTCACCCCCCCACAGTGACCCCCCCTGTGCCACCCAACCACAGTGTCCCTCTGTGCCCTCCACCCCCCCACAGTGTCCCCCTGTGCCCTTCACCCCACACAGTGTCCCCCTGTGCTTTCTATCCCCCCCATGGTGTCTCCCTGTGCCACCCACCCACAGTGTCCCCCTGTGCCCTCCACCCACCTACAGTGTCCCCCTGTGCCACCCACCCACAGAGACACTGTGTTAAGTCTGGAGGATCCCAGTTCTCTACTGTGTGCCCTGTGTTTTGGTTTGTGCCCTGCTATTTGCCCTACTGCGTGCCCCATGGCCTGTGATGTGCCCTGCTGTGTAACCCCTTATGTGCCCTACTCTGTGCCCCTTGCCCTGTAATGTGCCTTGTGATGTGCCCTGCTGTGTACTGCCTGTTGTGCTCTACTGTGTGCCCTGTAATGTGCTCTACTGTGTGCCCCATGCTCTGGGATGTGTGCCTCATGCCCTGTGATGTGCCCTGATTAGGGATGAGCTTCTAGTTCAAGTCGAACTCATGTTCGACTCGAACATTGGCTGTTCGCAAGTTCGCCGAACAGCGAACAATTTGGGGTGTTCGCGGCAAATTCGAATGCCGCGGAACACCCTTTAAAAGTCTATGGGAGAAATCAAAAGTGCTAATTTTAAAGGCTTATATGCAAGTTATTGTCATAAAAAGTGTTTGGGGACCTGGGTTTTAAAAATGGCCATTGGGAGGGTGTACCCCCTTACCATTTCACACGGGGGGGCCGGGATCTGGGGGTCCCCTTGTTAAAGGGGGCTTCCAGATTCCGATAAGCCCCCCGCCCGCAGACCCCCACAACCACCGGCCAGGGTTGTGGGGATGAGGCCCTTGTCCTCATCAACATGGGGACAAGGTGTTTTGGGGGGCTACCCCAAAGCACCCTCCCAATGTTGAGGGCATGTGGCCTGGTACGGTTCAGGAGGGGGGGGCCGCACTCTCGTCCCCCCCTCTTTTCCTGCGGCCTGCCAGGTTGTGTACTCGGATAAGGGTCTGGTATGAATCTTTGGGGGGACCCCACGCCGTTTTTTTTTTTTTCTTGGTGCGGGGTTCCCCTTAAAATCCATACCAGACCTGAAGGGTCAGGTATGGAATTTAGGGGGACTCCCACGTCATTTTTTTTTAAATTTTGGTTTGGGGTTCCCATTTTTTATCAATGAACTTCTATGTGTATTGTCAGCAATGCAATAGCCGCGAGTAGTTTTAAATGGGTTTTTTCCTTCGAAATGTCATTTTGCTGTCAGACTGTTCTAAACACGGGAAACATGCGCCCCTTTACAGGCATACTATAGACACCCCCCAGCTACGAAATTTAAAGGGATATTACACTTTTATTGTTTGACTTTAAGCATTATTAAAATCACTGCTCCTGAAAAAACGTCTATTTTTAAAACTTTTTTTTGCATTGATCCATGTCCCCTGGGGCAGGACCCAGGTCCCCAAACACTTTTTATGACAATAACTTGCATATAAGCCTTTAAAATTAGCCTTTTAAATTGATTATTCATGTTCGTGTCCCATAGACTTTAACGGTGTTCGCGTGTTCGAACGAACTTTTTTCCTGTTCGCATGTTCTGGTGCGAACCGAACAGGGGGGTGTTCGGCTTATCCCTAGCCCTGATGTGTACCGCCTAATGTGTCCTGTTCCCAAGGATGTGCCCTGGGATGAGACCTACTGTGTGCCCTGTGCTCTGCTGTGTGCCCTACTATGTGCCACATGCCCTATGATGTGCGGCACGCCCTGCTGTGTATCTCCTGATGTGCTCTGTGATGTGCCCCGCTGTGTACCCACTGATGTGCCGTGTACCCCCTGTGATGCACCATGCTGTGCTCAATAATGTTCACTGCTGTGTACAGCATAATAAACCCTGATGTGTGCCCCTTGATGTGCCCTACTGTGCGTCCTGTGATGTGCCCCATGCCCTGTGATGTGCTCAGTGACCTGCTGGGTGCCCCATTATGTGTCCTGTGTGCCCTGTGATGTGCCCTACTGTGTGCCCCATGCCCCATGATGTGCCCCGTTCTCTGCTGTGTGCCATCTGATGTGCCTTACTGTGTGCCCCATGATTTATGTAAGTGGGGCTTTGTGTAGGTGTGGCTTGCATGTGGGCGGAGACACAGGGGGCCCCATGATCTTCTATTGCCTGGGGGCCCCATGAGTTGTCAGTCCGCCCCTGGCGACCGCTGTGTATTTGAGATGCGCAACTGCTGTGTGGGCGGAGGAATGTACCCGTGGTGCATATCTGGTACACAGGAATGACATCACGCTCCTCCAGGAAGTTGCTTGTACTGCTGCTAATTTCTTCCCACCACCATGCTCCACTCACTGTTCTCTACCATTTTTACATGGGGTGGTGTTTGTGTGGGTCATGTGTATATGTCTAAATGATTTGGTCTCAAAATACACACCTACTTCGTGTGTACAGATTCACTTGCAGGCCAATGTTTATTGCTTCCTGCTTCAGCGTGTGTGTATATATAGATATATCTATATATATACATAGATATATCTATAGATGTAGGTTCTTGTGTCCACCAGCAGAGAGAAGTTGGGTGGATGCCACACTCCCAATTCTGTAGGCATAATAATGGTCTAGCACAGGGGTCTTCAAACTAAGGCCCTCCAGTTGTTCAGGAACTACAATTCCCATGATGCCTAGTCATGTCTGTGAATGTCAGAGTTTTACAATGCCTCATGGGGTGTGTAGTTCCGCAACAGCTGGAAAGCCGTAGTTTGAAGATTCCTGATCACTCTAGCATGTCTTGAAAAAAGGTGGTTTCTCATGTGCCTTGTATAATGTCCAAGAAATATCGTTTGGAAAATACAAGTGGGTCATGGCACATTTAAATTCAGAATTTGGCACTTAAGATGGTCATGCACTATGCAATCTGATTGGCCAATCTCTGTTCAACTCGATATTTAGACAAAATAGGTAATAGGAAGACGCACTTGAACAATTAATTCAAATTATAGGAAATAAAATAGGCTCTTGCACTAAATATAGTTTATTTAAGATCTAACTGATTGCAGTGTATGGTCATGTTTAAAGATCAAGTTCGGAAAAAAATTAATTTATTGGGTTTAGAAACACTTCTCTGTTTTTTGTAATGTATTGAAAGATTTGGGTAAAAAAAAAAAAACACATTTCAAAGATATATTAGAATTGATAGGAATGAGATTAGCATCAAAAGGGTTAATTAACTGGGAACACCTACTAATTGCCTAACAAGACACAACCAATGAGATTAAATTAACCAATTGTATTGGGCGTGCGCTCTTATCAATAGCAAAACTGCAGTTACCCTAGCGACAGTTGCAGTTTACATATGCGGGTATTTATTATCGCTTTTTGCGCTTCAATGCGCCGGTTCACACGTTCGATTAATGACTTTTCTGGCGCACCAATTAATGTATGAACTGGTGCAGTGCCTTCCTCTTAGTAAATCAACCCATTGTGATGACATTTCAAAAAATAGCACTAGTCACATCCCTTTCTCTCTGAAGTTCCAGTGCCTATGGCTCAAATGGTATAGAACTCTTCATGCACTTATCTTTGAATCCCTTGTGATGTTAGTATGTATAATTTTCTTGGGATCACAAGACAAGGGAGTGACATAGCATTTTTGGATGTATAAAAGGGTTTTTAATTCCAGCAAGTAAAGCTACATGACTTTCCATTTATTCTTTATCCCATACAATTATCTTGTTAATGGTAACCTATTCATTCATTTAACTTTTTCATGTTTTGAAGGGTTTGAAACTTTGATGGCCTGACCAAATAAAACAATATTACTATGATTGGTTTCTTATCCTTTTCTCTTTCTAATGTATGCAAAACACAGGACCAATTCCTTACCAGACAAACTGGATATTTTTATTTCTAATTAAAAATGATCAAACAATGCATATTTAATTACAACTTGGTACTGGTGTACCTGTTTAAATCAAAATATTTTTTCCACATTTCTATCGAGCCCACATATGTAGGTTTTAATATGCATAATAATACAGCATGGTCAATAGACAAGTGTATTTTAACAGTTTAGCACTTTTTCTTCTTGTAATAGCTATAATTACCTAATCAATTAACTTAATAAAAGTTGACAATGTTCCTAAATTATAACTGTACCTATAATATAATGGGGGATTGAGAATGATGCAGGGAAAACTTTCTATTTTTTCCCCCAATTTAGCAATTTGTATTATAATATGCTGCAATAGGAGAGTGAAGAATATACAAAGTAACTAAAAAGTGTAGCATGTTTTGTTTCTACAATAAAAAATACCTTTGACCACCCAGACTAAATTATTGGATACAATGTCAGCCTTGGGCTGAGAAGCTATGTATGCATACAGAAGCACACTGTTTATATAACATCCTGTTGGCCCTGGGTGTGTTCCAGGAGGATTTTTAACAGTCGCTAGAAGCGAGTTAAAAATGTCCCTGAGCTGACTTTACAAGACAGTGGAACAGTGGCAGCCCGTCCTTAGGGACCCCCCCCCCCCCCCTCCAGGCAGCAAAAAAAAAAAAGTCAAAAAAAAAATTTTTTTTTATTACTGGCCCTTTAAAAAAAAAAGGAAAAAAAAGGTCCTTAACTGCACTGTGTTCGGACGCCAGACACAGTGCACTTATAGGAAGTGCCACGTCTATGCAATCACGAGATTGCAGACGTAGCGCTGCATTTGCGGGCGTTTAGCCCGCCTTGTGGCGTTTTCTGAAGCGCCGAGTAGCTTCCGCCCGGCCACAGTAATACATACTACAGGCGCCGGGCGGAAGCTACTCGGCACTTCAGATTTGATTGACATCTGCCCTGAGTCAGATGTCACTTCCTGATTCTCTCTCTCATTGCGCCCGAGAGAGGAAACAGGAAGAATGCTGGTGCCAGTGTGAGGAGGAGGACACCGCAGGAGACCCAAGGTAAGTACCGCTGGCGCTGTGTGGAGAATGGGGGGGACAGAGGCTACATTTGGCTGGGGACAGGCAGCATTTTGGGGGGGATAGAGGCTGCATTGGGGGGGGGGCAGAGGCTGCATTTTGGGGGGACAGAGGCTGTATTTAGGGGGGGGACAGAGGCTGTATTTGGGGGGGGAAAGAGACTGTATTTGGGGGGGCAGAGGCTGCATTTTGGGGGGGGACAGAGGCTGCATTTTGGGGGGGCAGAGGCTGTGTTTGGGGGGGGACAGAGGCTGTATTTGGGGGGGACAGAGGCTGCATTTGGGGGAGGGACTGAGGCTGCATTTGGGGGGGACAGAGGCTGTATTTGGGGGTGACAGAGGCTGCATTTGGGGGAACAGAGGCTGCATTTAATGGGACACAGCCATGCTGCATTTGGGGGGGACAGAGGCTGCATTTAGGGGGACAGAGGCTGCATTTGGGGGGGCAGAGGCTGCATTTTGGGGGGGCAGAGACTTCATTTGGGGGAGGGCACAGGCATGCTGCATTGGGGGGTGATAGAGGCTGCATTTGGGGGGACAGAGGCTGCATTTGGGGGAACAGTGGCTGCATTTAATGGGACACAGGCATGCTGCATTTGGGGGGGACAGAGGCTGCATTTGGGAGAACAGAGGCTGCATTTAATGGGAACAGAGGCTGCATTTAATGGGACACAGGCATGCTGCATGTAATGGGACACATGCATGCTGCATTTGGGGGGGGGACAGAGGCTGCATTTGGGGGGGACAAAGGCTGCATTTGGGGAGACAGAGGCTGCATTTGGGGAGACAGAGGCTGCATTTGGGGGGACAGAGGCTGCATTTTACGTGACAGAGGCTGCATTTGATGTGACACAGGCTGCATGTAAGGACGGACTGCTGGGGACACCTGATGGCATCTGGTTGTAGGCTACGTGGCTAGTGATACACTCGGGGCTCCCACTGATTCTGCATTATGGTGAGTTGAATGATTTAATTTTATATTACAATGTAATAATAGAAATAATGCGCTTCAATCATCCTGACACCATAACAACCATGGTGCCGGGATGATTGAAGCGCTAACACGCCAGGTGTTTGGAGTATCTTTATCTGCTGATTGTTAAACTTTCTAGAATACACATTTCTATTGTTGTGTAGGATCTAAGCCTGCTGTCCCTCTCTCCCTCTTCCTCCATCCCTCGTTCATCTCAGACGCTAACCACACCACCTTAGAGCCACGCCCACTATTTCGCTGAAACCACGCCTATTTTCACCAAGTGGGAGGGGTCAAAAAGGAAGGGCGGGTCTGGCGCCCCCCCATCCTAAAACTGCACCAGCCGGCACTGCAGTGGAACCGACATAGCACCTGCAGACTGCACCTTTGACTGAAATATTGGATAGTCGTTTGTTTTTTGATTTTCTAATGCTTTGAAAAGGTTGTCACAGCTTTCTTTTGGAATGTTATCTTTACTGAAAAGGTTGTGGGAAGGTATAAAAAAATTTAAAAGAGATTACTTTTTCAGGCATTCCTGAAAGAATTCAACATATCTATTAAAGCAAACATCCAGCTGTTTCATCTCCCAATCTTCATCACTTGGGTACTTTGTGCATATGTGTAGTAGAGCAGTCTTAGCATGGTATGAAATGAATTCATTCATTCTTGGCGTTGCACTATGCTTGAGTTTTTCCAGTAGATCCTTCATCAGTTTAAGACATGACTTCCTGAAGAACATTTGTACAGTGAGAGCATGCTACAAATTAGGACTATATGTACAAAATATGTGAAAAGCAGGCACATATATCTTTTCATCCTTTGTGTGACATAGAAAGTCCTAAACCTTTGGATCATACTATCAAATATATAAAGTAGGCGCTACTCCTTAAAGAATAAAAATCACAATAAAATAAATAACATTCAGTGACACATGTAAGCTTATATCATATATCAAATAGTAACCAGTCCATACAAATATTATTCCGGTCGCCGTGCCTTTAACCACTTGAGCCCCGGACCATTATGCTGCTTAAGGACCAGAGGTCTTTTTCCAATTTGGCACTGCGTCGCTTTAACTGCTAATTGCGCGGTCATGCAATGCTGTACCCAAACAAAATTTGCGTCCTTTTCTTCCCACAAATAGAGCTTTCTTTTGATGGTATTTGATCACCTCTGCGGTTTTTATTTTTTGTGCTATAAACGGAAAAAGACCGAAAATTTTGAAAAAAAATGATATTTTCTACTTTTTGTTATAAAAAAAATCCAATAAACTAAATTTTAGTCATACATTTAGGCCAAAATGTATTCGGCCACATGTCTTTGGTAAAAAAAATGTCAATAAGTGTATATTTATTGGTTTGCGCAAAAGTTATAGCGTCTACAAACTAGGGTACATTTTCTGGAATTTACACAGCTTTTAGTTTATGACTGCCTATGTCATTTCTTGAGGTGCTAAAATGGCAGGGCAGTACAAAACCCCCCCAAATGACCCCATTTTGGAAAGTAGACACCCCAAGGAAATTGCTGAGAGGCATGTTGAACCCATTGAATATTTATTTTTTTTGTCCCAAGTGATTGAAAAATGACAAAAAAAAAAAAAAATATTTACAAAAAGTCGTCACTAAATGATATATTGCTCACACAGGCCATGGGCCTATGTGGAATTGCACCCCAAAATACATTTAGCTGCTTCTCCTGAGTATGGGGATACCACATGTGTGGGACTTTTTGGGAGCCTAGCCGCGTACGGGGCCCCGAAAACCAATCACCGCCTTCAGGATTTCTAAGGGTGTAAATTTTTGCTTTCACTCTTCACTGCCTATCACAGTTTCGGAGGCCATGGAATGCCCAGGTGGCACAAAACCCCCCAAAATGACCCCATTTTGGAAAGTAGACACCCCAAGCTATTTGCTGAGAGGCATATTGAGTCCATGGAATATTTTATATTTTGACACAAGTTGCGGGAAAGTGACACTTTTTTTTTTTTTTTTTTTTTTTTTTCATAAAGTTGTCACTAAATGATATATTGCTCACACAGGCCATGGGCATATGTGGAATTGCACCCCAAAATACATTTAGCTGCTTCTCCTGAGTATGGGGATACCACATGTGTGGGACTTTTTGGGAGCCTAGCCGCGTACTGGACCCCAAAAACCAATCACTGCCTTCAGGATTTCTAAGGGTGAAAATTTTTGATTTCACTCTTTACTGCCTATCACAGTTTCGGAGGCCATGGAATGCCCAGGTGGCACAAAACCCCCCCAAATGACCCCATTTTGGAAAGTAGACACCCCAAGCTATTTGCTGAAAGGCATGGTGAGTATTTTGCAGCTCTCATTTGTTTTTGAAAATGAAGAAAGACAAGAAAAAACATTTTTTTTTTTCTTTTTTCAATTTTCAAAACTTTGTGACAAAAAGTGAGGTCTGCAAAATACTCACTATACCTCTCAGCAAATAGCTTGGGGTGTCTACTTTCCAAAATGGGGTCATTTGGGGGGGTTTTGTGCCACCTGGGCATTCCATGGCCTCCGAAACTGTGATAGGCAGTGAAGAGTGAAATCAAAAATTCACGCCCTTAGAAAGCCTGAAGGCGGTGCTTGGTTTTCGGGGTCCCGTACGCGGCTAGGCTCCCAAAAAGTCTCACACATGTGGTATCCCCGTACTCAGGAGAAGCAGCAGAATGTATTTTGGGGTGTAATTTCATATATTTCCATGGCATGTTTGAGCAATATATCATTTAGTGACAACTTTGTGCAAAAAAAAAAAAAAAAAAAAAAATTTGTCTCTTTCCCGCAACTTGTGTCGCAATATAAAATATTCCATGGACTCGACATGCCTCTCAGCAAATAGCTTGGGGTGTCTACTTTCCAAAATGGGGTCATTTGGGGGGGTTTTGAACTGTCCTGGCATTTTATGCACAACATTTAGAAGCTTATGTCACACATCACCCACTCTTCTAACCACTTGAAGACAAAGCCCTTTCTGACACTTATTGTTTACATGAAAAAGTTTTTTTTTTTTGCAAAAAAATTACTTTGAACCCCCAAACATTATATATTTTTTTAAAGCAAATGCCCTACAGATTAAAATGGTGGGTGTTTCATTTTTTTTTTTCACACAGTAATTGCGCAGCGATTTTTCAAACGCATTTTTTGGGGAAAAAACACACTTTTTTTAATTTTAATGCACTAAAACACGCTATATTGCCCAAATGTTTGATGAAATAAAAAAGATGATCTCAGGCCGAGTACATGGATACCAAACATGACATGCTTTAAAATTGCGCACAAACGTGCAGTGGCAACAAAATAAATACATGTTTAAAAGCCTTAAAAAGCCTTTACAGGTTACCACTTTAGATTTACAGAGGAGGTCTACTGGAAAAATTACTGCACTCGATCTGGCCTTCGCGGTGATACCTCACATGCATGGTGCAATTGCTGTTTACGTTTGACGACAGACCGCCGCTTGCGTTCGCCTTAGCGCGAGAGCAGGGGGCGACAGGGGTGTTTTTTTTTTTTTTGTTTTTTTTCTTTATTATTTTTTTGCTTTTTTAATCTTACTTTTAAACTGTTCCTTTCATATTTTTTTTTTTAATCATTTTTATTGTTATCTCGGGGAATGTAAATATCCCCTATGATAGCAATAGGTAGTGACAGGTACTCTTTTTTGAAAAAATTGTGGTCTATTAGACCCTAGATCTCTCCTCTGCCCTCAAAGCAAATGACCACACCAAGATCGGTGTGATAAAATGCTTCCCCAATTTCCCAATGGCGCTATTTACATCCGGCGAAATCTAAGTCATGAAATACTCGTAGCTTCTGGTTTCTTAGGCCATAGAGATGTTTGGAGCCACTCTGGTCTCTGATCAGCTCTATGGTCAGCTGGCTGAATCACCGGCTGCATTCTCAGGTTCCCTGTTGAGACAGGAGAGCCAGAGAAAAACACGGAAGACGGTGGGGGGGGGGGGGGCATTCCCTCCCACGGCTTGTAAAAGCAGTCTAGAGGCTAATTAGCCGCTAGGATTGCTTTTACATGAAAGCCGACCGCTGGCTGAAAAGAATGATACCAAGATGATACCTGCAGGCATCATTCTGGTATAACCACTCAAAGTCGTGAATGGCGTACCTGAAGACAAAAAAATGGTTAACAATGGTTAACAATAAAGCACAGTAAAGTGTAAATAATTACACACCTGAAAAACAAACATGATAAAACATAATAACAATAACAATAACAATAACAATCAATAACAATAACAATAACAATAAAACATTGCAGAATAGGGATGAGCTTCGTGTTCGAGTCGAACCCATGTTCGACTCGAACATCGGCTGTTCGACCGTCCGTCGAATTGCGAACGATATGGGCCGTTCGCGCCAAATTCGTGTGGCGCGTCACGGCCCATAATTCACTGCGGCATCGCAGTGCATTGCTGGCTGATGATTGGCCAAGCATGCACTATGACCCGCATGCTTGGCCAATCACAGCGCCGTCAGTAGAGAGAGCTGTAATTGGCCAAAGCCAGGGTGGCTTTGGCCAATTATGGCTCAGGGGATTTAGTACACACCCCACACTATATAAGGCCGCCTGCACGGCGGCCCTGTGTAGTGTGTGTTCCGGTGTGCTGAGCGATAGAGAGAGAGAGAGACAGTGTCATTTGATTTGAGTTAGATAGATTAGGCAGAACAGTCAGTCAGTTAGCTGCACTTACAGTGTATTGTGTATATATATGCATCCCAGGTGTTGCATATATATATATACACTGTATTCAGTTTAGCTAGATCCGTTCCTGTTATCTTCTATCTAGACTATTTACATTCAGTGCAGTGTGTCCTGCTCACAGTGTTCAGCTAGATCCGTTCCTGCTATTTACATTCAGTACAGTGCTTCCTGCTCACAGTGTTCAGCTAGATCCGTTCCTGCTATTTACATTCAGTGCAGTACGTGCTGCTCACAGTGTTCAGCTAGATCCGTTCCTGCTATTTACATTCAGTGCAGTGCGTCCTGCTCACAGTGTTCAGCTAGATCCGTTCCTGCTATATACATTTAGTGCAGTACGTCCTGCTCACAGTGTTCAGCTAGATCCGTTCCTGTTATCTTCCTACTGACAGGCAGGCTTGTCTGGTTACAGTATATAAAGCTACCTGAAGAAAATTACAGGTGTTCTTTTTGATCCTATTAGTACCACGGTCAGGCAGCTAGACTATTTACATTTAGTACAGTGTGTCCTGCTCACAGTGTTCAGCTAGATCCGTTCCTGCTATTTACATTCAGTGCAGTGCGTGCTGCTCACAGTGTTTAGCTACATCCGTTCCTGCTGTTTACATTCAGTGCAGTGCGTCCTGCTCACAGTGTTCAGCTAGATCCGTTCCTGCTATTTACATTCAGTGCAGTGCGTCCTGCTCACAGTGTTCAGCTAGATCCGTTCCTGCTATTTACATTCAGTGCAGTGCGTCCTGCTCACAGTGTTCAGCTAGATCCGTTCCTGCTATATACATTTAGTGCAGTACGTCCTGCTCACAGTGTTCAGCTAGATCCGTTCCTGTTATCTTCCTACTGACAGGCAGGCTTGTCTGATTACAGTATATAAAACTACCTGAAGAAAATTACAGATGTTCTTTTTGATCCTATTAGTACCACGGTCAGGCAGCTAGACTATTTACATTTAGTACAGTGTGTCCTGCTCACAGTGTTCAGCTAGATCCGTTCCTGTTATTTACATTCAGTGCAGTGCGTCCTGCTCACAGTGTTCAGCTAGATCCGTTCCTGCTATTTACATTCAGTGCAGTGCGTCCTGCTCACAGTGTTCAGCTAGATCCGTTCCTGCTATTTACATTCAGTGCAGTGCGTCCTGCTCACAGTGTTCAGCTAGATCCGTTCCTGCTATTTACATTCAGTGCAGTGCGTGCTGCTCACAGTGTTCAGCTAGATCCGTTCCTGCTATTTACATTCAGTGCAGTGCGTCCTGCTCACAGTGTTCAGCTAGATCCGTTCCTGCTATTTACATTCAGTGCAGTGCGTCCTGCTCACAGTGTTTAGCTACATCCGTTCCTGCTGTTTACATTCAGTGCAGTGCGTCCTGCTCACAGTGTTCAGCTAGATCCGTTCCTGCTATTTACATTCAGTGCAGTGCGTCCTGCTCACAGTGTTCAGCTAGATCCGTTCCTGCTATTTACATTCAGTGCAGTGCGTGCTGCTCACAGTGTTCAGCTAGATCCGTTCCTGCTATTTACATTCAGTGCAGTGCGTCCTGCTCACAGTGTTCAGCTAGATCCGTTCCTGCTATTTACATTCAGTGCAGTGCGTCCTGCTCACAGTGTTTAGCTACATCCGTTCCTGCTGTTTACATTCAGTGCAGTGCGTCCTGCTCACAGTGTTCAGCTAGATCCGTTCCTGCTATTTACATTCAGTGCAGTGCGTCCTGCTCACAGTGTTCAGCTAGATCCGTTCCTGCTATATACATTTAGTGCAGTACGTCCTGCTCACAGTGTTCAGCTAGATCCGTTCCTGTTATCTTCCTACTGACAGGCAGGCTTGTCTGGTTACAGTATATAAAGCTACCTGAAGAAAATTACAGGTGTTCTATCCCAGCTTAGTGCAGCTACAGGCCATTAGTATGTCTGGAAGGCCAAGAAGGAGAGGCAGACAGTCACAAGCCAATAAGAGAGGGCAAGCAGGCTCTGTGTCTAGTGCTGGTCGTGGAGACGGTGCATCCTCATCAGCACGTGGCCATGGGACACGCTTGGCCTTTTTTTCGGCAGCTGGCCGTGTTGAGCCGCAACATGCGGAAGACTTGGTCGAGTGGATGACCAAGCCGTCCTCATCCTCCTCATCCTCTCTCACCCATGCCCAGGGTGCTTTGTCTGGCAAAGCAGCGGCCTCTTCCCTCAGCTCAATGTCATCAGTGACTCCTTCCCTAGCCCCACCATGTCCTCCTGAGGATTCCCTCGAACTGTTTGACCACAGTGTTGGGTACATGCTCCAGGAGGATGCCCAGCGTTTGGAAGGCTCTGATGATGATACTGAGCTCAATGAAGGCAGTAACATGAGCACGGACAGAGGGGGTGCCCAAGAAGGACAGCAATCTGGCAGTCATGCTCCCCCTGCTGCAGCATACTGCCAGGTTTGCTCCAGTGATGAGGAGGGAGGGGATGATGAGGTCACTGACTCAACGTGGGTGCCTGATAGGAGAGAGGAGGAGGAGGAGGAGGAGGAGGAGGTGGCACATCACCAACTAGGCAGGATGCCCTCCAGGGGCCAGCCTAAGGGCAGCACATTGACTGCATCACACCCCAAAGCTCCACATGTGCAGGGCGCTGCAGTCTCTGCGCGTTATTCAAAAAGTTCTTTGGTGTGGGCCTTTTTTGAGACGAGTGCATCAGATCGCACCGTTGCTATTTGCAATATATGTCTCAAGCGTATCTCGCGTGGCCAAAACATCTCCCGCTTGGGTACCACATGCTTGACCAGACATATGTTGACCTGCCATGCAGTTCGTTGGCAAGCGTATCTAAAAGACCCACACCAAAGAACAAAGACGATCTCTCCTTGCTCCTCATCAGCTGAGATTTCCAACCCCACTAGACCTTCAGTCCTCTCTGCGACCTGCAGTGAGAGGAATGAAGGTGTAGAATTAGGTGTGTCACAGCCAAGTACTTATGGGCAATCTGCTTTTGGTACACCGACGTCAGATTGTACCAGGCAAATTTCCCTGCCCCAGCTGCTGCACCGCCGAAAGAAGTTTGCTCCCAGCCATCCACATGCCCAGCGGTTGAATGCTAGCTTGGCAAAATTGCTAGCACTTCAACTGCTGCCTTTTCAGTTGGTAGACTCTGCCCCCTTCCGTGAGTTTGTGGAATGTGCGGTTCCTCAGTGGCAGGTACCCAAACGCCACTTTTTCTCACGGAAGGCGATTCCGGCTCTCTACCGGCATGTGGAAGGCAATGTCCATGCCTCGCTGGACAGGGCGGTCAGCGGTAAGGTGCATATTACCGCTGACTCATGGTCCAGCAGGCATGGACAGGGACGTTACTTAAGTTTCACGGCGCATTGGGTGACTCTGCTGGCAGCTGGGAAGGATGCAGGACAAGGTGCAGTAGTGTTGGAGGTTGTTCCGCCACCACGCCTCCAAAATGCTGATTGTGACACACCTCTCTCCTCCACCCCCTCCTCTTCTTCTTCCTCCATGGCCTCTTCCTCGGAACCAGCGGTGCTCCGTAGGCGTTCAAGGGGCTACGCAAGTACGCAGGCCAAAAGATGCCATGCGGTGCTTGAGCTGGTGTGCTTGGGGGACAGGAGCCACACTGGGGCAGAGGTTCTGTCAGCTCTGCAGGGGCAGGTTCAGAGGTGGTTGACGCCACGCCAACTTAAGGCAGGAATGGTGGTTTGCGACAATGGCACCAACCTCCTCTCTGCCCTCCGACAGGGACAACTGACCCATGTGCCCTGTTTGGCTCACGTCCTTAACTTGGTGGTGCAGCGGTTCTTGGGCAGGTACCCGGGCTTACAGGATGTCCTGAGGCAGGCCAGGAAAGTCTGTGTGCATTTCCGCCGGTCATATAATGCCAGTGCTCGGCTGACGGACCTCCAAAAGGAGTTTAACCTGCCCAAGAACCGCCTAATCTGTGACATGCCCACCAGGTGGAACTCGACGTTGGCCATGCTGCAGCGGCTGCACACGCAGCAGAGGGCCATCAATGAGTACCTGTGCGACTATGGCACCAGGACAGGGTCAGGGGACCTTGGTTTTTTTTCCCCACGCCAGTGGGCCATGATCAGGGATGCATGCACTGTCCTGTCACCATTCGAGGAGGCCACGAGGATGGTGAGCACTGACAGTGCATGCATCAGTGACACTGTCCCCCTTGTCCACCTGTTGGAGCACACGCTGCGTGGGATAATGGACAGGGCACTTGAGGCAGAACAGAGGCAGGAAGAGGAGGACTTCCTTAGCTCTCAAGGCCCCCTTTATCCAGACAGTGTTCCTGCTTGCCCGCCGATCACACAGGAAGAGGACGAGGAGGAGGAGGAGGAGGAGGAGGAAGATTGTGTCAGTATGGAGGTGGAGCCTGGCACTCAGCATCAGCAGTCTTTAAGGGATCAGTCCCAAGGAACACATGGACTTGTACGTGGCTGGGAGGAGGTGGCTGCGGACGTTGTTGTCCTTAGTGACCCAGAGGACTCCGGACCGAATGCCTCAGCAAACCTACGCTGCATGGCCTCCCTGATCCTGCAAAGCCTGCGTAAGGATCCTCGTATTCGTGGTATCAAGGAGAAGGACCAATACTGGCTGGCAACCCTCCTTGATCCACGTTACAAGGG
The DNA here is from genome assembly GCA_037952925.1 of Lithobates clamitans. Classification (NCBI taxonomy): domain Eukaryota; kingdom Metazoa; phylum Chordata; class Amphibia; order Anura; family Ranidae; genus Lithobates; species Lithobates clamitans. The sequence goes on along the minus strand of JBBGZY010002909.1, from coordinate 57,591 downwards.
TAAGGTTGCGGACCTTATCTTGCCATCGCAGAGGGAGCAGAGGATGAAACATCTTCGGGAGGCCTTGCAGAAAGGTCTGTGCAACGCGTTCCCAGAGACTGGGAGGTTACAAACTCCTGTTTCTGGACAACGTGTTGCTGAGGCTTCGGTCAGTCAAAGAAGGAGCGGTGGAGAAGGTGGCCGTCTGACCGATGCGTTCAGACAATTTTTTGGTCCGCAGCCCCAAGGTATGATCGGTTCCAGCAACCATCGCCAGCGTCTGTTTTACATGGTGCAGGAATACCTAGGGGCAAGATCAGACTTGGACACCTTTCCCACCGAAAATCCTCTGGGTTACTGGGTCTTGAGGATGGATCACTGGCCAGAGCTTGCACAGTATGCAATTGAGCTACTGGCCTGTCCTGCATCCAGCGTTCTTTCGGAACGCACATTCAGTGCTGCTGGAGGCGTGGTAACCGATCACAGGGTGCGTCTGTCCACCGACTCGGTCGATCGGCTGACCTTCATAAAAATGAATCAGTCTTGGATCACCACCAGCTACCAAGCACCTGATGCAGATGTAACCGAATAATTTTTTTTGAAATCTCAGATCCCTTCAAAGACTGCCTATGCTGATGCTGAGTGACTATCCCTGAGTAATTATCCTCTTCCTCCTCAATCATCACGCTGATAGCTTGTAAGAACATTTTTGGTTCTGGGCGCCACCACCAGTGCCTAAGGCACAATTTTTCAGCCCCTGTTTAACAGGGGCGTGTAATTACAATTTTTGATGTAATACTTTGCAGCAGGGCTCGTTCCTGCATTCCAACTAGAGTGTCTGTGAGGGGTTGCAGTGTTGTGGCACCAGCACCAGTGCCTAAGACCCAATTTTTCAGCCCCTGTCTAACAGGGGCGTGTAATTACAATTTTTGATGCAATACTTTGCAGCAGGGCTTGTTCCTGCATTCCAACTAGAGTGTCTGTGAGGGGTTGCAGTGTTGTGGCACCAGCACCAGTGCCTAAGACCCAATTTTTCTGCCCCTGTCTAACAGGGGCGTGTAATTACAATTTTTGATGCAATACTTTGCAGCAGGGCTTGTTCCTGCGTTTCAACTAGAGTGTCTGTGAGGGGTTGCAGTGTTGTGGCACCAGCACCAGTGCCTAAGACCCAATTTTTCAGCCCCTGTCTAACAGGGGCGTGTAATTACAATTTTTGATGCAATACTTTGCAGCAGGGCTTGTTCCTGCGTTTCAACTAGAGTGTCTGTGAGGGGTTGCAGTGTTGTGGCACCAGCACCAGTGCCTAAGACCCAATTTTTCTGCCCCTGTCTAACAGGGGCGTGTAATTACAATTTTTGATGCAATACTTTGCAGCAGGGCTCGTTCCTGCGTTCCAACTAGAGTATCTGTGAGGGGTTGCAGTGTTGTGGCACCAGCACCAGTGCCTAAGGCCTAATTTTTCAGCTCCTGTTCAACAGGGGCATGTAATTACAATTCTTGATCTAATATTTCACAGCAGGGCCCTGTGAGGGCTTACAGTGTTTTGGCCACAGCAACACCTAAGGCCCAAATTTCTGCTGAGTATATAGGGCAGGACCCTACTTTCAAACATCTAACTTACAAACGACTCCTACTTGCAAACGGAAGGAGACAACAGGAAGTGAGATGAAATCTACCCCTAAGGAAGGGAAATTCTCTCCTGTAAGAGTTAATATGGGAAAACAATTTTTCCTTTCCACTGATGCTTTCCAATCCTTGTTCCACAAAAAAACACAAATTTTCAAAAAACATTTTTCATTGGGACAAAAAAGTGAGGTGAAATCTTCTGAAGAGGAGGAAAGACGCAAAACAAATGTCACAGGGGTGATAACCCTTCCCTATGTTTTCCAAAAAGCTTAGAAAAGATTTTTTGGCTGGAGCTAAACACATTAAAAATGTTCAAAATTACAAACAGATTCTACTTAACAACAAACCTACAGTCCCTGTCTTGTTTGCACCGCCTGTATACTGCTGTTCAGAGTATATAGGGACCTTTCCTTATTTTAATTTGGGTGCGGGGTTCCCCTTAATATCCATACAAGACCCAAAGGGCCTGGTAATGGACTGGGGGGTACCCATGCCGTTTGTCTCACTGATTTTCATCCATATTGCCATGACCCGACATGACATTAAACCCGCAAGCAGTTTTAAATGAGATTTTTTCCTTTAAAAATGACATTTGGTGCAGGGACTGTTCTAAACATGGGAAACACGCGTCACTTTACAGGCATACTATAGACACCCCCCAGGTACGATATTTAAAGGAATATTTCACTTTTTTTTTTTTACTTTAAGCATCATTAAAATCACTGCTCCCGAAAAAACGGCCGTTTTTAAAAGTTTTTTTTGCATTGATACATGTCCCCTGGGGTAGGACCCGGGTCCCCAAACCCTTTTTAGGACAATACCATGCAAATTAGCCTTTAAAATGAGCACTTTTGATTTCGAACGTTCGAGTCCCATAGACGTCAATGGGGTTCTAACGTTCGTGCGAACTTGCGGTCCGTTCGCGGGTTCTGGTGCGAACCGAACCGGGGGGTGTTCGGCTCATCCCTATTGCAGAATAGAATACAGTAAAAAAGAGCAGAACAATAGAGAGAGAATAGAGAGAGAGAGAACAATAAAACAACAACTATTTTTTTTTATTTCATATTTTTTTTTTTTTTACACTTTTTTTGTAACTAACTTTTATAACTGTAACCGGTTCCAGGTTCGGGTCTCTCAAAATGCGATGGCATCTTGGGAGACCCTGTGAAAGTGTGCCTAGTCTGTGGAATGCTGTACCCTACGCTAATACTCAACTAGTGAATGGTAGCGTTCAAAACATTCACCAATGCAAAGACCAGGATTGTCAGGACAGGAGGGACAATAATAGCGGGTGTCACGCCTATATCCGCGCTTGCTGCAGACACGACATCTTTTTTGGGGGGTTCGTTGGGTAGGAGTACTCGGGAGGACATAAAAATGCCTCTCATGCAGCCGACTGCATTTGGTTGGGGATGTGAATGGAGAAGTACGGGCGCTGCAGAAGCGGTGGGTTCCCAATTAGGATTGGCGAATGCAGCAGGAAGGGCACTATGGGCACGACGGGCCTGTGTTTGTCTTTTTGGTGGCAGCGGGACACTACTTGTGCTTGCCACCTCACCAGCTTGAACTGCACTTATGGGACTCGCCACGTCACCACGTGTTACTGCAGTGCTGGTTTGACTACGACCAGGGTGTACTAGGCCGCTGGCGCTTGCCAGTTCACCAAAACACTACCAAAAAACTGTTAGCGATCGCAGGGATCAGGCCTGACTCTGCGAACGCTGCAGTTATGCGTTTAGTGTTTTGTAAGTGACAGTGATCGATCGATACTGCACTTGGGTGGGCTGGGCTGGGCCGGGCGGAGGGGCAAAACGCAGGTGCTAGCAGGTATCTGGGCTGATCCCGCTAACACTGCCTTTTTGGGAACCCTAAACTGCTGGTGACGCTAGTATAGATCTGATCGGATCAGATATTGATGCGATCAGATACTATACCACTAAGGGAGGTGTACAGTGCGTGCGTGGGTGTTAGCGGTACTGGCGCTAATCTGACGCTGCCTGGGGCTGGTGCTTGCCAGTTCACCAAAACGCTACAAAAAAAACTGTTAGCGATCGCAGGGATCAGGCCTGACTCTGCGAACGCTGCAGTTATGCGTTTAGTGTTTTGTAAGTGTCAGTGATCGATCGATACTGCACTTGGGTGGGCTGGGCTGGGCCGGGCGGAGGGGCAAAACGCAGGTGCTAGCAGGTATCTGGGCTGATTCCGCTAACACTGCGTTTTTGGGAACCCTAAACTGCTGGGGACGCTAGTATAGATCTGATCGGATCAGATATTGATCCGTTCAGATACTATACCACTAAGGGAGGTGTATGGTGCGTGCGTGGGTGTTAGCGGTACTGGCGCTAACCTGACGCTGCCTGGGGCTGGTGCTTGCCAGTTCACCAAAATGCTACCAAAAAAACTGTTAGCGATCGCAGGGATCAGGCCTGACTCTGCGAACGCTGCAGTTATGCGTTTAGTGCCTTGTAAGTGACAGTGATCGATCGATACTGCACTTGGGTGGGCCGGGCAGAGGGACAAAACGCAGGTGCTAGCGGGTATCTGGGCTGATCCCGCTAACACTGCGTTTTTGGGAACCCTAAACTGCTGGGGACGCTAGTATAGATCTGATCGGATCAGATATTGATCCGTTCAGATACTATACCACTAAGGGAGGCGCATGCTGCGTGCGTGGGTGTTAGCGGTACTGGCGCTAATTTGACGCTGCCTGGGGCGACGCATATCACCGCCGGGCGATCGGGGGGCTAAACCTTTATTCGGTAATAAACGGCGGGTGCCCTGACACTATAAAAAATAAACGAACTAACCAGCGTCAACCGTAACGGTTATACGGTGATCAGTGGTGAAAGGGTTAACTAGGGGGCAATCAAGGGGTTAAAACATTTATTAGGTAGTATATGGGGGTCCCTGACGCTATAAAACGCTGACGGCGAACCTAAATATTTACCTCACTAACTAGCGTCACCAGCGACACTAATACAGCGATCAGAAAAATGATCGCTTAGCGACACTGGTGACAGGGGGTGATCAAGGGGTTAAAACTTTATTAGGGGGGGTTAGGGGGGTATCCTAGACCTAAAGGGGGGTAATATACACTGTCCCAACACTGTCACTGTCACAAACTGACACTATGCAGTAATCAGAAAAAAAAACAAAAAAACAAAAAAAAAACTGCTGGTGTCAGTTTGTGACAGGGGGGGGGGGGTGATTGGGGGGGGATCGGGGGGCGATCGGGGGGGGGATCGGGGTGATTTGTGTGCCTGGCATGTTCTACTGTGTGTGTAGTGTTTGTGCACTCACATACTTGTCGTCTCTCCTCGGGCCGGAACGGAAAATACCGACCCGAGGGGAGATGACATCACTTCCTTTGCTGCTGTTTAGCATACAGCAGCAAAGGAGTGTTCTCATTGGCCGGCGGCGATCGCGAGGGGGGGGCCACGAACGGATGGTCTCCCCCTCATCACCGATCGCCGCTGGACAAACGACGACCGCCTCGGGCACCGGGGGGGGGGTCCGATCGGACCCCCCACCCGCGGAAGGCAAATCACGTACCCTGTACGTGATTTTGCCTGTCCGTGCCACTTTGCCGACGTACATCGGCGTGAGGCGGTCGTCAAGTGGTTAAACAATAGTGTTCAATAGTATTCCAAAAGAATGTGACCACTCACCCACCGACCATACAGTAAATGACCATTGAAGGTCTATATCACTTTTCAGATAAAAACCAAGATGGAGATGGGATAAATCCATGTTCACCACGAACTCCCACACAAGTATTCTCTCGTTATCCAGAAAAGCCACAAGCAAAATATCAGAATAGTAACATTGGGGTTGATTTACTAAAGGCAAATTCACTTTGCACTGGAATTGCACTTGATAGTGCAGTCGTTGTAGATCTGAGGGGAAGCTCTGAAATGAGGGGAAGCTCTGCTGATTTTATCATCCAATCCCGTACAAGCAAAAATTCTGTTTTTTATTTTGCTTGCATGTTCCCCTCAGGGGAGGGGCGATACGTGTCAGATGGTCGGTGTGCAGCAGGGGCGGACTGACCATTGAGCTACTCGGGCACTGCCCGAGGGCCCTGGGCCACTAGGGGGCCCCATCAGGATTGCCAGCCTCAGTAAAACCAGGGACAGTATGAATAAATCTGTGTTTTTTTTACATCTGTCTGTGTATACTGTGTGTACATGTATGTGTATACTGTGTGATTGTATACTGTGTGTGTGTATACTGTGTGGCCCCATAATCTCTGATTGCCTGGGGGCCCCATAATCTCCTATTGCCCGGGGGCCCCATGAGTTATCAGTCCACCCCTGGTGTGCAGTGATTATATCACGCTAGGCAGGGACATGGTGCCATCTTGCCGATGTCTCATCTGCAATTGTGAGAGTATACTGTGCTTATTACCACATATGTGATGTGGTGGCTTTTTAACCTGTGAGTGTTATTTTCATTTTCATTTTTTAAATAAAGCAAGCAGTTTTTGTTTAGCAGTTTATGAAGCACCTTTTTTTGTGATTTACATGTTCATTGCATCCTGATGACTGGAGCGCTGAAAACAATATCTGCATGCTGATTGGCTGGTTGTACTGAAAAGTGCTTATTGACCTCCTTTTTTATTAATGAGATCTGTTACAAGGTGAGGAGACATCTTCACTGTGAGCAGTGGCGGTCACTGTTGTCCAGGGTGTTTTGCACACGTTAGTATACACTGAAGAATTTCTCAAGTTCATGGATTATTTGCCAAATCAAGATCTGCTTAAAGGTTTAATTTAGACTGTATATTGGGGTGTTTTACTTAGTCACTTCATATTTCATGTGTGTTGCATTTGGGAGTTTATTCAGGACTTAGTTTTATTTGCATTATTGTATTATTTTGCTGTTTCGTGTTTATTTTATGTTTGTCAGGTCAAGATAGCTTACAGTGATTGTAAAGTCTCCTTTTTTTTCAAACAAGCATGTTATACTTACCTGCTCTATGCAGTGGTTTTGCACAGAGCAGCCCAGACCCTCCTCTTCTCGGGTCCCTCTTCGGCACTCCTGGCCCCTCCCTCCTGTTGAGCTTGCTATGGTGGCAACCGAGCCAAGCCGCATCTCCGTGTGTCCATTTAGACATGGAGCCGCGGTTCGGCCCCGTCCCTTCTCTCTCCTCATTGGCTAACTGACTTTGACAGCAATGGGAGCCAATGGCGCCACTGCTGTGTCTTAGCCAATCAGGAGGGAGAGTCCCAGATGGCTGAGGCACTCATGGGCATCTCTGAATCGAGAGGGGGCTCAGGTTAGTATTAGGGGGCTGCTACACACAGAAGTCTTTTTATCTTCATGCATAAAGATTAAAAACCTTCTGCTTTTGCAACCAATTTAAAGATTCACATTGGACTGTATAAGAGACTTCTTTTTGGTTGCAGGGAAGAAATTCACACTGTCTATGGCCTGCCTAAGGGTTCTTTTGAGGAATTTATGTCTTCCATGGTGTGAACCCCCCTGGAATCCATCTAACTTCTCCCACTGTCCATCCGGGGTGCTCCTATTTTTTTGTAAGGTTATGTTTATGTAGTCCCACTACCATAGGTGTGCGCAGCCTATTGCATTAGGGTATGCACCTGTAAGATCAAACACACACGCGTGCATATATATATATATATATATATATATATATATATTTTTTTTTATATATATATATATATATATATATATATATATATATATTTTTATATATATATATATATATATATATATATATATATATATATTTTTATATATATATATATATATATATATATATATATATATATATATATATATACGCATGCATATATACACACACACACTTTTATAAATATACAGTGAGGACAGCCAGTCAGTGGGCAGTGAGGACAGCCAGTCAGTGGGCAGTGAGGACAGCCAGTCAGTGGGCAGTGAGGACAGCCAGTCAGTGGGCAGTGAGGACAGCCAGTCAGTGGGCAGTGAGGACAGCCAGTCAGTGTGCAGTAAGGACAGCCAGTCAGTGTGCAGTAAGGACAGCCAGTCAGTGGGCAATGTGCAGTGGGAGGGCTGAAAGAAGTACTCCAGTTCTTTATGTGCAGTGTAATGCCAGGTACACACAAGCAGACTTTACGGCAGACTTTGCCCGGCGGATGGGATTTCGTCGGACAATTCGATGTGTGTGGGCTCCAGCGGACTTTGTTTTCTCAAAAGTTGGACGGACTTAGATTTGAAACATGTTTTAAATCAATCCGTCGAAATCGAGTCCGGTCGAAAAGTCTGCTCGTCTGTATGCTAGTTCGACGGACAAAAAGCCACGTTAGGGCAGCTATTGGCTACTAGCTATGAACTTCCTTGTTTTAGTCCGCTCATACATCATCACGTACGAATTCGACGGACTTTGGTGGATTGTGTGTAGGCAAGCCCGTTCATTCAGAAAGTCCATCATAAAGTCCGTCGAACAGTCCGCCGGGCAAAGTCTGCCGTAAAGTCCGACCATGTGTACGCGGCATAAGGCTTGAAGAAGCACAGATGGAACATAGAGGAAATTTCTGCAGTGATAAACGTAGACCTACGCCCCCTCAGCCACTTACCCTATTACTGGAAGTAGAAGAATCCCAGTCTGCCATCTCTGCTCCGCCCCCTTCCCAGCCAAAGCAGCCACGTGTAAGACCCCTTTCATACTGCGAGCTCTGGCCATTAGCGCTAAAGAGCTGCTGTTTTAGCGGCACTTTAGCACTGTTTAAGTGGTGCTTTTGCACCTAAAATTCCTGTTTTGTAGCGGTTTCAAATCGCTTTTCAGGCGCTTTGAAAGCGCTGCCCATTCATTACAATGGGCAGGGCATTTAGGGAGCGCTAAAAGTAGCGCTGCCAACCCGCCCCAGAGATGCTGCTTGCAGAACTTTTGGGAACGTCCCATAAGCACACTGCCCGAGTGTGAAAAGTTACACTGTAATGAATGGGAGGCGGTTTTCAGACGCTTAGCAGGGACTATTTCCAGCGCTAAAGTGCCTGAAAACCTCCCCAGTGTTGAAAGGGGTCTAAGTGTATAGGAAGGAGAGTTCAGACACACCCCTGCCCACCACCTCCTCGGCCCAGGAAGATACTGCACAGATGAGTCACTGCCAGCACACTGCAGTTGGGGTAGAAAGTCAAAGGCCGACCTGGTGACAGAGATGGGAGTGAACCCAAGCACCCCCCTGGATTAGGGTGTGCCCAGGCACACCCAGCATGCCTATGCCCACTACATCTACAGATCTACAGATTTTTAAAAAGGACATTTTGCAGCATGGAATGCTTACTCTAGGGGCTTTCAACACAGGAGATTCTCCATAGGACGAATTAATCCTCTCCTTCCTTCAGCTAGTTTTTGACTAGTGTCTGGCACTCCCCACTATCAATGTTTAGGTTTCTAAAAAAAGTGAAAAAATATACTGAGCTGTGAACCTGCAACCTAGCAGCCAGCACAGCTATAGACAAAAAGCAAAAACTGTGAAATATGTAATTAAGTGCAGCACTAAAATTGCAAAAAACAAATGTGCATGAATAAATAGTATAAATGTGACTTTAAACATAAATGCATCAAAAAATAGAGATTCATACAAAGTGAGATGTGAACCAAACTGGAAAGAGTGAGATTTCTGAAAAATGTGCTAGTATGGTAACTGTGCCACAAGTAACTAGATAATAGTGAAAAATAATTATGATGTTGCACATAAACACATCAAATAAACAAGGATTCATACATAGTGAAATGTGAGTCCAGCTCGGAGAAAAAGTGAGACTTGTTTGTGAAAAATGTGCTAGTATGATAACTGCACTATACACAAAATCCAAAAAAACAAAAGATATAGAGTCCCAACAAAAGCAGAGCTGTCTTTTCGCATGGGCACGCTGGGCAGTTGCCCGGGGGCCCCACTTGCCTGGGGGGCCCCCACCTGCCCAGGATCCCCAAAAAGCCCCAGGTCTTGTATTTCTCATGCCCCAAGTGTAAACATCCAGGGATTGGTGGGCAAGCCGGGGGATTGCGGCTGCAGTGAGAGTGGAGCTGTCAAATCTAAGCACTGATGTCGGGATGGGCGGTGCCCGCCCATCCCCAACATCAGTGCTTAGATTTGACAGCTCCAAACTTCTGTCAAGACACACTTGGAGGAAGCTACCTCTGATCAGAGTGGCTCTCTCTCCCAGCTCCGTCCCCAGACTCCTGGCTACAATTTGCAAATGTAAGGTAAGAGCAGGGCTGGGACAAAGGCTAGACAGGTTCTGTGGAGGCAGAGTTTACATGTGAGAAGAAGGGGGGGGGGGGTCACATGGTAGCCAGTCTAGAGCACATTGGGCTGTGCTTCCTATAACACCTCCTGTCCCTTCGGCAGCACAAGTGATTGCAGATCCCTTTAGAGCTGCTCTGTGATTTCACTCACTGAGCTCTCCTCCTGGCTCCTGCTGGCTGCATTCAATTTCACTAAAGAAAGAAATCCGCCCCTTCAGTCTCGGCTCAGCCACGCCCCCTCCCCCATGTGTAGCAGAGAATGCCAGGGGCGAGGGGTCTACACAAAAGTTCAGCAGGTCAGTTTATCGTGCTGCATGTGTGTATGGATTTGTATGGGTCTGCATGTGAGTGTGTGTCTGCATGTGAGTGTGTGTGTTTAAGTGTGTGTGGGTGTGTATATGATGTGCTGTATCCCACAATGAAGCTTGCTGATTTACTTCCTGCTTCTGCTGTAAGTCTAATCTATGTTTGCTCTGCAGAGAAAAGTTATGTTAACTGTTCACTTGCTGCCACTTAACTGCTCTATGGCCACTACTAACTTCTATTCAATTCCTAGCCTGCTCATACCTAAGCATAGTGAGGAGTAGGGATGAGCCGAACACCCCCCTGTTCGGTTCGCACCAGAACATGCGAACAGGAAAAAAGTTCGCTCGAACACGCGAACACCGTTAAAGTCTATGGGACACGAACATTAATATTTAAAAGTGCTAATTTTAAAGGCTTATATGCAAGTTATTGTCATAAAAAGTGTTTGGGGACCTGGGTCCTGCCCCAGGGGACATGGATCAATGCAAAAAAAAGTTTTAAAAACGGCCGTTTTTTCAGGAGCAGTGATTTTAATAATGCTTAAAGTCAAACAATAAAAGTGTAATATCCCTTTAAATTTCATACCTGGGGGGTGTCTATAGTATGCCTGTAAAGGGGTGCATGTTTCCTGTGTTTAGAACAGTCTGACAGCAAAATGACATTTCGAAGGAAAAAAAGCCATTTAAAACTACCCGCGGCTATTGCATTGCCGACAATACACATAGAAGTTCATTGATAAAAACGGCATGGGAATTCCCCACAAGGCAACCCCGAACCAAAATTAAAAAAAAAAAAAATGACGTGGGAGACCCCCTAAATTCCATACCAGGCCCTTCAGGTCTGGTATGGATATTAAGGGGAACCCCGGCCAAAATTTAAAAAAAATGACGTGGGGTTCCCCCTAAATTCCATACCAGACCCTTCAGGTCTGGTATGGATTTTAAGGGGAACCCCGCGCCAAAAAAAAAAAAATTCCATACCAGACCCTTATCCGAGCACGCAACCTGGCAGGCCGCAGGCAAAGAGGGGGGGACGAGAGTGCGCCCCCCCCCCTCCTGAACCGTACCAGGCCACATGCCCTCAACATTTTCTTCTCCGGGCCGCTCCTCACCCATGCTGGCATGGAGGGAGGCTCCCGCTGTGTGACGGCGTCTCTTCGTCTGACGGCTCTTAAATAACGGGGGCGGGGTCACCGGGTGGCCCCGCCCCCCGTTATTTAAGAACCGTCAGATGAGGAGACGCCGTCACACAGCGGGAGCCTCCCTCCATGCCAGCATGGGTGAGGAGCGGCCCGGAGAAGAAAATGAAGAAGAGAAGAAGAAAGAAGAGAAGAGGATGAAGAAGAAGATGAAGAGAAGAGCGGGAGCCTCCCCTCATGCCATGGGTGCGGAGCGGCCCGAGGAGAAGAAGATAGAAGACGCCGCGGAGGAGATGCTGGACGAGAACGCCAGAAGAAGAACCAGAAGAACCAGAAGAAGATGAAGGAAGAAAGAAGAAGCATTTAAATAAAGGAATTGTCAAAAACTGTCTCTTGTCATTTTTAACATTTTTGACAGTTTTTCAGTGAAATGGTAGGGGTAAGTACCCCCTTACCATTTCACACAGGGGGGGGGGCGGGATCTGGGGGTCCCCTTGTTAAAGGGGGCTTCCAGATTCTGATAAGCCCCCCACCCGCAGACCCCCACAACCACCGGCCAGGGTTGTGGGGATGAGGCCCTTGTCCTCATCAACATGGGGACAAGGTGTTTTGGGGGGCTACCCCAAAGCACCCTCCCAATGTTGAGGGCATGTGGCCTGGTACGGTTCAGGAGGGGGGGCGCACTCTCGTCCCCCCCTCTTTTCCTGCGGCCTGCCAGGTTGCGTGCTCGGATAAGGGTCTGGTATGGATTTTTGGGGGGACCCCACGCCGTTTTTTTTTGGCGTGGGGTTCCCCTTAAAATCCATACCAGACCTGAAGGGTCTGGTATGGAATTTAGGGGGAACCCCACGTCTTTTTTTTTTTTTTTGGCTGGGGTTCCCCTTAATATCCATACCAGACCTGAAGGGCCTGGTATGGAATTTAGGGGGTCTCCCACGTCATTTTTTTTTTTTTTAATTTTGGTTCAGGGTTGCCCTGTGGGGAATTCCCATGCCGTTTTTATCAATGAACTTCTATGTGTATTGTCGGCAATGCAATAGCCGCGGGTAGTTTTAAATGGCTTTTTTTCCTTCGAAATGTCATTTTGCTGTCAGACTGTTTTAAACACGGGAAACATGCGCCCCTTTACAGAAATACTATAGACACCCCCCAGGTACGAAATTTAAAGGGATATTACACTTTTATTGTTTGACTTTAAGCATTATTAAAATCACTGCTCCTGAAAAAACGGCCATTTTTAAAACTTTTTTTGCATTGATCCATGTCCCCTGACAATAACTTGCATATAAGCCTTTAAAATTAGTACTTTTGATTTCTCCCATAGACTTTTAAAGGGTGTTCCGCGGCATTCGAATTTGCCGCGAACACCCCAAATTGTTCGCTGTTCGGCGAACTTGCGAACAGCCAATGTCCGAGTCGAACATGAGTTTGACTCGAACTCGAAGCTCATCCCTAGTGAGGAGTGACTGTATGTAAACAATTTTTGAGCATACGTTTTTTTTCTATTACCAGCCCATTCACCAATGGTCACGTGTACTTTTTGAACAATTAATTTCGGTATTTACAGTCACTATCTATTGAAGTATACGTAGGCATGCAATTATTAATTTCTCTTCTTGCAGCTGGTGCTCTGGGTGCTTTTCTTTGATTTATGTGTCAGGAGAGGGATCAGTGTATGTGTCAGGAGAGGGATCAGTGTATGGGTGGGGGGGGATCGGTGTATGTGTCAGGAGAGGGATCGGTGTGTGTGTCAGGAGAGGGATGAGTGTATGTGTCAGGAGAGGGATCAGTGTATGGGTGGGGGGGGGATCAGTGTATGTGTCAGGAGAGGGATCGGTGTATGTGTCAGGAGAGGGATCAGTGTGTGTGTCAGGAGAGGGATCGGTGTGTGTGTCAGGAGAGGGATCAGTGTGTGTGTCAGGAGAGGGATCAGTGTGTGTGTCAGGAGAGGGATCGGTGTGTGTGTCAGGAGAGGGATCAGTGTGTGTGTCAGGAGAGGGATGAGTGTATGTGTCAGGAGAGGGATCAGTGTATGGGTGGGGGGGGGATCGGTGTATGTGTCAGGAGAGGGATCGGTGTGTGTGTCAGGAGAGGGATCGGTGTGTGTGTCAGGAGAGGGATCAGTGTGTGTGTCAGGAGAGGGATCAGTGTATGTGTCAGGAGAGGGATCAGTGTATGGGTGGGGGGGAATCAGTGTATGGGTGGGGGGGGATTCAGTGTATGTGTCAGGAGAGGGATCGGTGTGTGTGTCAGGAGAGGGATCGGTGTGTGTCAAGAGAGGCATCGGTGTGTGTGTCAGGAGAGGGATCGGTGTGTGTGTCAGGAGAGGGATCGGTGTGTGTGTCAGGAGAGGGATCGGTGTGTGTGTCAGGAGAGGGATCTGTGTGTGTGTCAGGAGAGGGATCGGTGTGTGTGTCAGGAGAGGGATCGGTGTGTGTGTCAGGAGAGGGATCGGTGTGTGTGTGTCAGGAGAGGGATCGGTGTGTGTGTGTGTCAGGAGAGGGATCGGTGTGTGTGTCAGGAGAGGGATCAGTGTATGTGTCAGGAGAGGGATCGGTGTATGTGTCAGGAGACGGATCGGTGTATGTGTCAGAAGAGGGATCGGTGTATGTGTCAGGAGAGGGATCGGTGTATGTGTCAGGAGAGGGATCGGTGTATGTGTCAGGAGAGGGATCGGTGTATGTGTCAGGAGAGGGATCAGTGTATGTGTCAGGAGAGGGATCAGTGTATGTGTCAGGAGAGGGATCAGTGTATGTGTCAGGAGAGGGATCAGTGTATGTGTCAGGACAGGGATCAGTGTATGTGTCAGTTGAGGGATCAGTGTATGTGTCAGGAGGGGGATCAGTGTATGTGTCAGGAGGGGGATCAGTGTATGTGTCAGGAGGGGGATCAGTGTATGTGTCAGGAGGGGGATCAGTGTATGTGTCAGGAGGGGGATCCGTGTATGTGTCGGAGGGGGATCAGTGTATGTGTCGGGGGGGATCAGTGTATGTGTCGGGGAGGGATCAGTGTATGTGTCGGGGGGATCAGTGTATGTGTCGGGGGGGATCAGTGTATGTGTCGGGGGGGATCAGTGTATGTGTGGGGGGGGATCAGTGTATGTGTCAGGAGAGGGATCAGTGTATGTGTCAGGAGAGGGATCAGTGTATGTGTCAGGAGAGGGATCAGTGTATGTGTCAGGAGAGGGATCAGTGTATGTGTCAGGAGAGGGATCAGTGTATGTGTCAGGGGGGGATCAGTGTATGTGTCAGGGGGGGGATCAGTCTGTGTCAGGAGAGGGATCAGTGTAGGTGTCAGGTGGGAGGGATCAGTAGTGTAGGAGTCTGGTAGGTCAGTTTAGTGGTCAGCATGGATGGGCACTGGTAAAACAGGCAGCAACCAGCAAGTGAGCCTAACTACCCCCCCCCCCCGCCGCCATCGGTCTTGGACTTCGGGCTGAAGCCCCTGGTCTTTTTCACACCTAGCAATGCCCCTGGTTCCGCCTATCACACAAGCCGGTATAGGGGGGCAGGACCTTGTTACAGCATGGCCACCGAACACAGACCCAGCCAGCTCCGTGATACACAGGAGAAGATGCCCGCTGTGTGTGTGTTACCAGGCGATGGTGAGTCTGTATTAATTGGCACAGTGATGCTGCATTCATGGGCACAGTGAGGGTGCAATTGTGGGCACTGTGAGACTGCATTCATGGGCACAGTCAGGCTGTAATGGTGGGCACAGTGAGGGTGCAACGGTGGGCACAGTGAAGCTGCAATGGTGGGCACAGTGAAGCTGCATTTACGGGCATAGTGAGGCTGCATTCACGGGCACAGTGAGGGTGCAATGGTGAGCACAGTGAAGCTGCATTCATGGGCACAGTGAGGCTGCATTTGATGGGCACAGTGAGGCTGCATTCACGGGCACAGTGAGGCTGCAATGGTGGGCACAGTGAGGCTGCATTTGATGGGCACAGTGAGGCTGCATTCATGGGCACAGTAATGCTGCATTTGATGGGCAATTGTGCGTGATTGTGTAGACAGGGCCCCAGTGCACTGTACTGCCCGGGGGCCTATAATGCTCTTATAATTGGACTTTTTTTCAGTGCCATCTTATGTGCAGTCCCATTAAACATATGGGAGGTTCCAAATCTTGAAGGAAAAGACAGCGATACCACCACCACAAACAGGGGGAGGCTTACCGGATCTTGTTGACTTGGCGGGGCTTACACCACCCAAGTCAGCAAAGCTTGTTAGATTAAACACATCTACTGGGAACAACAGGTCCTGGATCTATATCAATCACTCGACCTCAGACTGTCACTGGATAGTGATTTGAAGGCCCCAGTCATCATGAGGAGGGTAGAAGATAAATGCCAGAAGGATTGTATCATGCAATAAAAAAGTGGGACACTCACGGCCCACTGTTATGTCTCCAAGGCCTGTCCGACCTGTCAGCACATGGTAATGTTTAGGTTTCTGCCCTCTCCATTCTGTTTTAGAGACCGTTGGCCTCAAACTCTGTGATAAAGACCTTTGAACAGGGTCTCCTATGTGGCTTCCCCGTCTGTTTTGCGGTGGTTCAGTAGAATCTAAATATGGTTCTGTCTACACTTTAGAAACTGCCATTTGAACTCATTAGACACATTCCTCTCCGCTCACCCACAAGGTCGTTTTGCTTGTAGCCATCACCTTTGTGAAGAGTATCTGAACAATTGCCTTGTCTTGCAAAAATCCTTTTTGGGCTTGCATATAGAGACCAGGACTTCCTTTTTGCTTAAAATAATAGAAATAAACTTCGCTTGTGATAACAATATGAAATAATAAAAAAAAAAATGCTGCACCACTCTAGTGAGACATTGTCACCAATAAGAATGAATAAAAAATTGTGTTGCACCAAGTGTAACCAAAAAACAGCGAGTCTATGAGTCACCAAAGTGACATAAGTGCGAACAGGAGCACCCCGGAAGAAGTCCTTGTAGTGACGAAAGTGTTGGGCTGAGGTATCCTTTCCTGTCATCACATCTGGATGAGAGCACACGGAAGTTACTGTGCCCATATCCACACGCTGTTTTTTATCTGCTTGCATGTAAGTGTATTACTTTTAATAAAAGCCCTGTTGTTAAGATTTTACACTATTGTGGCATTTTATCTCTTCTTGGCGTATGCCATTTTGTGCGTCCACTTGGAATAAAAGGATCTTTGACCTCCCTGCTGGCTGCCTGGAATGAACTTCCCCATCTTCTGTATGCTGACCTACAAATGGTGATGGAGCACTTGGGATATTAGAGCCTCTTTTGACCCGCCGTAATAGGTGGTCAATGCTCTCTGGTAAGAGCACATCCTTTATTGGTGGTGGTTTATCACAAGGTGAAAGATTTTTGTTGGTGCATCAATGATCAAGACACCTGTTCACACTTACCGTATGTCACTTTGGTGACTCATAGACTGTTTTTTGGTTACACTTAGCGCAACACAATTTTTTATTCTTTCTTTTTGCTTAACCATTTGCTGTCTGCTTAAAGTATATTTACATACTGTCACCAGTCCGTGTTCCTGATCACTGCCACATGAGTCATATGATGATGCTGTACTGCACTGGTGTCAGTGAAAAAAAAAAATTTAGTTAATATCTTCATTTTCCAAAAATTTGTGACAAAAAATTACAACTTCAAAAAACTCACTATGCCTCTTACCTTGTACTTTCTGATTTAATTGGTGGGGTATTTGTACTGTCCTGGCATTTTAGGGCTTCAAGAAATGAGATCAGTCATTATTGATCAGGATTGATCAATTTTCAAACATATATTCACCATAGTTTCTAGACTATAACTTTTACACAGACTAAATAATATACAGTGATTTGAGTTTTTTTTTTTTTACCAAAGACATATAGCAGATTACGATTTGGCCTAATGCCCCGTACACACGGTCGGATTTTCCGACGGAAAATGTGTGATAGGACCTTGTTGTCGGAAATTCCGACCGTGTGTAGGCTCCATCACACATTTTCCATCGGATTTTCCGACACACAAAGTTTGAGAGCAGGATATAAAATTTTCCGACAACAAAATCCGTTGTCGGAAATTCCGATCGTGTGTACACAAATTTGACACACAAAGTGCCACGCATGCTCAGAATAAATAAAGAGATGAAAGCTATTGGCCACTGCCCCGTTTATAGTCCCGACGTACGTGTTTTACGTCACCGCGTTCAGAACGATCGGATTTTCTGACAACTTTGTGTGACCGTGTGTATGCAAGACAAGTTTGAGCCAACATCCGTCGGAAAAAATCCTAGGATTTTGTTGTCGGAATGTCCGAACAAAGTCTGACCGTGTGTACGGGGCATATGGTTTAATGTACACGGGACGTTTTGAAACCTTTCCTGAACGATTTAACTTGACAGATAGTTACCAATGTTTAAAACATACACTGCTGCTGATAAATGGACGTTTAGGAGCAGTTGGGTATTTTTTTCAACTGCTCCTGAACTTTCCTCTATGTTATCTTATCAGTATCATGTACACAGGATCGTTTATAGTCATTTCTAGGCAGTTTAGTTAAGAGGCATTTTTTGGAAAGCAAAAATATGAGTTCAGAAGCTGAGTTTAGAGGCATTACAAACGCCTAACGTTTAGCCGCGTTTTGTTTACAGGCTTTTTTTTTTTTCAAAATAGCCAAAAATGAAAAACACTTCTAAATGCAAATGCGGCATGTAAACGTGGCAAAACTGACATTTTAAATGTGGGTTACTATCTATCAAGTTAAAACGTTCAGGAGGGGTTGTAAAAACCTCCCGTGTACACGAAGCCTAATGTCGCGTACACATGATCGGAAATTCGGCCAGCAAACAACCGATGAGAGCTTTTGGTCGGAAAATGCGACCGTGTGTATGCTCCATCGGATTTTTGCTGCCCGAATTCTAGCCAGCAAAAGATTGAGAGCATGTTCTCAGTTTTTCAGTCGGAAAAAGTTCCGATCGGAAATTCCAATCGTCTGTAGCAATTCCAAAATTCCTACACATGCTCGGAAACAATTCGACGCATGCTCAGACGCATTGAACTTCATTTTCTCGGCTCGTCGTAGTGTTGTACGTCAATGCGTTCTTGATGGTTGAAAGTTCAGTGAACTTTTGTGTGACCGTGTGTGTGCAAGCCAAGCTTGAGCGGAATTTCATTGGTAAAACCATCCAAGATTTTTCTGACGGAAAATCCACTCGTGTGTACGCGGCATTAGAAGCGTTTTTTCTTTTTTTCAAATAGTCAAAAATGTATCTGCATTAAAAAAGCCTGTAAATGAAATGCAGCTAAACACGAGTTACCGCGTTTACACGTGTTTACAAGCTGTTACAGGCTTGTTTCAAATGCCTCTGAACATACATCCTGAAAGCATTTTTTTGCTTTCCAAAAATTGCTTCTAAACTCAACTGCCTAGAAATGACTATAAACGACCCTGTGTACATGTACTAATAAGATAACATAGAGGAGAGTTCAGGGGCAGCTGAAAAAAATGCCCAACTGCTCCTAAATGTCCGTTTACCAGCAGCAGTGTACATGAAGCCTAAATGCAGGACAAAAGATAGTTTCTGTTATAAAATTGCAAACAAAGAAAAAACTTTTTTTTTAAAACTTTTCAATGTTTTTTTGTTTATACAGCTAACAAAAAAAAAAATCCAGTTATTAACCACTTCCTGCAAAATCATGTACTTGTATGTCATTTTGAGGAAGTGATTGTACCAGACTGATGCCTGCAGCTAGAGGCATCACCCTGGTACCCTTTTTAAAGCGGACGGTTGGCTTTTATGTGATAACAACTGATGTGTCTAAGCAGCCGCTGGAATGTTATCGCAAGGAGCGGGAGGAGACGTCCCCCGCCCTCCCCCGCTCCACCCAGGTCTCGCATCCCACTGGGAGACCTGAGCAACCAGCCAGCACGTCCGCCTCCTCTGCCTCTGGAATCAGCTTCGAAACCCGGAAGCGACGTCATGACGTCACTCACGGTTTACTTGGCAGCCAATGGTGCTGATTAAAAAAAATCCAAAGTATTCAAAAATGCAGATTGGCGTTTTGAATACTTTTAAGTGCAGTGGAGGGGTTTGGGGTCAGATTTTTTTTTTTTTAAAAGGGACAGTGTAAAGTAAAATAAAAATAAAAAAAATAAGAGGAAAAAAAAAATGATAATTTTTTAAATCGCCCCCTGTCCCCGCGCACCAAAGAAAACACACACATAAGTCGCACCTGCAAATGTAAACAGTGTTCAAATCACACATGTGAGGTATCGCCTTGATCGTCAGAGCGAGCGCAATAATTCTAGCAAAAAAAATAAAAAACCCTCTATCTCTAAACTGGTAACCGTTACATTTTTTTAAAGTGTTGCCTATGGAGATTTTTAAGTACTGTAGTTTGTCTCCATTCCACAAGTGTGCACAATTTTAAAGTGTAACATGTTAGGTATCTATTTACTCGGCGTAACATCATCTTTCACATTATGCAAACAAATTGGGCTAACTTAACTGTTTCGTTTTTTTTTTTCATTCAGTGAATTTTTTCCGAAACAATTGCGTTTGAAAGACCGCTGCGCAAATACCATGTGACATAAAATATTGCAATGACCTCCATTTTATTCTCCAGAGTCTTTGCTAAATTTATATATATATATATATATATATATATATATATATATAAGTAATTTTCTAGCGAAAGAAATGCAGATTTTAGCTTGTAAACAACAAATGTCAGAAATAGGCCTAGTCCAGAAGTGACTAAATACCACCAAAAGAAAGCTCTATTTGTGTAAAAGAAAATTACTGTAAAAGCCTTGGATTGCGAGCATAATTTGTTCCGGAAACATGTTTGTAATCCAAAGCACTTGTATATCAAAGCGAATTTCCCCATAAGAAATAATGGAAACTCCAATGATTCATTCCACAATCATTTATTCATAAGTCCTTCAGTTTATAGTCAATATAAAAAGATTATAGCAATATGATAGGTTGTGTAACCATAAAATGTCCATCCACAAATGGCAGCCTCCACAAGGGGATTAGAAGCAAAATCCAGCAGGAGCTACAGAGTATAAAAGAGAAGAGAGACAACATTTAGCAACTCACATGGTTGATGATTAAAAGAGGCACATCTAAGTATGCTGGCATCCGGGGAAAAGCTATCCACATAAACCATCCCTTGCACCGCTGGCTCTGACCGCTGTCAGTCTGGAATCGTGACCGGGAAGACTACCCTGCAGTAGAGCGATCTAAAAGCGTGGCATGAAGCACTTGTGGAGCGCAGCATGGAAGGGACTACGTTGATGGCGGTGAGGAGGATGGTCTATGTGGACAGGTTTACCCCGGATGCCTGCATACTTAGATGTGCCTCTTTTAATCATCAACCATGTGAGTTTCTTAATGTTGTACCTTCATTAAATGTAACCATATTGCTACACATAGGGGCGCCTTTCTTCTCTTTTATACTCAGTTATGACTTGATGCTACTTGTATATCAAGACATCGCTTGTATATCAAGTCAAAATTTATAAAAAACAAGAATGTGCTTCTCTTGCAAAACGCTCTCAAACCAAGTTACTCTCAAACCAAGGTTTTACTGAACTGACTGCACTTTTTTCATTCAGGATGGGCCCTGTAAGGGTGTCCTGACTTCTCGTTCCCCCCCTTTTCCGTTATCGCTTACTTTACTAGATCTGTGAGTGTATCATAAGCTTTTCGTCTCACTTTACTAGATCTGTGAGGACCTTTTTGAATGCGAACCACGACCTCCCCGGACCTGTGTGAACTGGCTTCATTGAGAGCCGGTGTCTTGCCGAGAAAGTTCCCCCGGCGGATAAGGACCCCCCTGTACTGAGCAGGCGCAGCGCTTGCGCAGTATGAACGACTAGGAGCCGCCGAAAATAGCCGAAGCTGAAAAATTTCAATCAGCTGTACACGGCGCCTGCGCCCTGGGTCCAGGTTCAAGCCCCACCATCCAAGTGGACCTAGAGGGAGAATAAAAAAGTGCAGAGCGAAGCGAGGCCATGCCCGAAGCGTGGCGAGTGAAGCGTGGCGAGCGAAGCGTGGCGAGCGAAGCGAGCCCACGAGGGGTCCTCTTACAGGCGCCGTGTACAGCTGATTTCTATTCTATTCGGCTTTGGCTATTTTCGCCGGCTCCTACTGCGCTGCGCCTGAGCAGTAGAGGGGGGTCCTTATCCGCCGAGGGGAACTTTCGCGGCAGAACACCGGTCACACTCTCCTGTCATGGGAATTGAATGCTGGGAAACCCACATCCGATTCGCATACAGTATGTGTAAACCCAGCCTCATTGACAATGGTAAACAGGACAAATAGAGAGGGTGAATCTCCCCAATGAGGGTTCAGACAGCAATAAAAACTGATAGATGTTCTAATCCCTATGCACTCTATCCGAAACTAAAAGAAAAGTTTTGCCTTTAATTATACTTTCAGGCATTTCAGATGGCTTTTGAGCTGCCAGTAGTCTCCCGTTCTTGTTACGTTGGGCCTGTTCAGTTAGACTGCTTTTGGATGGTCTGCTTTTGGATGGTCTTTTGGATTAGACTGCTTTTGGATGGTCCGAAGCTTTAAAACTTCCTGGATCCCTTAAAGGGATCCAGAAAGTTTTAAGGCTTCGGACTATCCAAAAGCTGAGGAAGCGTTATTGAACACGTAACATGTAGAGCAAGCTGAGCTGAGTTATATACCATACACTGTCTCTTTGAAATTTGTTACTATTGGAAAAGTGAACTGCTCGGTTATCCAAATCTTGTTCAATATTTTTTGATTATGTAGATGGTGTAAATAACATGCTCTTAGGTATTATCTGTGAATTTATGTAAGTCAATATATGTGTTCTCTAGTTTTATTTTTTGTAATAAATACTGTAACCTTTTTTTTAAAAAAAAATCTTGTGTTATGCTTACAAAGTCCATTATTCAAAATTTCTTCCAATGATGTTTGTTTATGAAACCAAGATGAGCTGCAATCCTGTTTATCTCAGATCATTATCGGTTTATGAAACTGAGATGATCAAGGGAGAACATGTCTCCCTTGATTATCTCAGCACACAGAGAATCGGTCACTAACAGAAACAGAAACGGACAGTTTTTGAAGGTGCGATCTCAGCACCTCACTGGGAATCTCTGTGAAAATTCTCTCTCACAGATTCTCCAGCCCAGAGGTGGAGAGTCAGGAAGAGAAGAGAGTCCCCAGAGAACAGAGGAGAAAGGAGGAAGATTGACTTCCCTCTTCCACAATCGACCTCCAAGAGAGTAAAAAGGCACCCTGCCTTTCACAACCCCCCCCCCCCCCCAAAAAAAAAAAAAACAGTAAAGCAGGTTAGAAACACTATATGTATATATACTGTACTGTATATACAGTGCCTTCCAAAAGTATTCAAATGCCCCCCCCCCCCCCTTGGCTTTTTACCTATTTTGTTACATTACAGCCTTTAGTTCAATGTTTTTTTTTAATCTGAATTATATGTGATGGATCAGAACCCGATAGTCTAAGTTTGTGAAATAAAATTAAAAAAATATATACATAAAACTATTTTTCAGAAATAAAAAACTGATAATTGGCATGTGCGTATGTATTCACCCTCTTTGTTATGAAGCCCATAAAAAGCTCCGGTGCAACCAATTACCTTCAGAAGTCACATTATTAGTGAAATGATGTCCACCTGTGTGTAATCTAAGTGTCACATGATCTATCATTACATATACACACCTTTTTGAAAGGCCCCAGAGGCTGCAACACCTAAGCAAGAGGCACCACTAACCAAACACTGCCATGAAGACCAAGGAACTCTCCAAACAAGTAAGGGAGAATGTTGTTGAGAAGTACAAGTCAGGGTTAGGTCATAAAAAAAATATCCAAATCTTTGATGATCCCTAGGAGCACCATCAAATCTATCATAACCAAATGAAAAGAACATGGCACAACAGCAAACCTGCCAAGAGACGGCCGCACACCAAAACTCACGGACTGGGCAAGGAGGGCATTAATCAGAGAGGCAGCACAGAGACCTAAGGTAAGCTGGAGGAGCTGCAGAGTTCCACAGCAGAGACTGGAGTATCTGTCATTGGATGACAATAAGCCGTATGCTCCATAGAGTTGGGCTTTATGGCAGAGTGGCCAGAAGAAAGCTATTACTTTCAGCTCAAAACAAAATGGCACATTTTGAGTTTGCGAAAAGGCATGTGGGAGACTCCCAAAATGTATGGAGGAGGGTGCTCTGGTCTGATGAGACTAAAATTGAACTTTTTGGCCATCAAAGAAATAATGGAAACTCCAATGATTCATTCCACAATCATTTATTCATAAGTCCTTCAGTTTATAGTCAATATAAAAAGATTATAGCAATATGATAGGTTGTGTAACCATAAAATGTCCATCCACAAATGGCAGCCTCCACAAGGGGATTAGAAGCAAAATCCAGCAGGAGCTACAGAGTATAAAAGAGAAGAGAGACAACATTTAGCAACTCACATGGTTGATGATTAAAAGAGGCACATCTAAGTATGCTGGCATCCGGGGAAAAGCTATCCACATAAACCATCCCTTGCACCGCTGGCTCTGACCACTGTCAGTCTGGAATCGTGACCGGGAAGACTACCCTGCAGTAGAGCGATCTAAAAGCGTGGCATGAAGCACTTGTGGAGCGCAGCATGGAAGGGACTACGTTGATGGCGGTGAGGAGGATGGTCTATGTGGACAGGTTTACCCCGGATGCCTGCATACTTAGATGTGCCTCTTTTAATCATCAACCATGTGAGTTTCTTAATGTTGTACCTTCATTAAATGTAACCATATTGCTACACATAGGGGCGCCTTTCTTCTCTTTTATACTCAGTTATGACTTGATGCTACTTGTATATCAAGACATCGCTTGTATATCAAGTCAAAATTTATAAAAAACAAGAATGTGCTTCTCTTGCAAAACGCTCTCAAACCAAGTTACTCTCAAACCAAGGTTTTACTGAACTGACTGCACTTTTTTCATTCAGGATGGGCCCTGTAAGGGTGTCCTGACTTCTCGTTCCCCCCCTTTTCCGTTATCGCTTACTTTACTAGATCTGTGAGTGTATCATAAGCTTTTCGTCTCACTTTACTAGATCTGTGAGGACCTTTTTGAATGCGAACCACGACCTCCCCGGACCTGTGTGAACTGGCTTCATTGAGAGCCGGTGTCTTGCCGAGAAAGTTCCCCCGGCGGATAAGGACCCCCCTGTACTGAGCAGGCGCAGCGCTTGCGCAGTATGAACGACTAGGAGCCGCCGAAAATAGCCGAAGCTATGTCTGTCGCAAACCCAACACATCACATCGCCCAAAGTTGGGACTGGGAAACTGGTCAGGGTTGAGGGAAAGATGGATGGTGCTAAATACGGGGATATTCTTGAGCAAAACCTGTACCACTCTGTGTGTGATTTTGAGGCTAGGACGGAGGTTCACCTTCCAGCAGGACAATGACCCCAAACACACTGCTAAAGCAACACTTGAGTGGTTTAAGGGGAAACATGTAAATGTGTTGGAATGACCTAGTCAAAGCCCAGACCTCAATCCAATAGAAAATCTGTGGCCAGACTTAAAGATTGCTGTTCACAAGCACAAACCATCCACCTTAAAGAAGCAGGAGCAGTTTTGCAAGGAGGAGTGGGCAAAAATCCCAGTGGTAAGATGTGGCAAGTTCATAGAGACTTATCCAAAGCGACTTGATAGCCGCAAAAAGTGGCTCTACAAGGTATTGACTTTAGGAGGGTGAATAGTTATGCACATTGACTTTTTCTGTTATTTTGTGCTATTTCTTGTTTGCTTCACAATGAAAAAAAAAAACATCTTCAAAGTTGTGGGCATGTTCAGTAAATTAAACGATGCAAATCCTCAAACAATCTATGTTAATTCCAGGTTATGAGGCAACAAAACACGAAAAATGCCAAGGGGGGTGAATACTTTTGCAAGGCACTGTATAATATATATATACAGTTGCAATAAAAAGTATATGAACCCTTTTGGAATGATATGGATTTCTCCACAAATTGGTTATAAAATGAGATCTGATCTTCATCTAAGTCACAACAATAGACAATCACAGTCTGCCTAAACTAATAACACACAAAGAATTAAATGTTACCATGTTTTTTTGAACACACCATGTAAACATTCACAGTGCAGGTGGAAAAAGTATGTGAACCCCATAGACTAATGAGATCTCCAAGAGCTAATTGGAGTGAGGTGTCAGCCAACTGGAGTCCAATCAATGAGATGAGATTGGAAGTGTTGGTTACAGCTGCCCTGCCCTATAAAAAACACACACCAGTTCTGGGTTTGCTTTTCACAAGAAGCATTGCCTGATATGAATGATGCCTCGCACAAAAGAGCTCTTAGAAGACCTACGATTAAGAATTGTTGACTTGCATAAAGCTGGAAAGGGTTATAAAAGTATCTCCAAAAGCCTTTCTGTTCATCAGTCCATGGTAAGACAAATTGTCTATAAATGGAGAAAGTTCAGCACTGCTGCTACTCTCCCTAGGAGTGGGCGTTGTGTAAAGATGACTGCAAGAGCACAGCGCAGACTGCTCAATGAGGTGAAGAAGAATCCTAGAGTGTCAGCTAAAGACTTACAAAAGTCTCTGGCATATGCTAACATCTCTGTTAGCGAATCTACGATACGTAAAACACTAAACAAGAATGGATTTCATGGGAGGATACCACAGAGGAAGCCACTGCTGTCCAAAAAAAACCATTGCTGCACGTTTACAGTTTGCACAAGAGCAACTGGATGTTCCACAGCAGTACTGGCAAAATATTCTGTGGACAGATGAAACCAAAGTTGAGTTGTTTGGAAGAAACACACAACACTATGTGTGGAGAAAAAGAGGCACAGCACACGAACATCAAAACCTCATCCCAACTGTGAAGTATGGTGGTGGGGACATCATGGTTTGGGGCTGCTTTGCTGTGTCAGGGCCTGGACAGATTGCTATCATCGAAGGAAAAATGAATTCCCAAGTTTATCAAGACATTTTGCAGGAGAACTTAAGGCCATCTGTCCAGCAGCTGAAGCTCAACAGAAGATGGGTGTTGCAACAGGACAACGACCCAAAGCATAGAACTAAATCAACAACAGAATGGCTTAAACAGAAGAAAATACACCTTCTGGAGTGGCCCAGTCAGAGTCCTGACCTCAACCCGATTGAGATGCTGTGGCATGACCTCAAGAAGGTGATTCACACCAGACATCCCAAGAATATTGCTGAACTGAAACAGTTCTGTAAAGAGGAATGGTCAAGAATTACTCCTGACCATTGTGCATGTCTGATCTGCAACTACAGGAAACGTTTGGTTGAAGTTATTGCTGCCAAAGGAGGGTCAACCAGTTATTAAATCCAAGGGTTCACATACTTTTTCCACCTGCACTGTGAATGTTTACATGGTGTGTTCAATAAAAACATGGTAACATTTAATCCTTTGTGTGTTATTAGTTTAAGCAGACTGTGATTGTCTATTGTTGTGACTTAGATGAAGATCAGATCACATTTTATGACCAATTTGTGCAGAAATCCATATCATTCCAAAAGGGTTCACATACTTTTTATTGCAACTATATATATATATATATATATATATATACATACAGTGGGGACGGAAAGTATTCAGACCCCCTTAAATTTTTCACTCTTTGTTATATTGCAGTCATTTGCTAACATCATTTAAGTTAATTTTTTTCCTCATTAATGTACACACAGCACCCCATATTGACAAAAAAACACAGAATTGTTGACATTTTTGCAGATTTATTAAAAAAGAAAAGCTGAAATATCACATGGTCCTAAGTATTCAGACCCTTTGCTCAGTATTTAGTAGAAGCACCCTTTTGATCTAATACAGCCATGAGTTTTTTTGGGTAGATGCAACAAGTTTTTCACACCTGGGTTTTGGGATCCTCTGCCATTCCTCCTTGCAGATCCTCTCCAGTTCTGTCAGGTTGGATGGTAAACGTTGGTGGACAGCCATTTTTAGGTCTCTCAATTGAGTTTAAGTCAGGGCTCTGGCTGGGCCATTTAAGAACAGTCACGGAGTTGTTGTGAAGCCACTCCTTCGTTATTTTAGCTGTGTGCTTAAGGTCATTGTCTTGTTGGAAGGTAAACCTTCGGCCCAGTCTGAGGTCCTGAGCACTCTGGAGAGGGTTTTCATCCAGGATATCCCTCTACTTGGCCGCATTCATCTTTCCCTCAATTGCAAGCAGTTGTCCTGTCCCTGCAGCTGCAAAACACCCCCACAGCATGATGCTGCCACCACCATGCTTCACTGTTGGGACTGTATTGGACAGGTGATGAGCAGTGCCTGGTTTTCTTCACACATACCGCTTAGAATTTAGACCAAAAAGTTCTATCTTGGTCTCATCAGACCAAAGAATCTTATTTCTCACCATCTTGGAGTCCTTCAGGTGTTTTTTAGCAAACTCCATGCGGACTTTCATGTGTCTTGCACTGAGGAGAGGCTTCCGTTGGGCCACTCTGCCATAAAGCCCCGACTGGTGGAGGGCTGCAGTGATGGTTGACTTTCTACAACTTTCTCCCATCTCCCGACTGCATCTCTGGAGCTCAGCCACAGTGATTTTAGGGTTCTTCTTTACCTCTCTCACCAAGGCTCTTCTCCCCCGATAGCTCAGTTTGGCCGGACGGCCAGCTCTAGGAAGGGTTCTGGTCGTCCCAAATGTCTTCCATTTAAGGATTATGGAGGCCACTGTGCTCTTAGTAACCTTAAGTGCAGCAGAACATTTTTTTGTAACCTTGGCCAGATCTGTGCCTTGCCACAATTCTGTCTCTGAGCTCTTCAGGCAGAAGAATCATCAGGCATGATTCTCATTTGCAGAATCATCAGGCAGAATCATCAGGCATGATTCTCATTTGCTCTGACATGCACTGTGAGCTGTAAGGTCTTATATAGACAGGTGTGTGGCTTTCCTAATCAAGTCCAATCAGTATAATCAAACACAGCTGGACTCAAATGAAGGTGTAGAACCATCTCAAGGATGATCAGAAGAAATGGACAGCACCTGCATTAAATATATGAGTGTCACAGCAAAGGGTCTGAATACTTAGGACCATGTGATAATTCAGTTTTTCTTTTTTAATAAATCTTCAAAAATGTCAACAATTCTGTGTTTTTCTGTCAATATGGGGTGCTGTGTGTACATTAATGAGGAAAAAATGAACTTAAATGATTTTAGCAAATGGCTGCAATATAACAAAGAGTGAAAAATTTAAGGGGGTCTGAATACTTTCCGTCCCCACGGTGTATATATATGTATATATATATATATATATATTATATATATATATATATATATATATATATATATATATATATATATATATATATATATATATATATATATATATGTATATATATATATATATATAGAGAGAGAGAGAGATATCGATCTACACACACACACTATTATCTATTGTTCCAAACAATTATGGTATTTTTAGGCAAAATTGCATTATCTGTGTCCGTCTATGAATCAAACTATTTATGGTGTGAACATGACTTTTTGAATAAATATTAATTTGTTGTCAATAGCCCAGTCCGTATTCACATTGATCCCGGTTGTCTTCTTAAAGAATTCTGCATTGGCTAGAAATTAATTCAAAATGTATTTATTGTTCAGACATTCCCTGACAACTCATAACATGAGTTAAACAAACATATGATCAGCAGGCACCGGATATACCAACTGCAGTCTATACTGCCACTACTGCAATTTTTGTTTGGAATTCTATTTTTAAATAAGGTAATGATTTTGTTGCTTTGAAGGAAATATGTCATGAGAGTAATATGACTGACTTCAGCTTTGGAAAATACCAGTTGCCTGGCTGTCATGCTGACCCACTTGCTTCAGTAGTTAGAGCCCAAGACCTAGGACATGTATGCATAAAAGGACTTCTGACTTTGTCGATCTGAATGCTTGTCCTGGTGGGTATGCAATAATAGCCGACAATTAGGCCAGCAGAAAAGGCACGCCAGAAGTATACTAGGAGTACTGCTGAATTCCAATTGTATTTAAACCAAAAAGTGTCCACATTAATTTTTAAAGAATGTCAGGTACACTTATGGAACATTATAGGTAGGGATGTGTGGAGAGTCAGAATTTTAGCCCACAATGGATGTCACAGTGAGATTGAGGTCACACAAAGCAGTGCCCTGGCAGGCTATCAAATTCTGCAGCATTTTACTCAGAGCTAGAAAAAAAAGCTGGAGTTCTACTGTGATGAACTGTTATAAATAAGTCTGTAGCACTATTTCCTTTACTAACCTGCAGCACATGGTTTCTTGACAGGTGGTGTCTTCTTTTTCATGATGATTATTCATTATATTCTTTTCAATATTTGAAAAGGAAATACGCCAGGTATCTGTAAAAAGGAAGCAGTCATCTACATGAGCAGGAAGAAATGATGCTAGAATTATGTGGGGTGAGAGGTTTCTGGCATCTTAATATACACTGAAATCAAGAGAGCTGTGATATGCTAAAATGGTGAAATGGTGCCCCCAGCAAAATTACACATTTACTGTACCCAAGGAAACCGCTTGAAAAAGTATACAATATAGTGGCCTCTACCAAGCAAAGGCATGCGTTTTGAGCACTTGTCCATTTGTTAAAACAGAACTGCTGTGCTAAAATAGGTTTTTTTCCACATCCACAAATCATGTGCACAAATGCTGTGTGCAAAGCTTCTCAGATCCTCAGAATATTATGGAAAATCCCATAAATAACTATCCTGGCTAATGCTAAACAGAGAGACCATGGGTAATTCAATCTGAAGAAACCACTCCAAATTAAATATGGTTTCTGGTCTTTGTTCAAATTAGTGTGTTTTAAGTGCAGTAAAAAATGGTTTTGAAGCATTCATGATGCAGTTTTAGTCAAAACGTGCTTAGAGTTCACTAGTAGTACATGTAAGTTTTGTCTAAAAATTAACATGCATACAACACACTGCACCACATCTAAACTGCAAAAAGTGTAAACAAGCCCTAGGTCGATTTTACATTTCAAATTGCAAATGTAATTTTATTGTAAATGGCTTGGTGAAGGAGAAGGATGGGTTCAAGGAAACCTCCTGACCTGGAAAAAAAAAACATTTACCCAGTCTAAACTGCCATACTGTATTCCTGGTCAATGACAAACTAGGTAATGGAATTCAGATGAAGCCTACTTATTTAAAACAAGTCAACAATGACAGATCCCATTGCTGTATCTTGCCCAATCCACTGATGAATATTTCCATTTCCCCCCCTCTTTTCTGTCCTAGAGTGCCATTCTTTTTATGTGCAGGTACAATAGGCACCTGTAGGTAATAAATAATGGGTTTTCAATTCTGCTGTAGGGTATCACAGCAGGCACAACTGGCAGTTTTGTTGAAAGAAGAAACAATTCCATATGGTAATTTTAGTTCATATCCAAAACAGTGTTATCTTGATATATAGACAGGCCATACATGTGGGTTCAATAACCTCTGAAGTCATCAGTAATTTCAAGGAAAATACTAAACTAACATATCAAGGAGAGAATGAATGTCCAAAGTGACTCTAATTTCTATTGAACAATTCACCTTTTGCACCTGGCTGTGCTGCTAGCCAAATCTCTGCAAGTGTCACTAACCACATTATATTACATATTAAATGCATTGCATGCATAATATTATTCTTCAGGATAGTGCTTGCTCGGATACTGTATATGCAATGTGTTGACAATATCAAAAAAACACATATGAACACTTTTTTATGTGCACATGCAGCAAGGAACCATTTAAAATGAATGGAGACACATGTACACACTGAAATGCATTAGAATGCGTTTTAAAATGTGAGTAATACAATTAGGTGAAAATGGGTCCTTAAGAGCATAAGGGATACAAAATATCACAAAAATTTACCTTGTTTAGTCAATTCCCCATTGTTCTCTTTAAGGAATGAGATTACAAACTGGTTTGCCTGCAAAGCTTTTACCAAGTTCTTTGTAGTGAATGACAGTGTCAGGGGCATAAAAGGATTAGCGCCCTTTCACATTGATACATTTTTCCTGCGTTTTTATCTTGCAAGAAAAACACAGGAAAAAGGTTTCCCTTTAAATCCTATGCAACTTTTCACATCACTGCGCCGTGGGTGTGGTGCATTTTAAAAAGTCCAGCATGCTGCATCTTTGGTGCGGTTTTGAAAACTGCACCAAGAACGCAGCTTCCCAAGGAAATGAATAAAAATTGCAGTAAAAACGCACCGGTTGTTCGCATTTTTGGTGCGTTTTTGGGTCACATGTCCATTTTTCACAGGTGCAGGTGGCCCAAAAACGCTGGGGAAGTGCATCTGAAACACAAATATATATATAAAAAAAATTGCAGTAAAAATGCATATGTGTTTTTCCGCGATTTTACTACAGAGCAGTGTGCAAGGGGCCATAGTATTTTTGCAAATGAGAAATATAGCCAGCTTAAAAGTGAAATCCAGGCACATATAAAACCCCATTTAATCCAGGCATTCATTCATTAAAAAATCAATTATTTATTTTTACATAGTTCTATCAGCTTCCCATCATCCTCTGTACAGCAGCACTTTAACTGAGGGGGGGCAGCACTCTGAGCCAATCAAAGCTATGTTTCCTGGCCAGTAACATACCTCCTGACTGAGCCCCTAGCGCTTATGCGGGGCTCCATGGGACAGTACAGAGGGCTGTAGTATGCTCCGCTGTTAACCCCCCCTCTGTTTTGCTATTTGGGTTGCCCCAGGTGATGGCAGATTGCAGAGCGGCATGGCAATGGTTTCCGATTAGCTGAATCGTGCGGGATTGAGCCGGGTTGTGGTTATATAAGCCGTCCGTTCACTGCCTGAGGAGACCCCGCTGAAGACGGACCCTGTTGTAGAATCTCATATTAGCCAATGTATTTCATATTATTCATATTGATTTGCATGTATTTTATTGATAATAATTATTATTATTATTATTATTATTATTATTATTATTATTATATAGTAGTGGTTTTATCAATATTATTATTCAATAAGTAAAGCAACAATTATTAATCTTTAATAATGTATACTGTGTTTTCCAGATTTAGAAAGCCTTCATTTTTAAGTGTTGAACTTTAAATGACCTCTGCTTTATGACAAGTACTTGTACACAGGTGTTCTCGAAAATGTATGGGTGAAAGTTCATTAGGATAGATTCAAGTAATATAGAATTGTCTCAAGTCTGAAATGCACATACATCAGACAGATAAAGATAAGAAAACAGGTGGTTTAGAAATAATTAAAGTTATGTACAGTACATTAAATTAAGTTTGACAGGGTCAAACAAAGGTCTGCTTGTGCCGTCATTAAAACTGTTAAAATACATACATATAGTGAAACATATAACACATCTGGTGGGGTTATTGAAAGTTCATTTTCTCAAATGTCATAAATCTGTAATTCTTGAACTTAGTTAAATCTTATCAAGATGAGCAGAGTTTGATAACACAGCTGGGTGCCAGACTGTCTCTACACAGGTGTTTTTAATTGGACAAACCCAGTTATAAATCATTTTAATGAACATATAGTAATTTTGGGAATAATTAAGTTTATCTGGTTGTAGAATAGGTGTCAGATTTATGGTTAGTTACTTTGACGTAGATCTTAGCGACCAATCATATGTAAGAGAGATGGTTGAGATAAGACTTGTAAAATGGTATATAAATGCAAGCTCTGCAATTGTTAAACAGACAAGTCAGATAGGAGCTCATAAGGCTGAACTCTGTGTATGCTGCCCTATTGCACGGGTCATAGAGGTCAGAACCAATGGGCAAGTATCTGTCCTAACTTGTCTCCTCGTACGAGTCAGAGAAGACTTCTTAACTTGTTCCAGAATGTGGTCTCAGGTGAATTTCCCTCACGAACTTGGTCGAGCTGGAACCCAGAACTCTGTGAGGGGACCAGACCACTGGTCGACCGGCTGGTCCCTATCAGGTGACAGGTTCCCAAGAATTGGCAGTAAAGACCCATTCTGGTTCAAGGTGAGAACAATTCACAATTGTTTCAATTTGGTTAGAGGATAAGAATATTTATATCTAATATGCTTGCATTGTAAGAAACTGTATAAATTAGACCTGTATCTTGTAATACTTTGAACATAAACCTGTATGTTATCAGCTGTTAATAAACCTGCATTGCTGAATTTCTGCCTGGTTCGATACTTTACTATTCTACTTCAACCCCCCGCACTGCTCCAGACAGCGTTACCTCAAGGATGGAAGAGCTGCTGCGCCATCTTATGCCCAAAGCCAAGAGCTGTGGAGGGGTGGAGTGGTTAAGGCGGTGCTTAGAGGAGGACGCGGTCCTATCGGCGTCAGCTTCGGCTGATTTAGAGCATGCCCAGTCTGTGCCCACTGAAGTAATTGAAAATGACAGTCAACCAGCTCCCCCTGCTGGCTAGAAGAGAGGTTGCAAAGGTAACAGGGGAAAGAGGTTGAGAAGGGAAGATTCTCCCTCTTCCCTTGTGAGAGAACATATGAAACAGGCAAGGTCACGCTCCTCAAACAGAGCCAGAATGGAATCACCTCAGATAGCTTCTGCGGGCATATCCTGTGAGGATGAATGAACTTAACCGACTTATAGAAGACAAAGACACCTATCAAAAAATCAAAGGGGACCCTGTGAACAAGCTTAAAGCTATTCCAACTAAAAAAAATTAAGAAAGCCCAAGAGAAGGGCATATTAGACAAAAAAGAGGCTCAATATTTAGTACCAGCAGCACCTAAAACCCCCATCATATATCAAGTTCCCAAAATACATAAGGATATCAGAAACCCCCAGGATGCCCCATCATTAATGGGGTAGATTCCCTATTTTATAGAGTTGGGGAATACTTAGACCACTTCCTACAGTCCATTGCCCAGAAGTTTCCATCCTACACGAAAGATAGTAGGGACCTCATCAACCTTATCAGGGACGTTCCAATTAATGAACGAACGTTCCTGGTAAGTATAGATGTTGATTCCCTATACACCAACATAAAACAAAAAGACACCACTTCTGCGATCAAATGGGCGCTAGAAACTAAAACATTACATAGGACCCAAATAGATTTCATGCTAGATATGCTACAATTAGCTATGGAAAAGAACTATTTTTGGCATGATAAACAGTACTTCAAACAGATAAGGGGAGTAGCCATGGGAGCTAAATATGCTCCCACGGTGGCAAACATCTTTATGAGTAAATGGGATTCAGAGGAAATATGTGGGAGAAATATATTAGGATTGAAAACATACAGAAGATATATGGATGACATTTTCCTAGTTTGGGAGGGCAGTGAGGATTCTTTGAAAAAGTTTTTGGAACAGATTAATATTAACAATTATAATATATCTTTTTCATCAAACTATAGCAAGGAAAAGGTCAATTATTTGGACCTAGAAATTTTTCATTTCAACAATAGTTTATACACACAAACTTTTTTTAAAAAACGGATAGGAATAGTTATATCCGTACAACTAGTGGCCACCACCCGAGATGGATCTCGGGGATGCCTAAAGGACAGATGATCAGGATTAAAAGAAATTGCAACTTACAGGAGGACTATACAATCCAGTCCAATATGTTGGTGGACAGATTTGAGCAAAAAGGACATAAACGACAACAACTTTTAAAAATACAAGAAGTAGGAATAATGGATAGAGAACAATTACTCGTCCCTAATTCTAAAAAGAGAAAAAGTTATGACCTAACCTTCTGTACAGAATTCAATTGACAATATAAACAAATAGAAAAGATCATTAAAAAACATTGGCCCATTTTACTTAGAGATACAGTTTTATTGAAAACCTTACCTTCATGTCCGAAATTTGTCTATAAACGTCCTCCTATATTGAAGGACAAAATTGTGAAAAGCATCCCTGACCCCCCCAAGAAGCTAGTAACCTTCCTCGACCAAACAGGTTTCTTTAAATGTGGCAGATGTCTTATCTGCAGAACATGTAAGGGTGGAAAGAAAAAAACTACACACTTCAAATCTAGGACAACAGGACAAATATATGAAATCTCCAAATTTATAACCTGTGGCACCACGCATGTCACATACCTTTTGGAAT
This sequence comes from Lithobates clamitans, assembly GCA_037952925.1. NCBI lineage: Eukaryota > Metazoa > Chordata > Amphibia > Anura > Ranidae > Lithobates > Lithobates clamitans. Next base: position 22,182 of record JBBGZY010002909.1, on the reverse strand, counting down.
GTGAATGTGGTCTCCAATATGTGGGAAGAACCACAAGAGAACTTAAAGTTAGACTGAGGGAACATATTAATAACATTAAAAAGGGTTTCCGTAAACACAGCTTATCATATCATTTTAGGAGATGCCACAATAGAGATCCATCAAAACTCACATTTTGTGGCATTAATAGGGTGGAGAAACATTGGAGGGGCACCAATCTTAAACAGGCTATCTCTCAGGGGCGGAGCTAGCGCGCAGCATGTAAGGAGTGTGAGACCAGAGCTCCGTCTGCAGACTGATAATCCTGCCTAAATCCTGGGACAGCGGCACTCAAATTTTTGGCCCAACTGCTGGGGATGTGTGCTGGGACCCCTCGGGCACCTTCGGAGATGGTGAAATACGGTCCTCCTTGCCCCAAATCAACCGGAGAGCGGCTGGCACAATTCGCCTGGGGCTCTCAAAATGGCACCGGATCACAGGAGGAGGAGGAATGGCCGCTGCTACAGAGATCCACAGAGGCACCGCTCCAGGCATCTCCATCTCTCTCACTGGACAGGGTGAGTCCTAAACCCCAGAGAGAGGCAGTGATCCACAGGGGGAGATCGCTGGTCAGATTAAAGGATCGCTGGGCAAGAGCTGACAAGGAGATGGTAGGGGAAGAGGAACCATCCCTGTCTCAGATAATGGCGGCCATACAGGAATGGCAGACAAAGTTACTAGATCACTTTGAGGAGCTCAGAATGGAGTTTTCATTAATGAAGCATGATATGCAAAAGCTGAGGGAGAAGGCACAGATTACAGATCGCCGTGTTTCTGCCCTGGAAGATACTGTGAGACCCTTAAATACTGCGGCACAGGTGATCAGAAAGACTTTATCTGAACACACATTAAAGATGGCCAACATGGAAGACCGCATGTGGAGAAACAATATAAGGCTGGTGGGGTTCCCAGAAGAAGTGGAAGGAAAGCACCCAGAGGAGTATTTAGAGAAATGGCTGATTGCTAATATGGCACCTGATACCTTTACAAAAATGTTTGCTATTGAAAGGGCTCACCGGGTCCCAGGCCGGGCCCCTCCGAAGGGAGCCCCCCCCCAGATCTATGATAGCAAAAGTGCTTCACTTCCGGGACCGGGAGAATATACTGCGGGGAGCCAGAGTGGGCCCTGAGATGACTTCTGATGGAAATCGCATATCGATATACCCTGATTTCTCTGCAGTCACCCAGAACCAGAGAGCTACATTTCAACCCATAAAGAAAAGATTGAGGGATCTCAACCTGATTTACAGCATGCTATATCCTGCTAAGCTGCGCATAGTGGAGAATGGGAAAACGCATTTTTTCAATAATCCTACTGAGGCGTCTGAATGGTTGTATTCTCGTGGTCGTCAGAGAAATAGAGCCTCATCTCGGTCGCCCTGATGAAAATGGAAATATGTGGAGCAAGTTTTTGGGTGAGAGTATAAATAATGGGAACGACAGTGACTGCCTATTTGAATGTGTCTGGGTTCTCTCTCCTTCCCCCGTCCCTCCCTTTTTTCTTTTTTCCCTCGTTTTTTATTCTTTTTCTGATTCTGCTTTTTCATTTTTCATCATGCTGGAATATTGCTTGAAATGAGATCCGACACTGAAGATGCAACTTTCTCTTATTGCTATTTAGGGGAGGGAGAGACAGGGGGCTGTTGATCCTTCATCTTTGTTCCTGGAAAGTTTACCACTGTTTTTTTCTTGAGGACATTTCTGTAAGTACTGATCGTCCTGGAGACTCTTCTTGGTTTGTTTTTTACATTGCTGCTGCCCTGTGCCAGTAAGATGTGCAGTGTCTGCAGGCTGCTCTTGATGCTGCAATTTATTACCAAAAACTTTTTTTGTTAGGAGAAAGTGTTTTTCTGCTTTTTTATAGGGAGTTTTTTACTGACTTTAATTTTTTGTTTTGATGTCAAGTGGCACTGTTGCTCTTCAGTAACTTGCCCTATGTGACTGGTTAAGTCGCATCTCTGCTGCTTATTTACATTGAGGTTATGGGAAAAAAGTGCCTGGTATGTTGGGGCTGGGTGCAGGGAGGGGGGGTGGGGGAAGATTGGAGTTTACAATATCTGGGGGATTTCAAGTCTGTTTTTGGTAGGGATCATTCACATCTGCTGCGTTTGCAGGAAGCCACTTCAAATGTTCTGCTTATTTTACCCTCTGCGAGCGATGGGAGAAGACTGGAGCCCACCTGGGTGGCTTGATTGGCCACGGGAGATGGGGAGGTCTGCCTGCTACTCAATTTACCGATATGGCGGTTTGTCTTAAAATTTTGGCCTGGAATGTGAGGGGCCTCAATTCTAAATTCAAGCGCTCATTGATTTTTGATTATATCAAGAAGCACAAGCCACATATAATATTATTCCAGGAGACACACCTTCAGGGCTCCAGAGTACTCTCATTAAAGCGGGCACATATTGCTGGGGCTTATCATGCTACTTACTCATCGTATGCAAGGGGGGTTTCCACTCTGGTTACTAAGGCTATGCCTATATCAATACATGCAGTTCAGACTGACACTAAAGGGAGGTTTGTGGTATTAGTGGTACAGGTGATGAATACATTTCTAACAATAGTGAATCTATATGTACCTCCTCCCAATTTCACTAGCTCATTTAGATGATATGCTACAAACTGTTTATGAGGTGGCGGAAGGGAGGACCTTTATATTAGGTGATTTTAACTCCGTGGCAGAGCCAGCTCTGGATAGATTGGGAGCGGTATCTGGCACAGCGGCTCCTTTAGCGGGGTGGTTGTCTGCTCATGGTTTCAGAGATGCCTGGCGTTTTCATCATCCTGATGTGCGGGAATATTCCTGTTACTCAGAAACGCATAAGACTCTTTCCAGAATAGACGCTATCCTGACTGAGGGGGACGGTATGCAATTGGTTCAAGGAGTTTCCTATTTGCCCAGAGCTTTATCGGATCATTCCCCTATGTTACTGGAATTTAATTTAGGCTAGCTGGCTTCAGGAGGAATATATTAAAATCAAATGTGCAGAGACTATCAAACGTTTTTGGGCGGAAAATGCAGGTTCCGCATCCACACTTCTCCAATGGGAGGCTTTTAAGGCCACGCTGCGAGGGGTGTTTATGATGGAAGTTCAAGGGTTTAAGAAACAATTGGCTTCGGAGGTACAACTTAAAGAGACTGAGGTGACACTGGCGGAAGCTGAGTACGTTAGAGACCCCACTAGAGAAAGACTATTGACTCTACAAACCAGAACAAGGGAGTACAGGACAGTCTTCACGGATCGTACCACAAAATTTAATCTTGCACAACGTAGACGCATATTTGAATTTGGCGACAAGAATGGCAGGCTCCTGGCATACTTGGCGAGACCGGAATATGTTCCGGTATATATTAAGTCAGTGTATGACGACTCTAAGGTTGAAATATGTGACTCAACTGCTATCCTAGACATCTTTGCTCGATTTTATAAAAAACTATATAGCTCTTATACTCCCTTGGAACTGGAGAAATTGGGGACTTACATAGCTGACGTTGATTTGCCTAGGTTGACAGAGGAGGACAGTACTGCTTTAGAAGCTGGCATTACGGTGGAAGAGGTAGAGAAGGCAATTGCCTCCTTTCCGCCCAGGAAGTCACCTGGACTAGATGGCCTCCCCTCGGAATGGTACAACACCTTTCGATACAGTTTGGCCCCATGCTTACTAAAAGTTTTTAATGCAGCTAGATCGGATGGTAGACTTCCTCCTTCAATGAGGGAAGCCTTGATTGTACTGATACCTAAGGGGGGGAAAGACCCTCGAGAGTGTGATTCATATCGTCCGATTTCGTTGATGAATGTGGACACACAAATCCTCGCAAAAATATTAGCAGGTAGACTACAATCAGTTATACTAAACTTGGTGGATGCTGATCAAACAGGCTTTATTCAGGGTCGCTGCGCACAGATGAATATTAGGAGACTTTTTATAAATCTGCAGACAGCCCATGACAACTCAGGGACTTTGGATACAAAGAAGGCCTTCGATTCCGTAGAGTGAACATATTTGTTCCACCTCCTGGAGTCATATGGTTTTGGTCCCATTTTTATCTCTTGGGTAAGGCTACTCTATACAGATCCGTTGGTAAGACTGAGGGTTAATGGCATAATCTCTGACTCCTTTCCTATTTTTAGAGGCACCAGGCAGGGGTGCCCGCTCTCACCCCTCCTGTTTGCCTTGGCAATAGAGCTGCTAGCAGTCAAACTGAGAACTACTCCGCATCTGGTGGGACTGAGATTGGGGGAGTTTGAGGAGCGAGTCTCGCTCTATGCGGATGATATGTTGCTATATTTACAGGATCCAGGGCCCTCACTTTCAGAAGCTTTCCGACTGATTCAGGAATTTGGTGATTATTCCAGATTCCGAATTAATTGGAATAAGTCCTCTCTCTTCCCTATTGATGGTGAGGTGACGGTCCCGTCAGATTGTCCCATCCCACTGTCCACTTCTTTTAGGTACTTGGGGATTGAGGTTCAGCTTCCCATCTCTGCGTTTCTGGAGAAAAACTTGATGCCGGTTATACAAAACTTTCGGGAGAAGGTACGGAAATGGCAGAATTTACCGATCACCCTGATGGGACGGATAAATTTATTTAAAATGATTTTCCTGCCTAAGTTCCTCTACATTCTTTCGAACTCTCCGGTTTTGGTGACTCTGAAGGTTTTTAAAAATTTAGACTCCATTATTGTGGGTTTTCTTTGGGGTTCTAAGGCACCCAGGGTTTCTTTGACAATTTTAAAACTACCAGTTACAATGGGTAGGATGGCCCTACCTGACCTGCGTTCTTACTTTATGGCATCACAGTTGTCCTTTTTGCACTGGTGACTCTTTCCTCTAACACCTAATGCTACCACCCTGTTGGAGGCTGCTGTTGCCTCCTCGCAGGAAACACTTCAAAATATGCTGTATAGGAAAGGGATACCAGGGAGGGAGGTGGGATCCGTAATGGCACTACCAGGGAAAGTGTTTCACATATGCTCTAAGCGGAGGAAAGATGATCCCTTGTGGCTATCTCCGAATAGCCCTCTGTGGTGTAGAAAGACCCTTGCAGAGTTTTTGAAACTGCCTGATGGGCATAGCTCTTGGGCTAGACATGGCATTAAATACCTACACCACATATATCAGGATAATCACTTCTGTACATTTGCACACCTGAGGGAGAATTTTGGAGTACTTTCGGTATGTGCAGCTGCGTTACGCAGCGCTTGCGCAGTTTTGGCGATGGTGAAATTATAGTCCAGAATACTGACCTGGAGAAGGTTCTGATAGATCCAGCAAAAAGAATTTCTAGATACTATGGGGCAGTGGGTCCGGGGGTAATGACTACAACCTCTAGATCCATGGAACGATGGGTCACGACTATCCCGGAGTTGTCGGAGGAAATGTGGCAGGAGGTGCTGGATACATATCTGGTATCTGTTGTCTCTTCTACGGATAAGATGATCCAATTCTGGTTCCTCCATCAGCAGTATTATACGCCTACTAGACTCTATCCAATGCAAAGATGGGAATCGGCTGTTTGCCATAAGTGTAAGGGGGCGGAGGGTACTTTTTTACACATGATTTGGGAGTGTGAAAAGGTGAGACCACTATGGTCACATGTGACCGATTTCATTTCAGAGCAGTTTGACTTGCCAAATATTTGTCTCCTTGGGGTATTTGGACAAGAAGACATGAGCACATACACAAAGTTATTTCTTAGGATTCTATTCTTTGGAGTAAGGAAGCTTATTGCCAGACGATGGATACATGACGAACTATTGACGCTGGGGATGTGGAAAAAAATAATCAACGCTGATGTTTTGATGTATAGAATGACCTATGAAGCTAGGGGGGCCTCCAAGAAGTTTCAAAAGGTATGGTTTCGGTGGGTTGACTCTGATAATTCCCTAGAAGGTGAGGGATAATGGGTTTTTTTGGGGATATTAGTGGCCTTTACTCCAAGAAGTGAATAAGCAGAGGGCTGAGTCTTCTTTTTGAGGTGGATAAGGCTCTTTAGTTTTTTGTCTCTATCCTTCTGAATCCTCTACCAAAAACAGACTTTCAGGGGGGAGGGTGGGAAGGGAGATGTTACTGATTAGAATATACAGTTCTGTTTTTTTGGTTACTGTTTTAAAAAAAGAAAAAGCACATATACCAAATAGATGATAGAGATGGAGATCTGACTAGCCTAGATATTGGTGCATTAAATACGTACGTTGTTATTGTTGGTCAAATGTCGGATGTAAACTTCTACTTTGATTTGGTCGTAATTTTCTATCTGATGTATTGTATAAATAACGACTTTGTGCGCAATAAAAACTTTTGAAAGAAAAAAAAACAGGCTCTCTCTCAAAATAAGACCCAATGGATATACAAATTAAAGTCCTTAACGCCGAAAGGGTTAAATGTGGACCTGGACATTAATTGTTTTATTAGTAATTTTTGACTGTTTATTTGTTATTTTTATTTTATTTTATTTTATTTTTATTTATATATTTATTATTATGTTTATTTTTATTTTTATATTTATTTTTATTTTTATTTTATTTTTATTTCAATTTTTATTTATCTTTATCTTTATTTTTATTTTATTTTTAATTTCATTTTTATTTTATTTTCATTTTCTTTTTATTTATTTGATGTGTTTTGTTAATTATTTGTTAGACCAGGTCTCCATTATATCATTCCCAATCCTTTAACTATTTATATTTTTTCATATGGAGTATACTGTTATCGTCACAATGGTTCACATAATGTAATATACTAAGATCTGCTTTTTATGTTTTTTATGTAATACCGAATTACTAACACTAGATGGCCTCTGATCACTCTCTGGTAATTCAGGAAGTAGGAAGTTGGTGTTCACCTTTTGTCAACAAAGATTACATCACTTCCTGTGCTGTTGATTACTTCCGGTATCGACAGATATGTCACTTCCGGTTCCGGTGGTATGGCAGAGCGAATACATTAAGGATTTTGATATTCGCCTGTTTACAGATGCATCTGGTTCGGTTGGTTTTGGTGCCTTCCTGGATGGTTATTGGTGTGCTAAGGAATGGCCTTATCTTGGAGGTCACCAAATATTAGCCGTAATTTAGTCTTATTAGAATTGTTTCCGGTAGTGGTGGCTATTACTATTTGGAAGGAATTCTTTGAGAATAAACAAATTATACTACATACGGATAATAAGGGAGTATTTTATCATCCAAGTCTGAATTAGTGATAAAATTACTCAGTTTTTTGGTTTTGCAATACATGACTTTTAACATTTGGCTAAAAGCAAAACATGTCTCGGGTATTACTAATGAGATCGCCGATTCCTTATCTCGTTTGCAGTTCCAGAGGTTTCGGGAACTCGCTCCAGAGGCGGACCAGGAAGGATTCCCTTGCCCAGAATTTCTCTGGGGCCTGATTTGGGAATAATTGAAGAAAATATAAGAAATTCCATCGCTCCTAAAACTTGGGAAGAATACTCACAAGCTTGGTTTGGATGGTGTAATTTTTGTGAAGAGTCTAATTTTTCTTTTAATACAATCTAATTCAAGCTAAACTTAGCCTTGCTTCGGTTGGCAAAATTGTAGCAGGGGCCTCATTCTTTTTGAAAAGGTCAGGACTTCCTGCCCTTAATTCCTTTTTTACAGTCAAATAAATGCTGAAAGGCTTCAGAAGATCCTCTCCAGCTGTTGACAGTAGACGCCCTATTTCCTCTGATTTATTGGTGAAATTGATGTCTACACTGGAATCAGTTTGCTTTTCCTCTTTTGAGACTTTGCTGTTCAGAATGGAGTTCGTTACTGCATTTTCTGGTGCTCTTAGATTAGGGGAATTCACAGCACCTAATAAATCATCTTCTTCCTTTTTAGTTTTTTCAGACATCTGTTTCAGAAGATTCGGTTAGGATTTTTATCTGTAGATCCAAGATGGATCAATTAGGCAAGGGTTGTTGGTTAACTCTTTATAGAGCCCCTTTTCAAGTCATATGTCCAGTTTTTAAAATGACTCAGTATCTTTCTTCTCGACCCCCTTTTACAGGTACATTCTTTATTCATATTAATCTATCTCCATTAACTAGATACTAGTTCTCATCTGTCCTGTCTTCTTGCCTATAGAAACCTAACCTTTCCGGTTTTCATTTCTCTTCGCATTCATTTAGGATTGGGGTGGCTACTGAAGACAGCCTTCTCAGGTTTTCTAAGGATTGTTTAAAGCAATTGGGGCGTTGGGATAGTGATAGATTTAAATTGTATGTTCGTTCTGATCTTGTTATTGTTTAATCTCTCTTAGGTTCTTCCAAGTGCATCATTTGGATAATAGGACATTCCTTTATATTTTGGGCCAAAAGGAGAGCTTCCATCAAGAATGGCACAATCAATATTGGTCTGGATGAAAGACGTTTTCAGGTTTTATGGTGGGGAATAAGGGGGCTGAGATGGAGGAATTTAAAGGATCAGTTAATTTACTTGCTAGGACAATGGCCTTCTCCTGATGTACTTATAATTCATTTCGGGGGTAATGACCTGGGCAGGATCAAAACTTGGGATTTGATTTGCGAGATGAAGAGTGACTTATCTTCTTTTAAGTTGTTATTTCCTTCTACAGTTATAGTTTTTTCAGAAATAGTGCCAAAACTCCTTTGGTCAGATTTAAGTAATCTTCATTATGTAGACAGGATTAGGAAACGCGTAAATAGAACCATACGCAACTTAGTCATTTCTCAAGGCGGTTTTTCTTATCGCCATATAGACCTTGAAGGTTTCCTGCCTGGTTTATACAGAATTGATTTTGTACACCTGTCGGAGGTTGGTTTAGACATTTTTATTTTAGGTTTACAAAACATGATTGAGCAGGCCACAGCGTTTGGGGGGCTTCAGCCACTCAGTTTTTGAGTGACTTTCAGCTATGGGGGTTTGTCATCCAGTTCAGTTCTGGATGGACTATGTGATATCATTAATAAATTAAATAATTTATGGTTATGGAATTTTATAATTAAAGATTTTAAGATTAAAGATTATGAATGATTATTGTTCATCTTGGGTAACCCCTTAATAAATGCCATGGCCATTATTGCCAACATGAAATTGTGTTGTGTCTCTTTATTTTATATCCTCTTTTAGTCCTTTGTGCTGTCCCATGACTGAGCCCCTAGCGCTTATGCGGGGCTCCATGGGACAGTACAGAGGGCTGTAGTATGCTCCACTGTTCCCCCCCCCCTCCGTTTTGCTATTTGGGTTGCCCCAGGTGATGGCAGATTGCAGAGCGGCATGGCAATGGTTTCGGATTGGCTGAATCGGGGGGGATTGAGCCGGGTTGTGGTTATATAAGCTGGTGGCTTTCCCGCTCTGTTCACCGCCTGAGGAGACCCCGCTGAAGACGGACCCCCTGCGCTGATCCCACCCTCCCTCCCTAAATATATAAGTTTTGAATTTGTCATGGCATTTGTTAGTGGGGTTTGTCATCCAGTTCAGTTCTGGATGGATTACGTGATATCATTAATAAATTAAATAATTTATGGTTATGGAATTTTAAGATTAAAGATTTTGTTATGAATGATTATTGTTCATCTTGGGTAACTGCTTAATAAATGCCGTGGCCATTATTGCCAACATAAAATTGTGTTGTGTCTCTTTATTCTATATCCTCTTTTAGTCCTTTGTGCTGTCCCATGTATTAGAGTGCATAAATGAAGGAGCACAAGGACCTTTGGGCAGCAGCATTGTCAGTCTAGGGGGAGGGGGAGTGTTAGCTGGACTAGCAGATTTAAATACACTAAGAAACTGAAGCCAAATTACCGCTAATACATTATAGGCAGTTACAGCAAACTGTTTTTTTCCTTTTGGGATAAACGTTTTACACGAATAAGTAAAAGCTGATCATTGTAAGCACCCCTGTTAGTGGCAAATGGCTTGTCAGACTTACTGGCTTGATCACCTGGTGGAGATAAAGGAAAGAAAGCCTAAAAAAGAAAACTGATACAGCCATCACATATAAGAATTGGCAAGCTGCAATATAATAAATTGTTTTTAGGTTTAATACTACTATACCAGTTTGAACATGGAGGAGGGAGCAGAGTCATGACCCCACCAGCCTATTCTTTTTCATTGTCCATTTATACACTAGGGACCAGTCGGTGACCAAACTGTATTGCTTTATTGCATTGCAGAAAAGAGAAGTAAACAACTTGCTATGCTATCTGGCAGAAGTGCCTGTTTCACAAGACCATCTTTAGTTTGGTATGTAAAATTCTTGTACTTTGAACATTCATTTGAAGATGTATTAACATAATGGCAATCAAGATTTTAGTGCATCTAGGTGCATAGGCGGCAGTAACTGTCATTTTTTTTTTTATTAAAAAAAAAAAATTCAAATTAGTTAATCATACCTCTTACCTTTATTGTATTTCGTCCCCTGGCTGGGTTTTTTGGCTACCATGTAGCATGGCTCTTTTCTATATTCCTGTCTTTTTCTTATGCCAAGCCAGTTGTCAATCTTCATTCCATCACTCGCTGTTTCAGGCCATTTTTGAATTTCAAGAGCAAGAACCAGATCCACTGATATAGCTTCAGGTTTATTAGAAATAGTGAGCGTAACTGCAGGGCTTGAAGATTCTCTTTTCTTCAAGAGGACTGACCCATCTGTTGTAAAAAAACAGACCTATTTGTGCTTGTGGAGTGGTTTCAGGTAGTCACATATATAAATTAACATATCACAATTGTCAAATTTACCTGAAGGGCCATCTACTAGTGAGTTTGACATTGCAGAGCATTCAAGTAGACATGAAAAAAATTGTGCTAAATCAGATTCAAAGTGGAATTTCAGGTGAACAGTTATGCCTTGTACACGCGATCGGAATTTCCGTCAACAAATGTTCGATGTGAGCTTGTTGTCGGAAATTCCGACCGTGTGTAGGCTCAATCGGACATTTGCTGTCCGAATTTCCGACAACAGATGTTTGAGATCTGGATCTCAATTTTTCCGACAACAAAATCCGTTGTCGTAAATTCAGAGCGTGTGTACACAATTAAGACACACCACAAAATTCCATGCATGCTCTTAATCAAGCAGAAGAGCCGCACTGGCTATTGAACTTCATTTTTCTTGGCTCATCGTACGTGTTGTACGTCAGTGCGTTCTTGGCGATTGGAATTTCCGACAACATTTGTGCGACCGCGTGTATGCAAAACAAGTTTGAGCCAACACTCGTCGGAAATAAATCCACGGTTTGGTTGTCGGAAATTCCGATCGTCTGTACGCAGCATTAGACGCATATAGTTTGTTGTTTTATCTGCCAAAAGGACTTGTAATTTTTTTTATCTATGCCTTCTGGCACACTGACGGTCAGGCAGGTGACAGATTTATTTTTCGCTTTTTTATTTTATTTATTTTATTTTTAACAATGTAGATTCCTATGTTACCCCTCCTTCTCTGGCTTGTTCACTGGACAATATATCAGTATTGTCAGCACTTTTTAACCGCTTGCCGCCCGCCGTCCGTCATATGACGGCCAGGCAGCGCGGCTCTCGTTCTGGGAGGGCGTCATATGACGACCTGCCATTTAAACAGGGAATGCGCGCAATCGTGTGCGCGCATCCCTGTACCTTCGGTGGCGGCGTGTCATGGAGACACCGCTTGCCACCGAGGGGGGTAAACAGCCATTGGGCATGGCTGTTTACCACGTGATTTGCCGTGTTGAAGTCACAGCCGATCACAAATGGTACCACCCCACTGTGTGCGGTGCATGCTCGCGAGCGCGCTGCGCGTGCACGTCAGTAGCGTCGTGTTCCCGGGAACACTGCTCGTCACCGACGATGGTAAACAGCCATTGGCCGGCGGCTGTTTACCACGTGATCGGCTGTGATCCTTTCACAGCCGATCACTAAATGTAAACACAGAACGGTAACTAGCTGTCACCAGCTCTTCTCTCCTCACACACCATTTCCAGTGTGAGGAGAGAAGAGCCAGGAGCAGTGAGTTACCGATCTGTGTCTGTATTGTACTGCACTAAGCACAACACTTGTCCCATCGCCCCCCCCCATTGTCATCTGTCACCCAACAGTCATCACAGTCAACCCATAAAGTGCACCTGTCACATAAGAGACTGCCATCAGTGACCGTTAGCGGTGCACCGGTCACCCGTCACCCATCAGTCGTCACCCGTCAGTGACTGTCAGCCATCACCCGTCACCCATCAGTGACGTCAGCCATTACCCGTCAGCCATCACCCGTCATCCATCAGTGACATCAGCCATTACCCGTCAGCCATCACCCATCAGTGACGTCAGCCATTACCCGTCACCCATCAGTGACCATCAGCCATCACCCGTCACCCATCAGTGACCATCAGCCATCACCCGTCAGCCATCACCCGTCACCCATCAGTGACAGCAGCCATTACCCACCAGCCATCACCCGTCACCTATCAGTGATGTCAGCCATTACCCGTCACCCATCAGTGACCGTCAGCCATTACCCGTCACCCATCAGTGACCATCAGCCATTACCCATCACCCATCAGTGACGTCAGCCATCACCCTTGACCCATCAGTGACCATCAGCCATCACCCGTCACCCATCAGTGACCGTCACCCATCACCCGTCACCCATCAGTGACTGTCAGAGGTGCACCCATCACCCATTAGTGACCGGTCACTCGTCAGTGACCATCACCCGTCAGTGACCGTCACCGTCCGTGGCCTGTCACCCATCAGTGACCATTGCCTGTCACACCGTCATCACCTATCAGTGACCATCACCTGCCACCTGTCACTCAGCCATCAGTGTCATATCCAAAAGAGTTTACAACAGTGAGGAGGCATTCCAGATCCTCTCCATGACTGATGAGAGAAACGGGGAGATCTCATCAGATTCCAATTCTGATTCCGAATCAAATTCGGAATTTGAACGGATTGAGTATAGTGAATCAGCAAATGATTCAGAGGAAGAATGGGTCCCTGCTAAAAGAGCATGGCACTCTGGAAACCAGGATTATATTCTCAGGCCCAGTACCAGCGCTGCCGCCAGCGATAGGCCCCAGGAACAAATGCCCAGTACCAGCGATGCCGCCGGCGATAGGCCCCAGGAACAAGTGCCCAGTACCAGCGCTGCCGCTGGCGATAGGCCCCAGGAACAAATGTCCAGACCCAGTACCGCCACATCATGCCTGAGTACCAGCACAGGCAATTCAAATCCCCCATCTACTGGAGCGTCACGTCCCCCAAGAGCCAGTGCCTCTACATACATGCCAGTTGGTTTTGCCAACCCAACACGGCTGCCATCCGACTTGGGATCACCAATTATTCCCCCTTTCACAGCACAGCCAGGTGTGCAGGCCAACACCCAAAATTTCTTAGAGATTGATTGTTTTCATCTGTTTTTGCCCGACACTTTGCTGCAATTCATTGTGGACCAGACAAATTTATATGCCCAGCAGTATATTGCCAACAACCCCCAATCATCATATGCCCGTCCGTTTGAGTGGAGAAATCTGAATTTGGAGGAGTTCAAATTGTTTATGGGCCTCACCCTAAACATGGGGCTTACAAAAAAAAATGAAGGACATGCCTATTGGTCCACCAACCCCATCCACAACATACCCATTTCTTCTGCCGTAATGGCCAGGTCCCGATACAAAATGATAATGCGCTTTCTTCATTTTAGTGACAACACCCAGTGCCCTCCCGCAATCATCCAAATTACGACACATTATATAAACTTCGCCCACTGATAAATTTCTTTTCCCAACAATTTGCAGAACTCTATGTCCCCGATCAGAATATATGTGTCGATGAGTCCCTTGTACCCTTTTCAGGCCGGCTAGGAATAAAGCAATATATTCCTAGTAAAAGGGCCAGATACGGAGTAAAATTATACAAGCTCTGTGAGAGAGCCACAGGATATCTGTATTCGTTCTGCATATATGAAGGAAAAGATTCCCAGCTCCAGCCCCCTGAGTGTCCAGCCTACATGGGCACAACTGGAAAGATTGTATGGGACCTGGCATACCCACTTCTGAACAAAGGATATCACATATACCTTGACAACTTCTACACCAGCCTGCCCCTTTTCAAACACTTATACATTGCAAAAACTCTGGCCTGCGGAACCTCCAGAAAAAATAGGAAGGGCTTCCCACAATCTCTAGCAAACAAAAAGCTGCAAAGGGGGAAAAGAGCAGCATTGAGATGCAACGAAGTGCTGGCCTTGAGGTGGAAGGATAAAAGGGACGTGCACATGATGTCCACCATCCATGACGACACTACAATTGAGGTTCAAAGAAGACGAGGTCCCATTGAAAAGCCAGTATGTGTCCAAGATTATAATCTCTACATGGGGGGGGGGGAGTGGATTTCAATGATCAAATGATTCAGCCCTATTTGTTGATAAGGAGGTCCCGATTCTGGTACAAGAAGGTAGCAATTTATCTCATCCATTTGGCCATTTATAATTTCTACGTAGTCTACACCAAATCCACAGAAAGCCAGCCCCCTTCCTACAATTCATAGAAGTTGTCACGTCCCTCATCTATCACCAAAGACCCCCCCAGAAGACCTTCGCTCTGAGGCTGTTTGCCGACTTCATGAGCGCCACTTCCCCTTCAACATTCCACCATCTGAAGTAGGTCGAAGACGGCAAAAAATGTCGCGTGTGCACCAAAAGAGGATTTAGAAAAGATACCAGCTACCATTGTCCCCAGTGTCCCTCCCAACCTGGCCTTTGCATTGGTGAATGCTTCCAACTTTATCATACATCCCTAAAATATTAGCCCATATTTTTAACTATTTCCCCATTTTCATCATTTGTGCTGACCATTTTCCATGCTTCCCCAAATAACCACTGACCCTGGCCTGTTTTTGACTATGCCTCTGCCTACCGTTTGGACTGCTTCCACGTGAACTGACCCTGGCCTGTTTTGTGACTATGCCTCTGCCTACCGTTTGGACTGCCTCCACGTGAACTGATCCTGGCCTGTTTTATGGACTATGCTTTTGCTCACCGCTTGGACTGATCTGTTGCCCTGCTACTGTAGTACACAGGGGTCTCACATATGTGAGGAGCTCCAGAATCGTTTTTCCAGATGGAGAAAACTATTTTTTTTTGTTTTCTCCGGGTTTCGGATTTTCCGGATTAGGGTCTGGAATCCGGAGGCTTCATAGAGATTTGGGTGGGTCAAAGCCTCTACCCCTGTGCCCCTGTGCACAGGTCTTACCTGATTGCGACCCTCAGCCTGCTGCTGACTTAATGCCATCATGCCTCTGCCTTCCGCATGAACGGACCACACCACTACCTGAACTATGCAAATAATTAGCTGTAGCAAGAGGCAGTATATTTATGAAGGGTTGGATAGTGGTACAATGAGTGTCTGCAGGTAACAGTGCACCAGGACCAATATTATGGCTGTGCTGACTGTCTCTGCCTGGACAATTTCTATGGACTGTGCTGTGCTGACAATATCCTTGTGCTGACTATAGACAATATTCCTGCCTGCTGCCTGGATAATTACTATTGCTGTCGCTAAGCACATCCCTGCCTGCTGCCTGGACCAGTGCTCTCCTCTGTGGATACTACTAAAAGCATAGGTAATGCTTTTTTTTTTACCCTTTCCGCAATAGAATTTATTTTGTATTGTAATTTTTGGTATGTACATGCTATGTTTAGAAATATAAGGGCCTTCAAAAATGATAGGTTGCCAGGAAATTATATATGTCATTTATGCTCCTAGAACGCCTGAAGATGCTACTTCAATGTTGGGCCTTTGTATGTGGCCAGGCTGTGTAAAAGTCTCACACAAGTGGTATCGCCATACTCAGGAGGAGTAGCAGAATGTATTTTGGGGTGTCATCTTTGCTATGTACTACATGCTATGTGTTGGAAATATCTGATAAATGGACAACTTTGTGTAAAAAAGAATGCTACCCACTACCCAATACCCACTAGTGACACTGTGTGACATGACAGCCAGACAGCTGGAAAGTGGTACCAGCAGGGATGACAGGTCTCATCTATAGTGAGGGAAGGAGTTCATGGCCTACCTCCCAAGCATTTGGTGCCCCAGCAACCGGGACCGGACCTGTTTGGCGGAGACCCTTGGAACCTAGCCACATGGTACCGAAGAGAAAAAGAGTTAATTGTTCATGTGAATGGGGTCTGCGCTGGTTCCCGTCGGGACCCACTCTGTCACTGGTGGATAGGTGGCAAAGTTAAACTGGACTGGTGGAACAGGACATTGGTGTATCCTTTGAACTGTTGCATCCTGAGCATCTGGGGTGTAAGGCTCACTTCTAAGTCGGGGTGCCATTCATATATATATATATATATATATATATATATATATATATATATACCGTATATATATATATATGTGTGTATTTATATTTTTATTCATTTTTAACCCACTAGCGCTGATATATAGGAAGAAATAAGTCTTCTTCCTCTAATCACACCAGCTTCTCCCCCAGATTCTCCACCTCTGAGCTGGAGAATCTGGAAGGAAGATTTTTCAGTGTAACGGCCAGCGAGACTTTCATAAACTGGCCATTTGGGACAGAAGGGTTGTGTGCTGTAATGAGAAGCGGAGAACATGTTCTCTGCTCCTCATCTCAGCTACATAAACTGGTACACCCCAGAGATCAGCCACGATTCTGAGGATCACAGATTTTCTGTTTCATAAATGGACGCCCAAGACTGAGCTGGTAAAAATACTGAGAATTGGATGTTTAGCATGGTTTGGCTACCCATTACATCTGACAGATTCCACCTGATGGTCTATGGGGACTTTGAACATATGTGAATTGATAGTCACTGTGAACATGTAATATTGTCTTTGTCTCCAAGGACTCTAGTGGGCATAAGGATAAGGTTCCACTGTGCTGTTTTTTTTTTTACATATCTCCAAAGGTAATGTAACAGTGCTCACTTTTCTGCTGCAATTTGTGTTTGTATCTGTGTTGCATGTACATCATCATCAGAGCAACATTCTGTCGTTGCTCTTTTTCAGGCTCTCTGGGAGCTTGAAAAAAATAGTAATGCTTGACACATTGCTCTGGCAATTCTGTATGTGCAACATAGTGCTGTATCACCTAGATATATATGGCCACTTTTTTAGGTACACTTTGCTAGTACCGTTGGACACCCCTTTTCCTTTAAAACTGTCTTAATTCTCCATTGCATAGATTCAACAAGGTGTTGGAAACATTCCTCAGAGATTTTGGTCCATATTGACATGATAGCGTCACGCAGTAGCTGCTGATTTGTCAGCTGCACACCTGTGATGTGAATCTCCCGTTCCACCACATCCCAAAGGTGCCCTATTGGCTTGGGATCTGGCGACTGTGGAGGCCAATGAAGTACAGTGACCTCATTATCATATTCAAGAAATCAGTTTAAGATGATTTGAGCTTTGTGACATGGTGCATTATCCTGTTGGAAGGAGCCATCAGAAGATGGGCACACTGTAGTCATAAAGGAATGGACATGGTCAGCAACAATACTCAGGTAGGCCATGGCATTTAAACTATGCTCACTAGGTACTAAGGGGCCCAAATTGTGCCAAGAAAATATCCCCCACACCATTACACCACCACCACCAGCCTAAACCATTGATACAAGGATGGATCTAGGCTTTCCTGTGGTTTATGCCAAATTCTGATCCTACCATTTGAATTCCCCAGCTGAAATCGAGACTCATCAAACCAAACAACGTTTTTCCAATCTTCTATTGTCCAATTTTGGTGAGACTGTGTGAATTGTCGCCTTAGTTTTCTGTTCTTAGCTGACAGGAGTGGCACCCGGTGTGGTCTTCTGCTGCTGTAGCCCATCTGCTTCAAGATATATATTGCTTACAGTATGTGGTTTGCTGCCTGGGGTTTCACTTTAAGTCCAGTTGGAAATGTAAACATGAATGTGTTATATCTGTCTATTCTTCCTTTTTTTCAATAATATTTTCAGAATTTCTGCACAGGCATAAATGTACAAGTTATGGAAATTTAGCATACCTGATCTTGGGAGGATTTTCTCGACCAAGGTTCTGAAGTCAGCCAAGATACTTTGGGCCACTAGATTTCCTTCATCATCAATGTATTCAGCCATGCTTGGTGGTTTTTGTTGTTTAAATGCTAGTGTGTAGAATGCACCACTCTCATCAATACTTGTCAGCTCAATTTTCTGGTTACTCTCAAATGTAATTTTCAGCATGATGTCAAATTCATTTGGTCTTAATAGCTGGAGAAAAAAAAGAGCAGGTCTTCTATTTTCAATGTTTCATTTTAAAAATTTAACTAAAGGCAAATCTTTTATTTTTATTTTTTTTAGATAAAGTGGAGAGGGATGAGAACCCAGGTCAGGTTTAATGTTTGCTACCCTTATCCCTGTCATGGTTAGTCACCCTATCCTTTTGTCCTGTTATCATTATCACCACAGCGAAAGTGTCAAAAAACAAAACAAAACAACGACAAGGGTTAGAACCCTGCATCGCTCTATCCAAAATGAAAAAAAGTTTTAGTACGAATTTCTGGCTTCAACAGTCCAAATTTATTTTACACATTGCAACTCATTCTTTTTTTAAATGATGCCTAGGAACAGTAAAAATCATGAAAGCTTTTGCTACAATACTCTACCTCAATCTGGACCTGTCCCCTGCAGTAAATCCTTGATGCTGGCAGTCTTTCAGGTAGAATGGTGGGCAACATTTCTGTGGACTGACAGGAGGGAAGTCACTAAAACTGTTCGAGACAGACTCTAGAGCAGCTGCAGCGGCGTACTAAATGGTGAAGGGGGGTCCAGACTTGGTTGGGAGGGGGTGCTGAGGCCACCTGACATTTCATTTTTCGGTTGCTATATTTTACACTGAAGCGCTGTGAAGTCAAACATTAGCTGGCCGCAGCACCCCCAGCCGAGTAAGAGGAAGGCTCATTCCCTCTTTACTCACATGACGAAGCTGAGAGGACTTCAGGTCACTGGGACATCCTGCCCCTTCTGCTGAGTGAGTTTACGCAGGGGGGAGGTCTTTATTTTGGAGGGGGGTTATGTGGGATGTCTGTACCGCAAAACCTGTATATATAGTAACATAGTTACATAGTTAGTCAGGTTAAAAAAAAAAAGACACAAGTTCATCTAGTTTAAGCAAACAAAAAAAAAAATACATACAATCCCATGTGCACAATCCTATACCCACAGTTGATCCAGAGGAAGGTGAAAAACCCCAGCAAAGCATGATCCAATTTGCTACAGCAAGGGAAAAAAAATTCCTTCCTGACCCCAAGAGGCAATCAGATTTACCCTGGATCAATTTTACCTATAAATGTTAGTACCCAGTTATATTATGTACATTTAGGAAAGAATCCAGGCCCTTTCTATGGAGCTTGTTAGAACCACCTCTGGAGGGAGTCT
Source organism: Lithobates clamitans (assembly GCA_037952925.1). Classification (NCBI taxonomy): domain Eukaryota; kingdom Metazoa; phylum Chordata; class Amphibia; order Anura; family Ranidae; genus Lithobates; species Lithobates clamitans. Next base: position 2,802 of record JBBGZY010002909.1, on the reverse strand, counting down.
ATTCCACATTTTGACCTTTCTGGTATTTGAAGATGAAATCTTTTTTCCTCTAGATTTAAAGAGTGTCCCCTTGTCCTCTGTGATGACCTTAAAGTCAATAACTCAACATAAGTTCCCTATATGAAACACTTACCGTATATACTCGAGTATAAGCTAAGTTTTTCAGCACTTTTTTTGTGCTGAAAAAGCCCCCCTCGGCTTATACTCGAGTCTCTCTGATCTGCATACCTAATCTCCGGCTGTTTCACGCAGTCATTCGTCAGCCGTCCAGTGTAACAAAGCCCCGCCTCCTCCTCGTCCGTGATAGGCTTAACACTGAACGCTGACTCACTGCTGGGAAACTGAGTGGAGGAGGAGGCGGGGCTTTGTTACACTGGACAGCCGCCCACTGACTGCGTGAAACAGCGAGAGATCAGGTATTCAGATCGGAACAGTGATGCATACAATGAGCACAGTGAGACATACAATGGGCACAGTGAGGCATACAATGTGCACAGTGAGGCATGCAATGGGCACAGTGAGGAATGCAATGGGCACAGTGAGGCATGCAATGTGCACAATGAGGCTGCAAATGGGCACAGTGAGGCTGCAAATGGGCACAATGAAGCTGCAAATGGGCACAATGAGGCTGCAGATGGGCATTGTTGACCCTCTTTTTCACATACAGTAGTTGCTGAATTTCCCACCCTAGACTTATACTCAAGTTAATACGTTTTCCCAGTTTTTTGTGGTAAAATTAGGTGCCTCGGCTTATATTCGGGTCGGCTTTTACTCGAGTATATACGGTATGTATTTGTACATGTTGATCATATCCCCCCTTAATCGCCTCTTCTCAAGAGGGAATAGATTCAATTCCTCTAATCTTTCCTCATAGCTGAGCACCTCCGTGCCTCCTATCAGTTTGGTTGCCCTTCTCTGCACTTTCTCCAGTTCCCCGATATCCTTTTTTTGAGAACTGGTGCCCTAAACTGAACTGCATATTCCAAATGAGGTCTTACTGATGATTTGTACAGTGGGCATAATGATATCTCTCTCTCTGGAGTTCATACCTCTTTTAAAGCGATTGTATACCCTTATAAGAAAAAAACTAAACCTGTAAGGTAAAGGCATAATGTGCTAGTATACATTGCATACTAGCTCATTATGAAATACTTACCTTAGAACGAAGCTCCCACACCACCTCCCAGTCACCGCTGAGGGAGCTGACACGTTCCCTCTGCGTTTCTTCTGGGTCCACGGCTCCGGCACTGTGAGTTGCCAGAGCTGCGATGATGTCACTCCTGCGCATGCGCGGGAGTCCTCCATTCCGACAAGGATCTCTGAATTTCCAGCACTATCAGTCAGAACCTTTAGAGGGCATGCGGCTGCATGCAGGGCGAATATCTTCTAAACCATGCAGGTTTAGGAGATATTCATTTTACTTACAAGTAAGCCTTATTATAGGCTTTCCTATAGGTAAAAATCACAAAGCGAGGATACTACTGCTTCAACACAAGAAAGAACGTTGCTTGCTTTGAAAACCTCTGCTTGGCATTGCATGCCATTATTGAGCTTATAATCTACCAAAGCCCCCAGATCCTTCTCCACTATGGATTCCTGGATTCCCCCCCCGTTGTACTCCCCCTAGTATGTATAATGGATGCATATTCTTAGCCCCAAGTGCATAACTTTACATTTATCAACATTAAACCTCATTTGCCACTTAGTTGCCCAATTAGACAATGCATTGAGGTCAGTTTGTAAATTGGAGACATCCTGTAACAACGTTAATCCACTGCATAGCTTAGGGTTATCTGCAAACAGGGCTGGTACAAGGAGGGGGCGGAAGGGGAGGATGCCCTGGGCAGTACTATTTACTGGAGGAAAGGGGGGTGCATGTGAAGTGCTGGCTGTGTGCTTCTAAAACTGTCTGGACACACCAGCCGCTAATACCTACACCTGCAACGATGTGCCGAGTGCGCTCCTGCACCCGGCACAAGCCTAGAACAAACCAGCGCTTCACTTATTCACTCCCCTGTCAGTGGAGATACACCCCCTTACAGGTACTTGGTATTCCCTGCCCAGCGTCACACACTGAGAGGCTGACCGGAGGCAGGATGGAAGCAGTGGCATGGCGTTGCTATGGGGATGGGGGTGGGGGGCGACCGCACCTGGGTGACACCATAAAGAAAGCTGACAGTTGTAGTGGGTGCTGTCAAGGTCCCCTCCCTCCACCCCAGTGAAGCTCTGATAGCGGCGGTGTGACAGGGGAGAGGCGAGCTGCGGGATGTCAGAATGTTTCCCCCCACTCGCCCCCCCCCTTTCTCCTGTCAGCAGTGAGGGAGGAGAGATAGCGACTCTCTCATTAGGTTCACCACCCAGCTTCCTGCCCAGGGCCGGACTGGCGTACCGGGATACCGGGAAATATCCCGGCAGGCTGGCTGCCCAAAGTACCGCTGGGGCCGCTCACTGCCTGTGTCAGGCTGTCAGCAATCTAAAGAGCGGCAGCGGCGGCACTATGCAGTGGTTATGGCTGTGTCACACTGGTCACTCACTGTCTCCGGGGCCGCTCACTGCCTGTGTCACTGTCAGCAATCTAAAGAGCAGCAGCGGCCCCGGCTGCTGCACTATGCAATGGCTGCCTCCTGTGTCACTGGGTCACTCACTGACACTCAGTCTGTGTCTCCTCCGTTCGGGCGCCGCCCACCACACTCATCATGCCTCTGTCTGTGTGCCTGAGGGGGAGGAGCAGGAGAACGCCGTGCTGCTTCATTTTTGTCTTCATGATTTGTGCAGTGCTGCGCCAGCACCGCCCACTATCTG